>CM021107.1:203474008-203865730 GCA_007115665.2 Sequoiadendron giganteum
TCTCATGTAAATAAAACCATTATTCAAATATTATACTACAAATTTCCATAAATAACATGCTTTCCAAAATCACAACACAAATTCTTGTATGATTATCTCCTAGATATATATACATATTGGACTACTGGACCATTAGACTAATTAGATAATCACAAAACTTAAAAACCTCACAACCTAGTACCCGATACCCGGTATTTAGCTTCACCCATAAACTTTCCCCAGACTTTGGTTTTGCCAGACTTCCGTCTATCCCAGGCTTCAAATATCGGACCAAAATGCTTGGCTTATATCTTTCCTTACCATTTCCACCTTTCCAAAATTCCTAGTTCTTGGTATATAATACCTGAAATGCTTTACTATGAATAATTATTTACATCAAAGATTCCTTTTACATCTTTCCTCTTCTTTGTGATCTTTCAAATATCTAGCTCATACCATAAGAGTTAAAAATAATAATTTGGGGTCCTCAAGCCTTACAATCTTGGGGTGTGTTGTGAGACCACACAATATCTAGGTTAGGGTTACAATATTGGTTTTCTATTATAGTTAGGTATATGTTAGGGTTATGATTAGGTCTTATGGTTTATGATTTAGGGTTAAGAGTTATGGTTATTATTGGGATTAGAGTTGGGAATATGATTAGGGTTTAAGGTTATGATTAGGGTTTTGGTTAGGAATATAGTTAGGATTAGGTCAGGTTGAATTAGGGTTGTATTTTTAATTAAGGCTATGGTCAAGGTCAGGGTTAGGGTTAGGGTAAGGGTTCAGGTTAAATTTAGGGTTAGGTTTAGAGCTATAGTTATGATTGGGATGAGGGTTGGGATTAAGGTTAGGGTTTTGGATTAAAGTTAGGGATATGGTTAGAGTTAAGGTTAGGGTTATGATTAGGTTTATTAGAAATATATATAGGGTTATTTTTAGGGTTGGAGTTAGGGTTAGGGTTAGGGTTAGAATTATGGTTAGTGTTAGTATTAGGGTTATAGTTGTATTTAGGGATTTGGTTAGTGTTAAGGTTAGGGTTAGGGTTACTAAAAGGGATTTGGATAGGGTTAGGATTAGTGTTAGGGTTAGAATTAGGGTTAAGTTTAGGGTTAGGGTTATAAAAAATAGGGTTTTGATTACATGGTTAGGTTAGGGTTATGATTATGGTATTTCATTATGTAAAATCTACCCCTCGGGTACTACATTTTTAAATTTCAATTAGCATCACTACCAACTTAAGTAGCCAAAAAGCTTCATCTAAGTTAGAAGTGTTGATTTAAAAATATATTCATTTACCATGGTGACAAAAAATCAACATCACCACTTATATGATCACACTCAAAAGTGCTCAGCTCCTATGGCTAGGGTCATTTGTAGAGCCAAACCTTAACATTGAGGGTTCATGCTGACCCTACTTATGTATCTCCTTGTGGGAATATGAGGCTTCATATTTCAATTTACAATGTTATCAGGAGTTTATTCTCCCCTCTTGCATGATATCTTTGATCTCACCTTTAACTCATGACTATTCATTAAGCGCAAGCTAGATATCACTTAGTCAATTATAATATAATGATAATAAATTTACCATAAAGTGTTGGATCGATACCAAAATTACCAAGAATTAGCATACAAATATTCACAATATTCATAAGGGGCATATAATACCATAATCCTAAAGATTGATCATGCACAATGAAATTCATGAGCATACCTCTATATACATAACCCGAATAGCTCATGCACATCACAAGTACAATAGTGAGTATCTAATTTGCACATCAAAAGTACAACTATGACTATCTCATTTGTGCATCACAGGTACATCAATGAGTAGCTCATATTCATATCATAATTACATTAGTGACTAGATTTAGCATACATCACAAACACATAACTTGACTAGTTCTAACACTTGTCACAAATGCACCATGAATAGCTCCAATACATCACACATATATAGTGACTGGCTAACACATCACAATGGTTGAATAACACATGTCCATAATGTATCCCAAATAGAAAAGAATGTTGGTGCTTTGCAGACTACACTGTGGGTCCCATCTTTTCCTCTAGTCTTCTACAATATTAGAAAATTTGGAAGAGGCTTAAGTGCATCCCATACTATACTGTGGGTACATCCTTAACAAAACAAGAAAAAGTATACAATATGACAACTGGGAAGGGGATTTAGTGCATCCCATACTACACCGAAGGTTTGTGTTGGAAAAACAAGAAGAGACAACTAAGAGGGGGGGTGAATCAATTGTCACAAAATTTATAACTTAATCAATCTTATTAACCTTTAATTATAGATCTGATGAATAACTATGAATGAAAGAAGTAAGCAATGCATTAGAAACACACAATACCAATATTTTTGTGTGGAAACCAGCTTAAGGGAAAAAAGCACAGTGGAGGTTAATCCATAATTATACCCTATTAAAAGTATAATGAAAAATGAGTAGGGAATGCACTTGCATTCAGGCACACTGCCTAAATCTCATTGATCAAAGGAACTCTCATTTCCTTACATAAGACAATCAAATTAAAACCATATGAGTGGGATGAACTGATAAATTACATTCTACAAAAGCCTGATGATAGTTTTGGTTAGGCACATAAAAAATTCTACACACTCTGCTCAATCTCTTTCACACTTTTATCTACACTTGAATGATTTGATCTTTATTCACACATGTACTTTGCATACATACCCCGAGGATACATGAGCATACCTCAAAATGAAAAAAAAATCCCTCTTATATATCTGCTACAAGGATTTACATCAACTCTGTCAACCAAAAATAAAGAATAAATTATAATTGTCAACCTCAATACATGAATAAATCTCAATGCACACCAACCTAAGTTAGTCACAACATAGATAGGACCTAAATCAGCATCCTCAAACATGCCAAGTAACAAGAAATTAATCCGTAAGGATTTGCAACATGAAAACCTTAAACGTACAAGGAGAAATATTCAATCACGAACACGTCGATGAATGTAGACGTACCATACTGATAGAGTACAATCTATAAACATAAATGAACACTTAAGGAACATACATAATAACTTGTTTTACCAGAATTACAATCTCATCTTCTAGAAATACCTCCTACTGTAGTTGAATAACTATAGCATCACAAAACTTCATAAATTCCTCAATTATTGATGCATACCACTGAAAATTTCAAACGACATACTATATAGGCTTAGAAAAAAACAATTTAATGTGCAACACCTAAAAATCAACGTACATAACTTTTCATCACTCTAACCTTTTCAGCTTCACTAGGTACCTGCAATATATTTATTACAATTTTCTTAATATCTTCGACATATACAACCTTCAGAATCACCAATACTAATAATGTTGACATCATTAACAAACACAACATCCAATAATCTCCCCCTTTAGTATTGATGACAACACATGATGTGAAAAAGAATACCATCAACCCAACTAGCTTTCCTTCCAACAATCTCCCCTTTACACATTGCACTCCTCCCACTTTGTTCTACAAAGTTTTTTCACATTAAAATTCTCCCCCTTTAACATCAATGGAAAAAGGTACATAAGCTTTGAACAACATATTTAGCACATCTGACTACTCCCCTTGAGTAGCAACCACCACAACATCAATCTAGAATAAGATATGTCTATGAATTCATGAACTGATGCAAAGACCTACATCACTTAGTTTTGATTAGGAGGGGAAATCACCCCTAACTTTCCTCTGAGGTACTCAAAAGTATCCTTGGGAAATGTCTTAGTAAATATATCTACAATTTACTCCTTGATCGGTACATACTCCAATCTAGCTTCTTTGTCACTTACTTTATCTCTCAAGAAGTGATATTTGATGGATATATGCTTTGTATTTGAATGCAACACTGGATTCTTAGAAATGTTTATGGAGCTTGAGTTGTCATAGAATATAGAAATGGGTTTTTCGTACTCAATTCTAAAATCTCTCATCATCTTCTTCATCCATAATACTTGAGTATAGTTCTTTGCAGCCACAATGTATTCTGCCTCAGAAATAGATAAGGAAACTGAATTTTGTTTTTTACTTAGCCAAGATACCAGCTTATTCCCTAAGAAGAATGCACCACCAATAGTACTCTTCCTATAATCCACATCTCCTACCCAATCTTCATCTATAAATGCATTTTAAGTAAGATCATCATCCTTTGGATACCATAATCCAAAGTCAATTGTTCCTTTCAAGTATCTAAAAATTCTTTTCACAACACATGAGACTCTTTTGGATCCACTTGAAATCTAGCAACCATGCATATAACATTAATTATGTTAGCCTAGTCTGAGTCAAATGTAGTAATCCACCAATCATTGACTTGTATCTTGTTTGATTTTCTTTAGGAGAATCATCCTTCTGTGTGAGTTTTCATCCATTTACCATAGGTGTACCAACTGGATTTGAATCTTCCATGCCAAAAAATTTTAGTAACTCTTTTACATATTTGGACTCGGATATGGAAATTCCATCTTTTAACTAGGTGATTTACAATCCTAAAAAAAATTTCAGCTCTCCTATCATTGACATTTCAAATTCACTTTTCATTTCATCAACAAACTTCATACATAAGTCATCATCACCATCAAAAATAATGTCATCAACAAAGACTTCAATGATCAATTCATTATTCTGATCCAACTTGAAATACAAATTGTTGTCAGTAGTACCTTTACTGAATCCAAGCTTCAACAAGTATTTATCCAATCTAGCATACCAAGCTCTAGGAACTTTCTTAAGTCCATATAGAGCTTTCTTCAATTGACATACCATGTTATCTTTGTGAATCAGTTGAAATCCATCTGGTTTCTCAACATAAACTTCTTCTTCTAGTTCACCATTTAGGAGTGCTGACTTTACATCCATCTGATAGACTTTGTAATTCTTGAAAGAAGCATAAGCAAGAAATAATCTCACAACTTCAATTCTATCAATAGGGGAAAAATTTTCCTCAAAATCAGTACCTTCCATATGTGAGTACCCTTTGCAAATCAGTCTTGCTTTATTTATGATCACTTCACATTGCTCATTCAGCTTATTTCAAAGCACCCATGTGGTTCCAATTACATTTTTGTTCTATGGTCTAGGAACAAGATCCCATGAATCATTTTTATCTATCTGCATTAGTTCTTCTTTCATGGATTTCATCCAATATTCATCCTTGCTTGCTTCATTGATATTGCTAGGCTCAGTTTTGGAAATTAGACAATACTCTTCTAAACTTATTATTCTAGTTTGTCACTTTTATTCTTATCTCCTATGATCTAACTATCAGAATGATTTAACCTCACACACCTTGGAACTTTAGGAATTTCTCTAACTTCTTATTCTTCTACTCTTTCTTTTGCACTTCTTCTAGTTTCTACTTCTTGATTTCCTTGGTTCATTGGAGCAATTTGAAGTTGACTATGTGTCTAAACATTCTTTCCATTGTTAGTACTATCATGTTGATCATCTGAATTATATCTATAACATTTGGATGGTCTATCAATATCTTCATCAAATTTGAAATTTGCACTTTCAACCATTTTCTTCAACCTTTTATTAAAGCACCGGTAAGCTTTTCTCTTAGTAGAGTAACCTAGAAAGATTCCTTCATCACTTCTAGCATCAAACTTGCATATATCATCATCTCTCTTGATGTAGCATTTGCTTCCAATTTTTTTGAAGTACCGGATAGTAGGCTTATAACCAAACTATAGCTCAAAAGGGGTCTTACCAGAATTACTATTGACATTTACTTGGTTGATAGTGTACACAATAGTGCTTACAGATTCTCTCTAGTAGAAATGAGGAACATTTTCTTCCAACATCATGGTTCTAGCAGTGTCTAGAATAGTTTTGTTCTTTCTTTCAACAACTCCATTCTATTGAGGGGTCCGGGGGGCAAATAGTTTTCTTTGAATTCCATGCTCTTCATAGAAGGAATTGAATTCACGGGAAGTGAATTCACCACCTCTGTCTAACCTCAAAAATTTGATCTTTTGACCTATCTCATTCTCTGCCATAGCTTTGAAGCTTTTGACCTTTTCTATTTCTTCATGTTTTCCTCTTAAGAAAGCAACCCATATCATTCTAGAGTAATCATCAATAAGCAACATAAAATAACTTTCACCTTGAAGACTTCTGATTCTTGAGGGACCACATAGATCAGTGTGTATTGATTCAAGTACTCCATTAGAGTTATGTGTTTTGCTCTGAAAATAATTTCTATTATGCTTTCCCATCAGACATTCCTTGTACATAGTGTTAGCACGTTTCACTATCTTGGGAATATCTTTGACTGCTTGAGAATAACTTATTTTGACAATGTTATCAAAGTTCACATGACACAACCTCCTATGCCATAACCATCTTACATAAACTTGAGAAATTAAGAGACTTTCACTAGCAACACTTAAATGAAAAATGTTACCTCTTTTATTTGTACATGAAGCAATTATGTTTCCTAAATTTCCTAGTATCCAACACTTACCATCCTTGAATTGAAGATTGTATCCCTTGTCTCCCATTTTTCCAACACTCAACAAGTTATTCTTTAAGCCATATACATAAAGAACATCATCAATATTATGTTTACCACCAAAGGAAATAGTGCCTCTACCACGAATCACACCAGAAGTGTTGTCTCCAAATTTGACAACACCACCATCATAGTTTTCCAAGCTTAAAAACTTAATTTTTTCATCATTCATATGATGTGAGCATCCGATGTCAATTACCCACTCATCCTTTTCTTAAATTTTTTTTGCAAGAGCCTTCTCAACATTTATATTACTAGTAGACTCAGTGGACACCTAGCCATTTTATTTGATAGAAATAAATACCCATTCATCTTCATTTCCAATTTCTTTATCATATTCATCATTAGTAACACCTTCTTCAACATAATAACATTTCTTTTGAAATATAGACTTATCAGGTTTGTACTTAGACGTTCTTTCAGGACACCTTGATGCAAAATGACCTATTTTACTGTAGGCAAAACATTTAATAGGTAACTTTCCTTTGTACTTACTATGACCTCTGGCTTCTCTTTTTACAATCAGTGCTTCGAGTTCTTCTAATTCTCTATCTTCATCTTCAATCTGTTTCATCTCATCTTTTTACTTGGATGTCTTCTTGGAACTTTCTCCCAGATCATATTTTTGTCTCCTTTTCTCAAATACAATAGCTTTGAATGCAGATTTTGTCTTAGAAGTAGATTCACCAAATTCACTTAACTCAAAGGCAAAAAGTTTCCCAATCAGCATGTCTCTTGTCACATTTGTCATTGTCTTGAGTTCATCAATAACATGACCTTTTTCTTTGTAGGAAGGAGGCACAGATATAATTATTTTAGCCACAACCTTTTCTTCATCCAAGACTCCATCAGCGCATCTAATGCTCATCGCTGATTAATTTACTTTTTAAGAGAAGGAATATATGTTCTCATCTTCACTCATCTTCATGTCCTCCCACTTTCCTTTTAGACTTTGTAGCTTAACAACTTTCACTAGTGGATCTCCTTCATACAATGTTTCTAACTTTTTCCAGATCTCATGTGCAGTCTTCAAACCTATCACATTTTTCATCTCTGAATTTATCAAAGCACTCACCAATGCTTCAATAGCCCTGCTATTTTCTTTAGCTTCTTTGATCTCATCAGCAGTAGATGGACCATTCTGAGGGATAGTATATGCATTCTTTGTAATCTTCTAGAAAGGCTCACCAATGAACTTCAAATGACATTCCATTATGACTTTCCACATAGAGTAATTTGTTCCATCAAATATAGGATTTTCCTTCTTGTAAGATGCCATCTCATATCACCTCAAGATGTTAATATTTTGTTCTAGAGGAACCTTCTCTAATACCAATTGTTGGAAAAACAAAAAGATAAAACTGAGAGGGGGGGTGAATCAGTTGTCACAAAATTTATAACTTAAGATCAATATTATTAACCTTTAATTCCAGGAATTGATGAATAATAGTGAAAGAAAGAATTAAGAAACACATCAGAAATACACAACACCAAGATTTTTGCGTGGAAATCCGGTTAAGGGAAAAAACCACGGTGGAGGTTAATCCATAATTATACCCTGTTAGAAGTATAATGAAAACTAAATAGGGAATTCACTTGCATTCAAGCACCCTGCCTAGAGCTCACTACTCAAAGGAAGGCTCACTTCCTTACATAAGATAATTAGATTAAAACCATCTAAGTGGGATGAAATGAGAAATTAGCTTCTACAAAAGCCTAATGACAGTTCCAGTTAGGAACATAAAAACTTCTACACACTCTGCTCAAACTTCTTCACACTTTGTTCAATCTCTTTCACACTTTTCTCTACACTTGAATGAATTGATATTTATTTGCACATGTACTTCACATACATACCCCGAGCATACATGAGCATACCTAAAAATGAGAAAAACAATCACTCTTATATATCTGCTACAAGTATTTACAACAACAACTCCGTCAGCCAAAAATAAAGAATAAATTACAACTGTTGGCCTCAATACATGAATAAATCTCAATGCACACCAAACTAAGTCAATCACAACAAATAGAGGACCTAAATAAAAATCCTCAAATATGCCAAGAAACAAGAAATTAATCCATAAGCATCCGCAACACACTACCACCATCATGTCGACCAAGAACATGAAAACCTTAAACACACAAGGATAAATCTTCAATCATGAACATGCCGATCAATGTGGACATACCATACTGATAGAATACGATCTAGAAACATCAATGAACACTTCAGGAACATACACAATAACTTGTTTTACCAGAATTTCAATCTCATCTTCTAGAAATGCCTACTATAGTAGCTAAATAACTGTAGGAACACAAAACTTCATAACTTCCTCAATTCTTGATGTGTACCACTGAAACTTTCAGACAACATAATAGATAGGCTTAGCAACAAACCCTTTAATGTGCGATAGTTGAAAATCAATGTACATAAATTTTCATCACTAACCTTTTCAACTTCATTGTTTGCCTAAAATATATTTATTACAATTTTCTCAATATCTTTGACATATATAGCCTTCAAAATTATCAAATCTAATAGTGATTGACATCAATGAAAACCACATATCAGTAGCACAACTACAACATCCAATAGTTTTTCCTCCTTCCCAAGGCTTTCCACAAGTAGTGAACCTATAATAGCTTGGTGGATTTTGAATTCAATCATCTATAGGACATTGATGATAGGTCTATCCACCCAAGAAGAAGTAACTCCTAATATATACCACCTTGTGACCTTAGTGGTATTATCCACTATGTTCTTCAAAATCTTAGGTAAAACTTGGCATTGGTAACTTATATGCTTATCAGTGACAACTAGTGAACCACCTTGATATAATAGTTAGCCTCAGATTGTCATTATTTGAACAGATGGATCCCTACCTATGCAACCATTACCATATTATAACAAGGGTAGCCCATAGAAAACTTCACCTTTGTGTAATAGGTGAATGCTAGCTAGTCCCTAGCAATAGCCTAGACATTGGTCAATGGCACATTCCATGACTACCTGTCACTACTAAATTATCCTATAGGTTCACACTTGGGAATTTCATACATAACATGAGTCACAATCAAAATCAATAGATAAATGGTCCTATACATAGAGACCTAGATATGGAGTTGGTTTTCACACACATTAAAGTTACATGGAACCAACATGAGATGAAATTTACCCAACATATACATATAATCAAATAGTCACTATAAATTAGTCAATCTCTTACTTCATTTTTCTTACTATATAAAAGCATATTATGTATTAAATATAATTTTATTAGGTTTCCTTGACTCCTTCATACCCATCTGGTACCCATTTTAGCCTCAAAATAAAGATTATAGAGGAGGAAGGGTCACATGGACATCCTTCACCCAAGGACCACCTACATAATCTCTTCCAAATAGATCAAAGTTAGACATAGTTCTCCATACCAAGTTTCTCTAAAAGGATGCCTACACATAGGTTTCATTAATTATATCTTACTCTAATAGGGTTCCTTTAAAGATTCCCAAAAGTTAGCAGATCTTAATGACAAGTAGGGAGTTTCGACATCCCCAATTTAACTAGCTGATTAAACAATAACACAACTTGAAAGGTATGCTTCTAAAACTGAATATTAGTAAAGCATACGATATTCAATAGTGTATACTAATCAGGACATTAGAGAAATATGGATTATACGAAAGATGGATATAATAGTGTACACATCTAAAAATGGTCACGGTTAATCAAACCTATTAATTAATTAAATATGATTTATTTAATTAATAATCTTCTAAACTCATCTACATATAAATAAATTTCTTTATTTATTTATATCATTCACTTTCTATATTCTTCTAATTTAATTAAATAAATAAGTTTTATTTAATTATTATCATCTTCCTCTTAATTAATTAAATAGATTTCACAATTTATTTATATTAATTATCACAAGTTTAAATTTTAAATTTAAATGATATTCCTCATGCCACATTTAATTAAATATTCGAAATATTTAATTAGAAACTTTCCTCATCTCACACTTAATTAAATATTTTTAATATTTAATTACTTTTCTTTTTCATCTCTCACACATAATTAATTATTAATTATTTAATTATGTAAGCTTCTAAATTCATTGCCACACATAATTAAATAAATTTATTTATTTAATTAGAGATTTATCGTCAACTATCAACTAACTTCTCATAAATGAAGTGCACAAGTGACAACTTTCCTTCATTTTTGAATGGAAAAGGGTGTGTAGGAGGAAACATATCCCTTTATTCTCTCAACCTTCCATCTTTTTCTCAAGCTCTCAATCTCTCACTGTTCATCTTGACAGGTTTAAACTCAACCATTGATCTGGCCAACTAGATTCTTGCCTCCAAAAATCTATAAATACAGTCCTCTTGTGAGTTGAAAAGGATCCTAGATTTTGTGAATTTAGCAGTCATTATAGTTGCATTTGAATCAACATATTAGCATAATCATTTTCAAGGTCATAGCATTTAGTTCTTCAACTTCATAGATTTAATCACTTAGCAATAGACATGCATGTTGAATAAATCTCGTTCTCCTAAGTTGTCATTTCAACAAGCTTGCTGCTTACACCCACTGAGAGCCAATAACTTGTATGGAATCCTTGGAGATAGAGGACAATGGAACACATTTGAAGGAGTTTCTGTTATTTATAGTTTTCTTTGTCTTTTCTATTTAGTTTCCTTCAATCTAATGTTTCTTTGGTGTGTTAGTTTACTTTACTAGTTAATCCACATATTCTAACAACACAAATAGATTTATCGATGTATGTCATCTCTGAGTTATTCGATCATAATTAATGTCATTCCTTGAGGATTTTTTAAAGGGGATTTTGGTCTCAAAGAAGGTGACTTGATGTTCCCTTTTTTGTTCATGCTTATGGTGGATGCTTTAAGTCAAAAAATATTGACATTGGCTAAGGCTAGCACATGGAAAGTTATCTATGCCATCAATGATATATCAACATTCACTCATAAATTCTTCATTGATGACACATTATTATTTGGAAAGTCCTTGATGGATGAAGCTTCCATCATCAACATCATGCTTGCAGAATATTCACAAACCATTGGGTAAATAATCAATAGAGAAAAGTATAAAGTATTATTTATCAAAACTAGGAATATTTCACAATAAAAAATAAGTCATTTTCTCAAATTCAATATGAAGAAAACTCCCTCTCCTTATTTAGGAATTCCACTTTTGAATGGAGTGGTTAGAGATAAACACTAGAGCAAGCAGGCTATGAAATGTGAAAATAAAATGGAAAGTTGGAAAGGTCGTTGGCTTACATTCATTAGTCATATCACAATTCTAAAAGATATCATCTCGACAATCCCAATATGTATGATCTCTTGTGTGGAAATTACCAAAGGTATGGCACAAAAACTATCAAGTTAGTAGAAATGATTTATGTGGGAAGACTCGAATGAAAATAAGAGAGTTTCGCTGATTACATGGGATGAAGTTAAAAAGAGAAAGTAAGCCAACAGGTTGGTATTAGAGACATCCAAATCCAAAACATTGCATTGGGTGCAAAACTTAAATGGAAATTTTTTACAAGTGTCAATTCATTATGGTGTCATGTTCTAAAGAAAAAAATATTGATAATGAGTTCCTCGACCAAATTTTGACCACTGTAGCACTCCCTCCTAGCCCCTCCACCTAGAATTTTATGGAAAAGTGTAGATGCTCATAACTAACCATCTATCATGGAAAATAAAGAGTGGGAATTATTTCTCCTCCTAGTAGGATTTTTGAAATAAATATCAGCCACTATGCTCTATCATAGGCTTAGAGGATGTCTCCCACTGGACACTAGAGTTGACACTTGGTGATAAAGTTTGTGATCACATGGATATGATCTAAAATGATGGATTATGTTCATTTAAGTCCAAGAAGTTTGAAATGATACCAAATGACAAGGGACAAATATTGGTAGATGAATTGAACAATAGACATGATCTTTTATTAGGAGGAAAGGATGAGATTTTTTGTGTGCAGCCAAAACTAGAAACTATTCATTAAAATTGGAATATGTTGTGGCCTCCATAGAAAATAAAAATTGTTCATGGCCCACAAAACTATGTTGGAATCATGTCTTACCAAAGTTTAAGGCATTCACATGCATGACTCTTCATCATCGCATGTTGACTAATGAATGATTGATGATGATGGGCATATCTAGTACTTTCTAATGCCCCCTAGGTAAATCTCATAATGATACCATCAACCACCTCTTTGTGTAGTGTGTCTTCACACAAACATGATGGGAAAATTTCAAGAATATGTTGGGATGGCAAGGCCCCTTATTGAATAAAAAAAAAAAAAAAATTCATGTTATCCAATCAGCCA
Organism: Sequoiadendron giganteum; assembly: GCA_007115665.2. NCBI lineage: Eukaryota > Viridiplantae > Streptophyta > Pinopsida > Cupressales > Cupressaceae > Sequoiadendron > Sequoiadendron giganteum. Next base: position 203,486,943 of record CM021107.1, read on the forward strand.
CAATGGCTCTATCTAGGTCAGTTTATGTCTGGATGCTCTAACAATGATCATAAGGAATCCATGGAAAGAAAGTAATGCAAGGATTTTTAGAGACATCAAAACTCCCATCAAGACAATCCTCAATAAAATTGAAATAGGAACCAGTGAACATCAAAACATCAAAGTGATCAACAAAAAATGAAAACTCTTCATGACCTAGGATGATAGAATGTCGATCACTTGGAAACACCCCATCCCACCCAAAGAGCCCTTCACCTCCACTAAGGTAGATAGAATTCTTTCCAAATGGTCTCTCTCACTAATCAGAAGGTTGGAGATGAACTTTGATGACACCTCCAAGGGAAATCTTGGAGCATCAAGCGTCGATTATATCATCATGGATAATTTTAGGAGAGTTGTCTAGGAAAGATCCTTTAAGTTGCTTGATGATACAAACAATGTTGTTGAGTTCTCGACCATATTCAATGGCCTTAAAAAGTGCAAAGAAATGACATTGAATAACATAGGAATTGAAGGGGATTTGGCTATCATTGTTAATGCCATCATGTCAAATCATGATTTCATTTGAAGGTTAAAAATATGGATGGAACTGCTATTTTCATTATATTGAATTCATTCTTTGACTTCTCAAATAAACACATTTATCCAGAGGCCAATTCGACTACTAGCTTCTTGGAATTTTTTTCCATCGAATAGACTATTTCCTCCATCACATTAGTGTCAAGTCTTCCTTGGAAAGCTCTTCAAGACATTATAGATAAAAAGTCAAAATGGGTACTAGGTTTTTTTACTCTTGAAAATATTCCCATTTAACCTCACAAATGTAATGTCCAACATCCGAATTTATCCTAAATTTTTTTCTGTTGACCACAATTTCCACCCACTAAGGTTAGAGTTTTCACCTTATCAAAAGAATCTCTTTAATGATGGAATCCTTGAATTAAAATTTTCATTCACCACATAAACAATATTTCCCAACATGGTACATCTATTTTTCAGCATTAGATAGTTAAAATATAGTAATAGACATTCAAGAAGCAATAGAATATAAACTAGGGGGAAGGACATGGAGGGTCTTCCTGAAGTCACATGCCAAGCCTAAGAGGTTGTATACCACAATTATTCCCCTTGGAAACTCTTACCTCTTTTCCCCATCCATGTCACAACCCCATAAGACACATTCCAACTTGAGGGAACAAGCAAAGCTTGTGAGTGGCTCTCAGGACTTACCACCCCTCCATGACCCATCCTCTTAATGGGATTAGGCAAATATCTTGAGTGGGATCTAGGCTTTCCCACTTCCTCAAGCCCATCCCGCAAGGTGGATTTTTAGATAGATTAATATACTTGGATCTATTATTGATTGACATTGGTATGCAATATCAAGTATGTATTTAAGGTTTCCTAATCATGCATAAAGTAATAATATATAGATTGATACATGAAGTGAAAAATAACAATGCCTATCGGGTCCTATCGAGGCATGAAGTAAAAATTGAAAATGTAGAATGAAATAATGCTTATGAAGTATATCCAATCAATGCACTTAAGTACTAATCGATGCTAGGAATAAGTAATCTATGCACATGTAATTAGATTAGTGTTGTGTCGAATGTTTAATCAATGCATATATATATGTAATTATATTTTCTACCATGAAGATGTTGACTTCTTCTGTGGCATTTGTCCTTGATGTCAAAACTGGCCTAGGTTGGTGCCTAGGCATTTCTTAGTCTGGTCTTATTATGGAATTTGATTGGCACAGTTGATATTTGGTATTCATTTGACATTGGCATATCTACTTCAGGTTGATTAATTATGTCTTGATCAGTTACAAGCATCTTGATATTCGTCAAAGTATTTATCTCTTCACAAGGTATGGGATAATATTTGGCACATTATATTTGGTTATAATAAGGTGGCTATTGTATTGCTTTTAATTGATATCTCTTGGTTTTGGCCATTATCCTTGGCACACTATAGCATTAAAATTCAAATGTGATGGAAATTTATTTTTTAAATGGTTATCAAATTGATATAATGCCCGTTGACATGCTTGACTTTGGTAAGACCGCGAATTCAAAAGGTCTTACCATGGTACCGCTGGCAGTTAAGCTAGTGACCGCGGTAGTGCGGTGGAAACCACTAGCGGCAAGCAAAATGGCTACTGCTACATTGCAAGTTGTCAGGAAGTTAACCGCGGTAATGTGGTGGAAGATGTTAGCAGCTTGAAAGGTGCTACCATTGTACCGCAGGTAGTCCGAAGCGAGACTGCGGTTGGGCAGTAAAGGATGTGGTAACAATTAGTGTTAGCTACCACTATACTATGAGTAGTCCAAAGCAAGACTGCGGTTGGGCGATAAATGATGCAATAACAGTTATTGTTAGCTACCATTGTATCGCGGGTAGTCCAAAGGGTGGCCATGGTTGTGTGGTAAGGAAACAGATGTCAATTTATTCTTGTCATCATGCAAGTTTTTGATCTTTCTAAAGATTTCAAAGTGTATTATGCGGTTTTGATTTATTAATTTTTTTCCTCTCGAAGTCCAAATGCTATCATATTATGCAAAGGATTTCATGTGGAAAGTAGGGAAAATTGTTATGCTTCATTTTTTGAGGTTTTGGAACCCTAATCTTGCCGCCTCCATGGAATCCCTCTCTAGGATGTTTCACTGTGAAATCGACTATCTTTTTCTACAACTCTTGGACAACGAATGGAGAAGCTTGAAAGACCATCACCATGGTTGTTTCTCTTGTCAGGTTCTTAGCATCGGGTGAATACTCGAAATAGAAATGTGGCTTGGGTTGCTTAGCTACTCTACAATTCTGGTAAATTTCTTATGGAAAATTCTTTTTTGGTCCTCATAGGTATTCATCTATTTTATCTTTAAAGAACCATTACCTTCTCTAATAAGGCTAATAAGGGATCAGTGTTTTCTTCTGCATGGCAGCTGAAGATTTGGTTTATTATAGATCTTATGCTATTTTGTTTTTAGCTCTGCTTGTGCAAGCTACTTAAGAGAACAAGTTTTAGTCTGCCTATTATATTTGCACAATGCTTGAGTGCTCTAGTTAGAAGATCTTATTCAGAATGATCCTTCCCTTATGATCACGGTAACATTTATCACTATTGCTCAACAGTAGCATGGTAACCTAATAATCATCTATGTTTCATTCTCTGAAATAGAAAAATGAGAAATTGTTGTAACCTTCCTTGAATGTAATGATGAAATCTGTAATCAAAAGAAAATAGAGAGATTAGGACTCTAATATAAAGGAAAAAAAAAAGAGCAAATTGTGGGTTAACTGGTTTTCTGTGACAATCCATGAAAAGAGTATAAAAACCAAAAGTGAGTGTTAATTGAGATGAGAGAAGAAAAAAATGAGAAAAGTATGACAAGAAAAAGGGAAACAGAGAGATCCTCTGTATCATTGTATGATTTACTAAAACAATAAAGGGGTTGGTGCTCCTTGAGATTGGTGTCTCTAAATGAGGGGTTGGTGTTGCTTGAGATTGGTGTCTCTAAATGAGGGGTTGGTGCTCCTTGAGATTGGTGTCTCTAAATGAGGGGATGGTTCTCCTTGAGTTGGTGCTCAAAAATTAGCCTATAAGGAATTGTAAGCAGTGGTTTTAAAATTAAGCCAGTAAGGCAGTTTAGGAGTGGTTTTCCACTTGGCAAATTTCTGTGTCTCTCATTTGTGTGATTTATGTTTATCTTGCATAATCCTTCTTTCAGTCATTTATGTTATTGTGCTCATTCAGTTGGTCAATGCTCTGATACTTTAAGGTTGTTTAAAATTTTAAAGTCAATTTGCTCAAGTCTGTCATGCAAATTTAGTTTGTGCAAATCTGATGCAAAATGTCATTCATAAGGTGAATTAACTTCTGCATTATGTGCTCATTATATGAATTCTTAAGAGTTTGTCATAAGCAAGTCAAAGTTGCATATTATGAAGATTTATAGTTCTGTTGATAAAGCACAACAAGATTGTTCATAAAGCTCTATTTGAACAATATCATATGATGCTTTTAAATATGGGTTGCAAATGTTAGTCAAGTCTCATGTCAATCTGACTTGAAATGTTAATGCTCACTTGCTTAATCAAATCTATCTCTTTGGGTTAACTAAGTGAAAGTTTAATTATGCTTTCAAGGTTAAAAGTTAAAATTACTCCACTCTGATTCAACCCCCCCCCTCAGAGTGAATCCACTTCCAATAAAAGACAATCAATAAATATATATAATCAAATTGTTGTTATAAGACAATTAGTCAATATATATAATAAGATCATCCTATTTTGGAGTAATGAATGACATGAATTATTCTAGCATTTCCTCTTGCTAATATCTATCTCCTTGCATTCCTTATCAATCCTTCCCTGAAATGAATTGGTTTGTCCTCTATATCTATAGGTGCATATGGTTTCCTCCTTTTTATTTAGACGTGTCTCTTGACTGTGTCCATTCAATTGAGGCATTTCATCACCCTTACTCTAATTATTCTTGATTATCCCTTAAAAGGAAATTTATATATATTAATAATTTATTTAATAATTTTGATTCCTTTATCTATCCTTAATGCATTTGATAGTAATCTTTAATGAATGTGATTTCTCTAATACCCTCTAAATTCCATGGGATTTTGATCGATATAATCATGGGTTTACTTTGTCAATGTGAGGGGACATGACAATCCCCCCTCTCAATTTTCTTTCCCTCAAGCAATTTAAGGTTTGGGTGATTGAATATTTCTTTACTTTCCCATGTGGCATATTATTTCAATAAGCCTTTCCATTTGATAATGAATTATGAGATATTGGCATTTCTTAATTGCTTCTCACACATATTGAGGACTACATTAGGTTCCAAGATTATCTTATCCTCGTTGTCAAATGGAGGTAATTGTACACACGTAAAACTAACATCATGCATCTTGCTCTAACTAACATTCAATTCTGCTATTAATCAGTCAAAACAATTTATTGATTAATTCCCTAAGTTCATCATATTTAATTAAATAAATCAAATTATTTAATTAAGTCCTAAAGTTCTTCTTATTTGATTCAATAAATCAAAATGATTTAAATCAAATGTCAAACTTCTAATATCATCCAAGTTAATTAATCTAGATTAATTAACCTATAATCATAATTACCATTCTCTAGCTTTTGACTCAACTAGAGTCAAATCTAAACTCTCAACTAACCCACCCACTTGCACCAATAAATCAATTATTTGATTTATCAATTCTTCTAATTACTTTCAAAAGGGAATCAAGATGGAATATTCTTCCAATTTGAATCTTCCCTCCACATGACTTGTCCCTTCCAACAAAGCATTAAATGCTCTTACACATCTCTTGCACAAGTCAAACTTGGCATTTATTGCACCTTTCATCCCCACTAAACATGTATTTTCATGCAAGTTCAAATTTGAAATTGGCACATTGGCCAAGACTTGCACATTCCTCACCCTCTCACACCTTGACAAGTGTCATCTTGTCATTGGCTTTTTGAATGATCCCACATTCATTCAAAATCTCTCAATCTCCTACCCTTGAATCTATAAAATCAAGGCACAACAACACAAATTTGAGAACAACATATTTTGATGCAAGGTTACTCTCTACATGTGAGAACTAATCTTGCTCTTCATTTGGCATCTTATGCTTATCATGGATTGGGAAAGAGTTGCATCCTACATGACAGAGTGGCACCAATCCACTATGAGATAGTTGTTAATCATGTTTGCATATGCTTTTGTTAAGCTTGCATTGTTTTCATTAGTTGCATTGTTTAACATGGTTAAATATTTCATAGGGATGTTTAAGTTTGCTGATTTAAACTAACTTTTTTGCTAACAACATGAAATTGTTTAAGTCTCATTTGCAGATGTTGACGTCTACAAAATGGTGCTAGAAGGAGGGCATGAAATTGTGCTAAAATTTGTTGACTTCAGTTTTTTTTTCTATCACATTAAAATAGGGTTGTAAACTCTTTGTTAAGGGTTCAAATTTCGTTTAAATGCATTATTTAGTCTTCTAGAATGCTCTTGATCAAAAAGGAAAAAAAAATCTAAGAGCAAGCCTATCATAATGCCTGGGTATTTGTATTCTTGTTCAAACATGGCATATGATTTCATTTAAAATTAGAATATCAGTACTATTGGATGGAATGTGGTGAAATATCTTGAATGGTAATGTCGATATTTGAGATTCCAATTATGGTGTAGCCTTCACTTTGATAATGGTTTGTCTCGGCCCTTTAGATCAAATACTGATGTCAAAGTCTTTTCAAAATATAGAAACACATTTTTTGTAGTGCACTAACTCACCTTTTGTCCACTAAAGTGCACCCCTGGCACTGTCAGTCTTAGAAAAAACCGCTATCTGGATTAATTTACCTTTATGCTACAGGTATACACCCTGGGATGATCTTGGCTTGTCTTTCTTTCCATAGGAAAGTAAATCTAAGCATGTCACGTAGTGCCCTATTCTATCACTGTTGGTTGTTATTAAAGCTGCCATCATTGTTACTTCTCTCATGCCACTGTCCATTCGATACTTTAGAATTTCTGTTTTGGAATATGTTTTAACTACAAATATTTTTTTTCAAATTATTGATAGCAACATTTATTGTAATCGAATGTTTTGGTTTTTCCTAAGAGTAAAGGCTTGGGGGAAGAGAGGAGGAGGTGAACACCATGTTTAATACTAGATATAGAAATCTATGATTTGTGTGAGTGGCAGCTGGTGAGATGCAAATTGGAAACGAGTTTGTTAAATGATAAACACTATTTTAGGATAAACATAATAGGTGATGTAATGAAAGGGAATCCATAGCTCATGCCCTCCATTACGGAGTTCCACCCACAGTGAGTGAGAAAACCCCCTGTCGAGTGAGGAGACAAGATCTCCCTCCATGGCACCCACTCTCCCATTACAATTCCTCACCCCTCAGCGCACTCTTCGAGTCCCTCTGGCAAGACATTTTCCATCGCTCTTCCCTAAGGCAGGTGCAGCACCCACCGAAATGGCTGGCAGTTGCTTTCAAGCCCCAACGTAATTTATTTTACCTCATCCGATGATAGGAAACTCTGGCTTCCGAAAGACACATAGACAACCAAGGAAGGCGCTTGCTTTTTCCAGCCAAGCTAAATACGCAGAATCCTTAAGTTTAGGTCGGGCAAGTGGGGTAAGCAGAGGGACGACTCAAACAACTAGCTTCCCCACCACTTTATTCTATAAATACTCTACGAAGCCCCTCTCCATCTCATCTGCATTTTCTCTAAAGCGCTCGGTCAAAGACATTTCACGTGCCTAGTCTATGACTTCCACAACAGTCAATAAAAACATCACTATCTTTTAGTCGATTCTGTCAGGGAGTTCGCATGCCTAGTCTATGCTTACACATGTTAGATGACCCTCATAAGAACAAGTTGATCACGTCTTATACTCAATTCATAGGTACAGTAGCTGAAAGTAAAACAATACGCCATGCCACTATGTTCGCATTTACGCATTTTCTTTCTTTTTAATGTGCTTTTTGTTGGAAAGTTCACGAGTTCAAAGGCCAAGAGGCATTAATTGTGATAGTTGTAGTCAATCATGGTTGAGATACTTTGAGAGAATTTTAGGCAGGCGTAATATCTTTCTTGAGCCCATTGATAGAATCAGAATATCCAGATATTGGTAGGTTATCAGCGAAAAGTCTTCAACATTGATGTCTACTATTAATGATTTTTTTTTTCATAGAACCTACCTTCTTTGTCTCCTGTCAGAAGCTCAACTAGCATGATCTAATGTATGCCAATCCATTGTAGAATGAGGTCTGAACGTATCCAAGAGGATCTAGGGAAGTCGTCTAAATCTGACACAATAAGTTGCAGTTAGTCTCCCCATTATTAAAAGTGCTGATGCATGACAGTCCATTCTTTTCTGCAGACAATCAATTATGGTGGAATCCTTTTAATCGATGGAGTTTGTTTTAAGGGAGTTAAAATTATATACAAGAATAAATTGAAGGAGGAAAGGTCGCGGTGTCATTAGAAGATGATTTAATATTGATTTAATATTTGAGACTGACATTTTTTCTAATGCTCCTTTTTGTTCTCAACTGGACTCAAAGGTGACTTAATAATTTTAGACAGGGTTAGCTTATAATTTCTGCATCAATGTGTTATCCGTTAGCACGTAATTATAGATCAAACATAGGGAGGTGAGATTTGATGCCACATTTTACTACAGAATTGATCTCCACAATGGATAGTCATATGCACTTTTTTTCTTGTTAGTCATGACAAAGAGGTCTTTTAAAGTGGTTTGACAAGGACTTCCAAAATAAAAAAAATCTTGAAATATTGTTGATGTTACCTAAATCACATTAAACTTTCATCTACATTTTGAGAGGCTTTTTCTCATTGGTAAACAAACTTTCTCTTATGTTTGAGATTTTATTTAAAAGCCTTTGAGAAACAAGTCTCTTAGTAATGTTGTATTCATTATCATGAGTCCTTTTTATTTGAAGTGAATGCTAAATTCAATTAAATAACTCGATCTTCACATGATTTGCTTTTTGTTTATATAGGTACATGGATAAAGGTTAATAGGTTGAAGCATCAAGGTTGAAATCAAGGTAGACATTTGAAGACAAGTACTTGAATTGAACAAAGGAACAAGGTTGGCATCAAATGAAAATGAAGGTGAATAGAGTGGACTCGAAGATTTTCTTGCAATCGAGATTTGGGAAAAAGCATTTTTTAATGCTTGTTTTAACAATCTTAGAGCTTCCATTTACTACCCTTTTTTTTCTATTTTAGACCAACTCACATTTCTCTTTGGGTTTAAAATTAACCACTTGACTTGATCTTTTCAAAGTTGGTTAAAAAGAACCTTAGACATTTACTAGATTTCAATTTTGAACAAGGCAAACTTCACATTTTAAGTGGTGCTTTTAAAACAAACTCATCACTGCTTTGAGGTATAAAATGAACAAGTGTCTTTCATGTTTTGCAATCTTTTTCACAAATTAACATCATTGAAATGCATATGCACTTCTCTCGTGCTTCACAGTGATCTTCTCTCGTGCTTCACAGTGATCTTGAGAATCAATAGCATTCTGGTGATATTAACTTGTCAAAAAAATTGCCTTCACATTTCGATTTGGGCATTTTAAAATTGAACAAAACATTTTGCGAGTGTGAGTAAACTTGTTGTGAGTATTCTCCCTTTGTTTCTAAATGAATATTGATTAAACTACGGATGAGTTTATTCACTTTTGTCTAACTTAGAGGGTCTACCTTGTGGGAAAAAGTACTCACCCAAGGGAACGACCCAACCAGGAACACGCTAAAGCCACACGACTTCCAACCGGTATATAAGTGTGGATTCTTGAGGAAAGTTCAAGAATCACGAGGATTATTCTGACGAGATGGATAGTAATGGACTCTCACCGATGTTGGATAATCCCCCATGAATGGAATGCCCGCATTAGAACCCTTTGTTTAGAAAAAGGCCAAAACCTTATCTATCTTGTTGGTGCAAAAGGTCATGTTCTTTGAAGGCACCCCACATTATACATGTGGTCTTGTTGTGGAAATGGAAAGTACACCATGGGAGATTCATGGGTACTAATACTTGGCTGACCCAAGAAGTGTGTGCACTGTAAGGGGGAGCTAGTGTGGTCAAGCATTTAGCCATTCACACAAGATATGCGCAGTTGGATTCATCCAAGTGGGAACCCAACAAGATATTACCTCACCATCCTAGGGTTGTAAAAAGTGTTTGGAAGTAAAAGAATACATTGCTTGGTTCTGGAAACATTTGCAAAACAAACATTCACAGAGAACTTCAGAATTTTAAACCCTTTGGAGGAAACAAATACCCTTGACAAATCTAAGTGCTCTTGCTTGCCCTAGAGATTGTATCCCTAGAGGTTTCTAAGTACTTATATTTAATCATCATTTGTTTCCACTAAATTCAACTTAGGGAACTGTGCTTTCGAAACCTTGATTTTCACATAATGGACCTTGTGGAATGAAAAGGAATCAAGACATAGACATTTAGTTTGAAACTTTAAATCGAAGAATTGTCTGTGGTAAAAAGAATCCATTAAACAAAGATAAAAGACAAATTGGATTACAAATGTGTTTTCTAACATGATTTCCCGCAAGATCAAAATCCCAAAAACCAAAGTTCAAGAAGCTTAGTCTGAAAGCTCATGAGGAGCATTTTGAGATCCTGAGTTTTATGAGTTTTACTATCAATAGAATCCCAAAATTTTTTGAAAGGTTTGCTTTCCTCTCATAGGAAATATAGCGTGTTCTTCAACACCAAGGTCTTGTAAGAAGAAGTGTTATTCTAGGTCAAGTCTAGGATCAAATTCAATCACATTCATCCATCTCTCAACCATCAAAATCAGTGAAAATTCACCTCACCAACAACTCTTGAAAACTTTGTAAACATCTGTTATGCTAAACTCCTAGGCGAAATCAAATCACTTTGTTTGACTTAACACACCTAGTCAAACCATCATCTTATACATGAGTTTTCTCTAGGATAACACAACTTCCTAGGGATTACAAGTTCATCTTGTTTGGCTTAACACACTTAGCCAAATTACCAAAATCATCACCTCGTTTGACTTGACACACTTAGTCAAACTACCATCTTGTAGGAGTTCACTCTTGGATAACACAACTTCCTAGAGTTTTACGATTACATTTATCACTATTGATTGACTTAACACACCTAGTCAAACCATCCATCCAATCATGATCAATCAAAGTCCTAAATTTTTTAACATTTCCTTCAAAGTTTCTTTAAGATTTCCATTCATCTGTATCACTCATATTTCATTTATCTCATCCTCGTCATCGCTTTGATCCTTCAATTATCCTAGTTCTTCGCTTCTTTGAACCTAAGGTTTAGACCGATCTAAAGAATTAGAGGTTCATCTCTTACATTCTTGAAAATTGATATTCATTTTATGGTTCAAACTCAATCTCAACACAAGAGGGACATGGAATATAAACTTGATCCATCCATCATGAGGAATCCAAATCAACCAAATTACCCAAGTCTCACAATGCCGCTTGATTATCGAAACTCACATATATGCAATTCAAACATGGCATCATTATCTCCTCTTAACTTCAACGATACGAATGTGAGCATACCCAATCTAAAGTTTGGAACACCTTTCCCAATGATAGATTTAAATGCAAGTCCAAATCTACAAATCTATCAACCGAATGCTCAATGCATGAGTTTTCCAAACAACATTATCCCACCAAATCCATACATGCCAAAGAAAAGTTTTTCAAACATGACCATTTCGAATCCGCACTTGGTGAAATTTGGGATAAATATGCTTGCAAATCCCCCTAATGTTGTTCAAAATCCTAGCAGTATATTGGAAACTCCATATGTGGATTCAACTCGAGGTAACACCATGCAAAATCAAAGTTACCTAAATCAAGGCAATATGATTCTCAACCACAACAATTTTTAAAGTCAACCTATAATGCCAAATCAAAACATCATACCAAATCATCCCATTTTGCCATCGATATCGCAACAACAGGTGGAAACCATCCAAGAAATCCCAACAATCAACACCATCCCCAATCCACCACCACCACCATTGCCAAAATACAACATGAAAAATTCATTCTCCATCATGTTGCAAGCCACTCAAGAAGCTTCCCGCAAAAAGGTGCTCCAAAAACAACAAGCCGCACAAGCTGTGCAAGCCACACATGCCGCTCAGATGGCACAAGCAATCCAACAAGCACAGGCTCAAGCACGAGCACAATTCCAAGCTTAGAAAGCGCAAGCGCAAGCACAATACCAAGCTCAATTGCAAGCACAACAAGAAGCGTATCAACAAGCTTTGCAAAACTACCAATTACAGCAGCAATATGACCAACAACAAGCATTGTTTGCACAACAACAGTAGCAGGACCAACAATAGGCATTGTTGGCTCAACAGAAAACATAGGCATTACTCGCTCAACAAATCTTGCAACAGATTCCCACCATAATTGTTGAAAACAATGTTCAAGATTTATCCATCAATGAACACATTAAAGATGTTCCCATATCATTGAATGATCAAATCAACACACACCAAGAACCGCTTTTCAATCATGATCAAAATCCACCAAAAATACCCAACTATGATCAAACGCAAGAAATTTCAACATCACTTGATCCTATGGTTGAAGACATTGGTAATCTCTCTTCCACAATTGTTGAAAACAATGTTCAAAATCTTGAAGATGCTTCTACCCCATCCAGTGATCAAATCAACATTCATTAAGAGCCACTTTTTAGTGATCTATTTCAAGACGTGTTACAATTATTTGATCCCATTGACATAATCTACGATCCATCGACCAATGATCATATCAAAAATGTTTCTAAATCACCTTATGAGTTAGAGGACATGTCTTGAGAATGTATTCCAAAGCATGATCAAAATCTATCACCAAGGTCTAGCAATGTTCCTTCCCAAGACATATTGACATCCTTTGACCTCATAGTTACAGATATTGAAGGAATCCCTAGCTCAAAATTTGATCCAAATCCACTCAAAGCTCAAGAGAATATTGAGCCACTTCCTAATGACGATGTCCAAGAACCCACTATAAACAATCCATCCTTTGAAATTGACCCATGTCAAGAACTTGATCCAAAGCATGTTGAAAATAGTTGTAAAATCACTCAAGATTGAGAATTTGTATCTCCAAGATACTACAATGATCTAATGGGCTCTTTTATCTATACAAGATGCTGCAACTGATGATCATATCCATATAGCACATATTCCTCCATCTACCCACAAGATGCTTTCGTTGGATAGACATGTAGATGATCTTCATTCAAAACAAGAGTCTCATACTCTTACTGAGGAACAAGAGTATCCTACTCTTAACATTTTTACACATGATCAAAGTATAAAAAAATCTAAAGACGTACCAAAAGTGGATCATGAAGAAGGCTTCTATAGAAGTTGTGAATCAGAGACATCATGTGGAGACATATCAACAAGATTCTACAAAAGCTGCAAATCAGAAACATCCTATGGAGACATAGCAGAAATGGGTCATGAAGAAGGCTCCTACATAAGTCATGAATTAGAAACATCATGTGAAAGCATACCAAGAATGAATCATAAGGAAGAATTTTACAAGGACAGTGAAGCATCAACACTTCTTGAAGAAGCACTACAATCTGATATTTTACAAGATCAAATTAAAGATATCAATCAGGAGGATCCTATCACTTATAAACTGGGATCACTTACCTTTCTTAGGGCAACCTATCTCATCAATAAAGAAGCTGACACTTTTGAAGGTCCATGACAAAGCAAAGGAGTAGCACCTTGTTTCCAAGGTAGATCATATCCCATTGCAAATAAATTTTTTCAGCAGATGAATTATCAAGGCAATGGATTAGGTCTGGATGAATAGGGTATCCTACAACCAGTGTAGATTGTTGGCAATCCTAAACATCAAGGCCTTGGTTATTCAAAAATCAAGGGATATAAACATATCAGTGATACCTCTACAAAACTGGGGGCAACTTCATCTTGAGCAAACATCAACATAGGGAGCAGGAAGGATCCTTATGATGAAACCAATGCCAATACTATGACTCGCCATGTCATGAATCTTCATCCACCCATCACCCCATCCACGAATTGGGGCCAACAACAAAAGAAAGATTTGAATCAAAGCACAAAGAATGTCATCAAAGAAAAAGAAGTGGCAAAGCATGAAGGACAAATCAAATACATATGGATACCAAAGAATATAAAGAATGATTATCCCTATCAAAATCCATTAGTCAAAGTAACTATGGGGCGAAATAAAAAAGGGGCAAGTATCCATCAAAGATGTCCACAAAGGAAAAAGAAGGCTTCTCAAGCAGCATACAAAGTGTATCAAGTAGTTGGTCCCAATTCCATGCACACTTCTATATCCACTCATTATTGCTCATCTTCCCAAGTTTGGAGAGTCAAAGGTTCCAAACTGTCAACCAATCCATCTTTTATCCCTAAACACACCCCATCCATGCCTCCATGCAAGATATCCAATTCCCACATTGACCATGTGTTGGCAATGACCCTTCATCATAAGGATTCAAAGGGCCCTCTATCGCGATGTGCACACAAAGACAGAGTTAACTTTGGTATCAAAAAAATAGATCAGGGATCTCAAAATTTACATTCAAGTGCACATATCTTGACAAGACAACTTCTTCAAGTAGGATATTGATGGAACATCATGATAAAAGCATCAACATCAGCACCACCAGGTGGTTCAGCATCAGCTTAAAATACCTCAAAAAATATAAAAAAATCAGAAAAATGTCCTGAAAAAATGGTCACCTTAATGAAAACCTAGCAAACAGGCATCTTGGTGACAACAAAAAAAAAAAAATATACAAAAATCCAAAAAAAAAATCAAAAAAAGGATTGAAAACAGTAAAGAAAAAAATTGTCCTCTAGTGAAAACCACTGTGGTGGTGCTTTGAACAGGTACCATGATGAAAACCTGGCAAACAGGCATCATGTGTAGAATCGAGCATCTACGTGTGCCAGTTCAGGAGAAAGCATCTTATCACATCCATAGTAAAGCTGACATTCTATCCATATCATCCGTTTATCTAGGAACCACTTATCCAATCCATTTTCATATATTTGCATCCATACTCCAAGGTATCTTAATCTTGATGAAAGTTAAGTACAGACTTCACACTTGTTTATGGTAGACATCTTGACATGGGTCATTTTCATTAATCCCATCCTACCCAACATTATCAAAGCCTTGAAGCATTATCTGAATGAGAATCCTCTGTTTGAACACCCTTATCTTATCGCAAGATAAACCATATCCATTCGTCCAAGAATCTACCCATGGCTGTTCAAACATTGCTAGACACTGGGGGCAGACATTTACATCTCACTTCGGGAATAAATCTTGATCTATATCTTCACACTTATGTGATGATCGGAGCATTGGAAAACATGAAATCAAATTGGTCAAGGCATTTGTGAACCAAAAATCCAAATCACTAGCCCATGGCATATTTTTACAAGAAGACATTCCTTATCAAGCTTTATCTTTCGTCGAACATCAATCCAAGCAATCCATATCAGTTGCATCTAATCTATACTTCAACATCACATTGAAATCATCAAAGCAATTTTGTTCCAAATCAAGCTTCATCAATCTTAATCAATCAAATCCAATCAATCATCACCTTGTTTGACTTAACACACTTAGTCAAACTATCATCTTGTGCACAAGTTTACTCCAGGATAACACAACTTCCTTGGGTTTACAATTTCGTTATCATCACTTTGTTTGGCTTAACACACTTAGCCAAATTATCAAATCCATAATCACCTTGTTTGACTTAACACACTTAGTCGAACCATCCTCTTATGTACAAGTTTACTCTGGGATAACACAACTTCCTAAAGTTTACGAGTGCATTATCACTTTTGTTTGACTTAACACACTTAGTCAAACTAATCAATCCATCAATCTGATTGGTCAACATTAAGCTTGGTTTTCAACAAAATCCTAAAACAGAGCACTGATATCATCACGTATCCATATCCAAATTGTCAAAATCATGCGAAAATCCAAAAAAAATTCAAAAATTCATCAAACATCCAAAAACATCCAAATCATTCAAAATCAAAAATAGAGTCACCTTGTCGAACTATGTCTTCTCTAAGCTTGAACATAGGAAAGGTTGATCTTTGATCATCCCCCGAGACAGTTAGGGTTAGTCCTTAGGTGTTCGTCGCAATGGAAATCCATTTGCCCATCTATCTCATTAGCAGTCAAGTCAATTGGAGTCTGAACTACGTCATCTCTCAGCTTAAATGTAGGCAAGGCCATCCTTGATCGGCTCCCGAGACACAAAATCCAAAAACATTCATAAATCTTGAAAATACGAAAAACATTTGTAAAACATCTCACAAATACCAAAAATAGCCTCAAAATATCTGAAAACCCAAAATGGTGCATCCATTTCATCTCGCTTTCACCCGTGATTTTCATCACTCAAAATAAAGTCAATCATCACTTTCACCCTTTGGTGAGTCAGTCAGAAGCAAGTCTAGCAAGTTCCAAAGTGAACACCTTATCGTCAAAGTCTCAAGCCTAAGTCAGTAAGCAAGCAAGTTGATCAACTCAGAGTATCAATAGCTTATCACCTAAATCAGTCCCATCAAAACCCTGATCACAACATGTCCTAGGATGAAGCTTTCCTGCGATGGCCATAAGCATCAGGTACCCCATAGTAGTTATTCTTGGCTAGCGGTATGAAGAACATTAGCTTGTTTGTTTACTTTATTTGGTCGTTTTGACTTATCTTATTTTGTGCTCATTCCAAGGACCTCTCGATGATGCCTAAACAAAATAGGTTTAGAGAAAAAGGAATGGGACAATGATCATTATCTTTTTATCTGCTGTGCTTGTTGGATATTCTTGTAAAATAACTTCGTCATGCATACTTTGTTTTGTTTGTAGGAAGGATGTTTTAGGTATCTTGTTGACCACATAAGAAGGCTTGCCTTTTTATGTCTTGGCTCGAGATGTCTGGAATATCTAAACTACATTCTGAATAAGGTCATGTTTGTCAAGTGTGAACAAGAGTACTCCTATCTATTTGATGAGTCAAAGTCCATCACACTAGGCGCCACACCATCCTGGTTCTTAATACCTTGATGCATCGCACCTACGTGTGTTATCAAACATAAAGAAAGGTATGCTCTTTTCCCATCCTTGGATAAGAAATACATCATCATCATTCATCATCATATCCAATAAAGTCTTGATGACTAGAGGACTTGTTGGACTTCTTCATCTTCTTGAATTTAAGGGTTTATCCCTCTCATTCTTCTATCCTCTTTGACGCTAACAATGCATCCATCCTGCATCCATCTTGCATCTGCATTCTCATTCTACATAATCACATCATATCATCATAGGACAACATCATCCATCACATTCATCTCACATGCATTGCATAATCATTTAAGATGTTTAAGATAATATAGATTTGTTATTTTAAGCATCTTCCAAATATCTCATTTTCATAATCATTTAAGATAATATAGATTTGTTATTTTAAACATCTTCCGAACATCTCATTTTCATCATCATTATCAGTTAGTCTAACCATCCATACATTCATTTTGAACCTCTTTGTCATGAGATCCACCTTAATATTTTCGCTCAATCTCTTGAGGGGGCAATGTACTAACGTACTTCTTTTCGTTGGGGCATCTGAAAAAATCAAAAATTTTTTAATTTCGATATTAGCGGCATCATTCTTTGAACCAATGCAACGAGTACATTGCTTCAAAGAGGGAAAAAATGTACACACGTAAAACTAACATCATGCATCTCGCTCTAACTAACATTCAATTCTGCTATTAATCAATCAAAACAATTTATTGATTAATTCCCTAAGGTTCATCATATTTAATTAAATAAATCAAATTATTTAATTAAGTCATAAAGTTCTTCTTATTTGATTCAATAAATCAAACTGATTTAAATCAAATGTCAAACTCCTAATATCATCCAAGTTAATTAATCTAGATTAATTAACCTCTAATCATAATTACCATTCTCTAGCTTTTGACTCAACTAGAGTCAAATCTAAACTCTCAACTAACCCACCCACTTGCACCAATAAATCAATTATTTGATTTATCAATTCTTCTAATTACTTTCAAAAGGGCATCACGATGAAATATTCTTCCAATTTGAATCTTCTGTCCACATGACTTGTCCCTTCCAACAAAGCATTAAATGCTCTTACACATCTCTTGCACAAGTCAAACTTGGCATTTATTGCACCTTTCATCCCCACTAAACATGTCTTTTCATGCAAGTTCAAATTTGAAATTGGCACATTGGCCAAGACTTGCACATTCCTCACACCTTGACAAGTGTCATCTTGTCATTGGCTTTTTGAATGATCCCACATTCATACAAAATCTCTCAATCTCCTACCCTTGACTATATAAAATCAAGGCACAACAACACAAATTTGAGAACAACATATTTTGATGCAAGGTTACTCTCTACATGTGAGAACTAATCTTGCTCTTCATTTGGCATCTTATGCTTATAATGGATTGGGAAAGGGTTGCATCCTACATGATAGAGTGGCACCAATCCACTATGAGATAGTTGTTAATCATGTTTGCATATGCTTTTGTTTAGCTTGCATTGTTTTCATTAGTTGCATTGTTTAACATGGTTAAATATTTCATAGGGATGTTTAAGTTTGCTGATTTAAACTAACTTTTGTGCTAACAACATGAAATTGTTTAAGTCTCATTTGCAGATTTTGACGTCTACAGTAACTTTATACAAGGGACAACTTGTTTTACTAAAAGTTTCTTCAACCTTGATACATGAAAGATGTTATGAATGCAACTATTCTCGGGAAACTCTAATTCATAAGCTACATCACCAATCTTCCTTAAGATCTTGTAAAGTCCATAAAATTGGGGTTTAAGTTTTTCTGCTCCACTTGTTTTGATGGATGATTTGTTATATGGTTGTGACTATAGGAATACTAGTTCTCCAACTTGAAAGGTTCTCTCAGTATGGTTCCAATCAGCGTACACATTTTGTTGATTTTGTGCTTGATGAAAATTATCCTTGAGAGTGTTCGTGATTTCCATGTTCTATTGCACAAAATACTTTTCCCTTGGTACTTGGATCTCTTGTGAAATTATAATTCTGAAAGAGATTGGTTCATAACCATATAATTCTTTGAATGGACTCATTTTTATTGAAATGTGTGTTGAATACCCAAGATACTAAGAGGGGGGTGAGTTAGTATCTTCTTAAAATTATTAAAAAAACACCATCTAATTACTCCAATGCATATAATGGTAATAATGAGCAAAAGAATTAACATAACATAAAAGCACACAAAACATGAACACCTATATTTCTATGTGGAAAACCCAAAATGAGAAAAACCATAGTGAGGATTAGCTCACAATATAGTATAACTAGTTGTAAGATATTACAAAGGGTAACTCACTACCAGGACTAACTATCCAAAATGAGAGGCTCACTGCCTACAAAGATACAATAACAAAATGGCTTACAACTAGAATATGAACTAATAAAGTAACACCTAACAAGTGTCGATCTAGTTCCTTTGATGCTCAGTAAACTTGCATACTAGCTCAATAATATGTTTTCCTTGATTCGTATTCACATTCATTCCATGTATTTCTCAATATCAAAACCATCCAATATATATATCTAACTTATCTACAAGAATTAATTAGGTCAGCCTAATTAGATGCAACCCTTATTCACAAAAAATATAACTATTAGCTTCAAGCAAGTACACAATATTTCCAAAAAAAATCAAGCATGTAGCACACTACAACATGTCCACATTGACTAAAGATAGGTCACAATTACATCCATAATATAAAAACTAATCTATTACAACATCAACTATGCATTACGTCGGCTAGAGATAGACCTAATAGAAAAATGTAACAATAGAATAATTCCAACTCACTGTACAAGCATATGAACACATCAGATTCTAAACTTACAAGATTCCAACATCCAAAATCCATTTCCCAAAACCAGAAGAAAAGATAATCATTAGTGAAGGATTGTGAACCAAAATACCAAAGGATAATACCTGCATACCGATTCAAAATATCAAATCAACTTTGAACTTAAACTTGCAGTTGCAACTCATATAACATTGTGAAATCAATGATAATAAAAAATCTACATAATGATATAATCTTCTTCATTCTTCCAACAATCTCCCCCTTTGTCATTGATGGAAACATGTTCCAAAAGAATTTACAAACCTCCTATGCACAATACTTTCCCCTTTTCTCTACATAACATTCTCTTCCTTTTCTCTCCCTTTTCTCTCCCCCTTTGACATCAAGGGAAAAGGGTGGTAAATTTTTTTATGAATATACATATATATAAAAGGATGGCCCAAAATATTGTATGATCAAAGGAATCAAAATTCTTAACCCCCCCTTAGAATTTTTTCTTAAAAATGTGTAAAAGGTATTACCCAGAGGAAGGTGAGATTTGAAGCTCCTTGAGAATACCTTGCTATGTAGTCTTGCCATTCTCCCAACTTTTCTTAATAGATTTAAACATCCTCTTCAAATATTCCAGCTCAATTAGGCTTTCTTCTAAATCATCTGAAGTACTAGGAGTCAAAATTGATCTTCTCTAATTTTTCTACATTAGCCAAGCATTGGCCACCAGAGAGAATTTCATTCTCACACTGTCATCTAGAAGACCTAATTTTTTGATGATATCTTCATTTTTCTTCTATAGCATAAATAATTTATCTTTGTGAGTAGAGATGGCATTCCATGTTGTCTTGTCTCTATCTTTGGATGCACTATAAATACTGGGGACAACTTTCAACTGGGACTCAATGGAGTCCATGAGATCCTTGATATTTTGAGTGGAATCTGACCACTTAATGTAGTAAGAAAATTCAGTATTTTCTTCAGACTCACAATCCTATGCAACTTCTAGATTCTTTTTCAACATTGGTGTGTGCCAAAGCCCGCTTATCATGAAGTTCCAAAATCCTCTTCTCTGCCAATTTCTCTTCAACCTCTTTCCTTGTCTTCTCACCAAGTTCAAAGTCATACTCCTTCAAGGAGTGCAATAGAAGTTTTAGATTCTCTATTGGAGTGAGAGAAATATCCATTGATTTATCGAGGATAACCTCCTACAAATCTTTGATGGCATCATCAATAAGCTCTATCCCCTTCTGATGAGTTTCCAAAATTTCTCTTCTTTCAGATGCATGTAATGCATCCCCTAACACCAATTTATGAGCAAGAGAAATCTTATCCAAATCCACACTACCTTGAATCATGGGGATTTGTAGAAGTTCTAGAGAAATCATCGATTAGAACCTAATTTTCTTGGATAACAAGCCTTTCAAAAAATCATCAGCGGAGGAGGATTCTCTAGGGGACCTTTGAGATTTTGCAACCCACCTTTGATCTTATTCATTCTTCCTAATAGATTCCCCATTTCTTTCTTCTTCCTCTACATTTCATTCTTCCTTTTCTTCTACCTTTTCTTCTTATTCTATTTTGTCTTCTTCTCCTTTTACATCTTCTTCTTTTTCTTCTTCCTCTTTTTCATCATTGTCTATTTCTTCTTCATTCCTTTCACCTTCACCTTTATCTTTTTCTTCTCTAATATTCTCTGGAAGGACAACATCATGCTTCTCTGATTCAACTTCTTTCTTATATTATGTCTCTATCTCTAGAGGATCATTTATAACATTTGTATCCAAAGGGATATCTGAATCATTTGTTTCTAGAGGAATGTCTATACCACCTATACCAAAAGGAATGTCTTCCTTAACCTCTAGAAAAACTTATTTTCCTAACTTAGGTGCAAAACCGAATGGGAGTGCACTAAACATGCTATATTTCTCAATCATACCCCTGATGGCTTTTGTAGTTTCTTTCCTTATTTTCTTATATGCTTCTTATCCTTCATCATCAAAGTATTTACTCTTTTCTTCATCCTAAACATTTTTGAGCATATCTTCTTTAGGGTTTCCAAATCATTTGGGGTCAAAGAGGATCCAATATTCTCAAATGTATCATTTATCATCTTCTCTTCCAACTCAACAACCTATTATCTCCTTTTCATCAAGGCCTCCTACAATTTCTCAGGAACATTATTCTTGACATAATCCCAACTGACTTCAAAAGTGATAACATACTGAATAATAGCCAAAATTATGTTTTACTATCCTCTTTACCTACTTGATCATAAATTTCTACTGTAGGTTGCAACATATCTTCAAAATGTATCAAACTATTTACCAAAGCCTCTAATCTAAGAGGGGAACTAGGTCTTACTGGAGAGGATTTTTGTTCTTCCTGGTCCAGAGATACCTCTTCTATCAGCTTAACCTTCTTTAATTCTAGTTTAGTGTGCACATGAACACCAAAATCTTATTCTTCATCTTCTTTAGAGGACAATACATGATGAAATATTTTAGAGCCAACACTTGATTCTTGTAACTCACCTTCACTAGAAGACATGCTTCCTCTCTTCTTTCTTACCAATTTTGTTGTAGGATCTTCCTCCTCTTCCTCTTGTTCTTTAGTGATTCTAACGTTCTTTTCCCTTGTAGACTGTTCTTTTCTATCTCTTTTAAATGGTGCTACTAGAGGAGCATCTTTCCTTTTCCTAGATCTTGTAGCAGGTTCTGAAGGAGTTGGGCCTTTGCCTCTACTAGGAGCACTAGGCTCTACTTTTACTACTGTAGGGGCCAAGGATGGTTTTGAAGGAGAAGTCCTACTAGATCTCCTTAGAACTAATGATGCTCCAGTCTTCTGCTCTCCCAAGTCTCTTCCTTGTGCAATCTATTCATTAGTGAATCCATGATTTTTAAGAATTTCATCTACCTTCTTTCTTATCAAAGTCTTCTTATGCTCCAAGTGAACTTCCATAGATTTTTCTACATAAGTGCCAACTCTAGGTTCACTAGTATCTTTCAGAATTTTCAACAAAACTTGTACATATCCTTCAGCTTCATCCTTTGTAACCTCATACGCTAAGGGTTGAATCCATATAGTTTGGGGTTCAAAAAATTCAATCATGCACACATCATAGAAGACATAAAATATGATATCGTTCTTATACTTCTGAACAATTTTCTTTGGAATCCTTTCTCTTTTGTTCATGTCTCGTTTGAACACAACAAAGAATGTTGTCAGAGAATTATATCGACTCTTCAAATCAACCAAACTAAGCATATAAATAAAAATTTGATGTGCAACTAGTCTGGATGTTTCCCAAATCACTACATCATCTCTTCCGGAACTCTTCTAAGAAAGTAGATTAATAACAAACAATCAAGGAGACAAATTTAAATGCATATTTCTTCTCTCTGGTCATCTTTAGATTCTCAAACAACTACTGCTAGAGAAGTTCACACAAATCATAATCAAAACCATTAGCTGCCATGTCATAGCCAGTGTAAATTATTGTAGTAGGCACTAAATTTTCTCTATTTGTAAATTAGATCTTGTGTCTGATCATTATAGCCACATACTTCACAATAGGATTAGTAATAGGCTTTATTACAAGAGCCCTTGTATTAAATGTATCTCCGATTAGTTTCATCACCACTTTATTCGTCATAGAATTCAACATCGGTAATGGTTTGGTGTCACAAAGTATGGTAACTTCCTTAACCACTTCCTTAATTATAAGATGAGGTATGTCAGTCCATAAAAAAATTCATGCATTCTACTGAGAGTTGGTTTAACATATTTATCATCAACAGTGGATCTAGAGTTAGGAAAGTAATTCCATCGATCTAACTTCTTTGCAGCAATATTTGAATACTCAGGTTTTATCAAGAAATCATCCTTGGTGAGATCATTCTACCAAATTTCTATCAATTTTCTATGGTTATATTCCTTAGTTTTAACTCGACTATACATCCTAGTGTCTTCAATGGGCATGACACCATGAGGAATCAATAAGAAGGCACCTAAGAGGGTCTTCTTCGAAAACCTTCATAGAATATTTATTATAGGATGGTCTAGGTCTTTCCATCACATTTATGATTACAGGAGTTTCCATTCTTCAACAAATCAAGCTCTAATGATTTCAAAAACATGATTCACACAAACCCACAACATAGAAGAGTAAAATACTTTTTTCCTTCACGTAAATCCAACACTAGGATTTGCATAACTCACTCTCCAAATTTCCTCAAGAATGCTCCAAATCACTCTCCACTTTCTTCAAATTCACAAGTGATTAAAATTCCTTATAAATCCACTTTATAAACCAATGATTTGCCCTAATTTGCATTAAATGTGGTAGATTTCAAAAAGATAAAAAACCTTCTTTACTACACAGAAAAACCCTAACTAACTCTGCAAATGATCATGCCTACACATTTTCTTCTAGTTCCTTCTGCATAACCTTTGTTTATCCATTCCTTACAACATATCTTCGTGTCAAAGACTGGCATGCCAAAAATCCATGGGGTTCGAACAATTTTTTGTTAAAGGTCCCACTAAGACCATGCTGGGTCTAATTCTCAGAGGAATCATCTACACTAGATGGGGGCACAAACACACTTGATGTTTCTATCCATTCTTTATTTTCCCATATCTTTTTCATTTCTTCCTTAACCTCATTCTTATCAATTTTCTTCACTAGTTCATTCTTCTTTATCGGATAAGATTGCTTACCCCCTTTACTTTTACATACTCTTGAAATGTGTCCAGGTTTATTGCAATTGTATCAAACAACAAATTTTTGAATTGTTTGACCTCCATTAACCCTTGATTTGCACTCAATTGTTTTGTGTTCAAACTTATTACATGTATAGTAATAGCCAAGAAAAGACTAATTCATTCTACCTCCATTAAACCAATTCATCATTTGAGTTCTGCATTCACTAGCTCTATGTCCAAATTTCTTGCATGCAAATCATTGTTCGGAGAAGGGACTAGTATATAGATTTATTCTACTTCTACACTCTATTTCCCTACAACCAAATTTATTTCATGAAAAGGAAACACTATTGAAAGATGGGAACCTTTGAGCATTTGGTTGTCTGATAGGCGGTCTTCTAGCAAAGTTTCTTGGATTTCTTGTCTGCTTCCCTTTATCTTGAATTTTTTTATTATCCACTGTGTTTGAGGTCTTCACAGCCTTAGAAATTTCTCCTCCTTCCATTCCCAAACCACTTTTTTCTTTAGTTGTTTTTTTCCCTGCAATAAACTCATCAAGATTGGTGGAACTTGTCTTGAAACTATCCTCATAGAGTTTTTATTTTTCCAGATCTACTTTCAAGTTTAACATTTCTTATTCAAGCCTTGTGCATTCAACAATCTTGCTTTGCACCACAATATTCATACAATCTTCAATTCTCTTCTTTTCCTCCAATTTCACCTTCAATCTGGTGATCTCTTCATTTTCTTGTTTTAATTTCTCACTCACTTCTCTATGTATTTATTTGAATTTCTTCAATTTCTCTTTCAATTTTTCAGATGCATTCATTTTCCTCATCAGGATTTTCTTTTAAATCTATTTTTTCACTTTTAGCTTTACCAATATCATCAAGAGCTATCCGCAATTTTTCTTTATCATCCATTTTTCAATCTTCAAGATCTTCCTCAAGTTGTTAGGCTTCTTTAGACAAACCATGCTCTGATACCAATTGTTTAATACCCAAGATATTAAGAGGGGGGTGAATTAGTCTCTTATTAAACTTATTAAAAAAATACCATCCAATTAATCCAATGCATAAAATAGTGAAAATGATCAAGAGTATTAACAAAACATAAAATCACACAACACATGAACACCTGGATTTTTACATGGAAAACTAAAAATGGGAAAAAACATGGTGATGATTAGCTCAAAATATAGTATAACTAGTTATAAGATATTACAAAGGGTGGCTCACTACCAGGACTCACCATCCAAAATGAGAGGCTCGTTTCCTACAAAGATACAAAACAAAATGAATTACAACCAAAATATGAACTGATAAAGTTACACCTAAAAAATGTTGATAAAGTTCTTTTGATACTCAATAAGCTTGCATACCAATAGACATATATTCTCCTTGATTAGAATTCACATAAATTCCATTTATTTTTGAATCTCAAACCCATCCAATATATATCTAACTTATCCACAAGCATAAATTAGGTTGGCCTAATTAGATACAAGCCTTATTTACCAAAAAGATAATTGTCAGCTTTAAGCAAGTGCAAAATATTTCCAAAAATAATTCAAGCATGTAACACGCTACAACATGTTAGTATGGACCAAAGATAGGTCACAATTACATCTGCAATACAAAAATTAATCCATTAAAACATCAACTATACATTAGGTCAACCAAAGATAGAGCTAATAGAAAAATGTAACAACAAAATAATGTCAAATCATCGTATGAGCACCTCAAAATTTAAGATTATGACCTTACAAGGTTCAAACTTACCAAATCCATTTCCCAAAGCTGCAAGCAATGATAATGGTGCAAGGGCACCTAGGCCCTGACCTTTAAAATTATAACAAAATGGATCTTCAAGGTTCATCAAGTGATTTGAATCTTAGGAAATTGCAAAGTATTTAAAATAGGATGGAATGGCATGAGTTGCCCATGTAATGTCATGGTATCAATAAAGTCTAAGTGATAGAATAGCTAAGGTTTAGTGTTTTTCTTTATGAATAAGGTCCCTATGAGCATTTATAAATGTAATTAAAAAGCTTAGTGGATCAGTTAAGAGGGATTTATGGACTTGTAAGATGAAATTATGTAAAGGGTGTAATCTTGACCTCCAACAGTCATTATTAGTACAAAAATTATGTTAGAGAGAAGTTGGTTGGTTGTAGGAGACAATTGGAAGTTGAAATCAATACATACATTCATGTAATGCCTGAGAAAGGGTTGTTGTGGAGTTCTAAATAAAAATTTGTCTTGGTGGAAACGTTGATCACTAACTTTCACTGGTTTTCCTGAACTTTTTTTATTGGCACAAGCCCGTACAAAGTTGATATGCCTTGAAACTGTGTGAACTTGTTAGTGTATGCATTTTCTAGCTTATTTCATTTGTTTGGGGGGTTAGAATCTTTGTTGGTGCGTGAGGGATCAACAAACACAGAAGTTGCTCTGTTTTTTGTGTTAAGGGCTTGGGGGTGATATTATGAAAAACTAGCCAATCCACCTACTATTTTGGGTCTTTGGTTTGGTGGATTGGTTTGTATCATGTTTAGTTAGGTGTGTGAATGTTGTGGAGACCGAAGGGGTGAAGGGACTCAACATGTTGTGATATTCTAGTGCTGATCAGGGATAGTGTGGTCATGAAAATAGGGAACCGAAGTAGTGAATTGGAGAATTGTTGAAGGGAATGGGATTATGAGAGTTCCTAGAGTCAGGGTAGAGTCAATACATGGTGTCTAGACCCCTAGGAGGATTTGCAAGAGTCAGGAGGTAGGAGTTTCCCTAAAATGCTGGTTTTGTGGAGGTTTAGGAGGGTTTGTGAGCAGTAGGATAAGACAGGCCTTTGGTACTCTAAGAATTGAGAAATCCTGAGTTTGAGAGAGATTGCTAAGACTTTTTAAGGTTCTTTTCATTTGGGGATGAGTTAGTGTGAGGGTCCCTTTGGAAAATAGGCCTAATTGTGAAGCCTAGAACACGGTAGGTGTATTAAAAGTTCATGTTGGTCCAAAACAGTAACCCCTGATTATTTGGTATGTTGTGTAACCCTGAAAAGGGTATCTTAATCCATGTTTCAATTGGTAGGTGCTTTGGAAAGGTTGTGTGGGATTTAGCCTAAACTGGTTTTTGAATGTTACAAGGGACAAAATGTTGTGAAGGTTGCTGAATGGTGACTTTGGAGTGATCAATCTTTGAGATTGTGGTTGAATGGTCAAGTTTCCATTATATTCTTGTTGAGAGATCTTATAGGGTCTGGGTGGAGGTCTTGAGGTTTTTGCAAACTTGGGGGGTTAAGATCCTTGAGGGTGAGTTGATGTCCATGAGATTGGAGTTGAGTCCTTGGTTGAGAGTTGAAGTCTTTGTTTTTGTGAGTGTTATCCACCTAGCCTCTACATCATAGTGGTATCAGAGCAAGGGAGTAGGTCTTTGTGAAGATCAAGATTAAAGCTTGTGTGCAGGAAGAAGAAGATAGTTGGAGGGAAAAAAATTCCTCCTAAAAAAAATGTTGTTACAAGGAAACTTGATACTCATGAGAAGGATATAGATACATTGAATCGGGAGATGGCTGCAATAAAGGCTAAGGGCAGGACCCTTTTGGAAGAAAGTGAGTTTGAAAAGGAAGAGACCTCTTGTGAAGAAGAGGAGATGGATCCAGATGATGTTAGAAAAATGAAGCTTCTGAAAGCTATGAAGAAGGATGGACATGGAAAAATGGATGTGCCTATGTATGGAGGAAAACTTGATAGTTAAGAGCTCTTGGATTGGATAGGGGCTTTGGAGAACTACTTTGATAGTGAAGATGTTGATGAAGGACATAAAGTGAAGAGAGCAAAAAAATAAATTGAAAGGACATGCTTTGGTGTGGTGGAATTTTGTGCAAGAATATAGGTTGAGAAAAGGAAAGAGAAAGATCATTTCTTGGGAGAAGATGAAAGCAAAGATAAAAGGTAAATTTCTTCCTTTTGATTACAATATTCAATTCCTTAAGAAATTGCAGAATCTTAGACAGAAGGAGTTAGATGTACAAGCATATACTGAAGAGTTTTATAGGCTAAGTATAAGGACTAAACATGAAGAAGATGGGGAAGAGATGACTGCTAGGTACTTGAATGGTTTGAGATTCAACATTCAAGATGAAATTAACATGATGGCACCGAAGTCAATAGAGAAATGCTTTCAAATGGCAATGAGGGCAGAGGAAAAGCTAAAGAGGAGACAAGAGAAGGCAACAAGAGGAAGAGGTAATACATCTAGAGGAAGGGGATTCAACGCTAGTTCAAGGATAAAAAATGAAGGCCAAGGAGATGACAAGGAGGATCAAGAGAAATCTGATTCAAGAGGTAGATGGAGAGGTTCAAGAGGCAGATTTTGTGGAGGCAGATTTTGTGGAGGAAGAGGTTCCTATCAATTCTCAGGAGGATGTTACACTTGTAACCAGCCTGGACATCCAGCCTTTAAGTGCCCTAAAAAACAAGGCTCAAGCTCTCATGGTGGAGAAAGGAGGAATGAATTAGTGCATAAAGATGAAGAGAATGTGACTACACCTATAGTGAACCTTACATCAGAAGAAGGAGAGGCACTCATGATAAGAAGAACTGTGTTGCAAGCATCCAAGAAGGAAGATTCAAGCCAAAGGAGAAGCCTATTCAGAACTACATGCAAAAGCAAAGGTAAAGTGTGTCAAGTTATCATTGATTTTGGTTCTTAAGATAATCTAGTGTCTAGGGAAATGGTGGATAAGTTGTGTTTGGAAATATTACCTCATGAAGCACCTTATAGAGTCTCCTCGGTAAATGATAATCAAACCTTGGTAGTAAAAGAACAAGCATATGTTGATTTAAAGATTGGGGAGTATAATGATAGGGTCCTATGTGATATTTTTCCAATGGATTGATGTCATGTGCTCTTGGGGAGACCTTGACAATTTGACAAGAGGTCTATGTATGATGGTTGGGAGAATACATACACCATCAAGAAGGGGGACAAAACCTTTAAGTTGCTTCCCTTGAAGACAAATTTAAGGGATAAAGGTAAGTCTAAGGTAGTGTTGTTTGGAAATAAGGAGATTTTTAGGCCTGAGAACAGTAGGTCTGATGTGATTGCAGGTATAGAACAGGTTGGTGGAATTATGACACTAAGGAGCACACCTACAAATGGTGTTCGGATAGTAGATATGAAGGGAAGGTGTGGTTTGTGTGAGGATGAGGTGAATCATACCTTTGCATGGCATAATGAGTTTAGTAACAAGGAGGTTTAGACTGGTAAAGGGTAGAGTGAGGTAAAAGACTCTTTGGAGAAGCAAGAGGAGGCTGATAATGTGTTTGTTGGGACAATTAGATGTCTTGTGATATTGCAACAGGTGAAGGGACAGTCAGTAGGCATGAAGACAAAGTTTGGTGGAGTGGAAAATTCAAGGACAGTGGGTCATGAGACAAGAAGGATAGGGAACCTGACACTTGAAAGTCTGATCATAGTAAAAGAACAAAAATATAGAGGTCTGATGACAATGAGGGGAGGACAGTGTATGCAAACATAGCTGGAGTGGTGCAAGCATGGAGATGAAGCAAGGAGGAAGCTAGGACACTATTTTTCTAACTCTTGCTTATTTGTAGGTATGAGGACGAGGAAGCCTTTCAATTTTGATCCAGGAGTGAGGCAAAGGAAATTTGCAGGTCTGGCTATGCATGAAGCAGTAAAGTGGGGTCAAAGAACAAGTTTTTCACTCTTGGGACAAGAGTTTCCTTATGGGGGGCTGTATGGTGCAAGGCCACCTAGGCCCTAAATTTGAAATTGATAACAAAATGGATCTTCAGGGTTCATCAAGTGATTTGAATCTTAGGAAGTTGCAAAGTATTTAAAATAGAATGGAATGGCATGAGTTGCCCATGTAATGTCATGGTGTCAATAAAGTCTAAGTGATAGAATAGCTAAGGTTTAGTGTTTTTCTTAATGAATAAGGTCCCTATGAGCATTTCTAAATGTATTTAAAATGCTTAGTATGTCCTTAAAAATCTTAGTGGATCAGTTAAGAGGGATTTATGGACTTGTAAGATGAAATTATGTAAAGGGTGTAATCTTGACCTCCAACGGTCACTAGTATTTCAAAAATTCTTTTAGACAGTAGTTGGTTGGTTGTAGGAGACAATTGGAAGTTCAAATCAATACATACATTCATGTAATGCCCGAGAAAGGGTTGTTGTGGAGTTCTAAATAAAAATTTGTCTTGGTGGAAACACAGATCACTAACTTTCACTAGTTTTCTTGAACTTTTCTTATTGGCACAAGCCAATACAAAGTTGATTTCCTTGAAACTATGAGCACTTGTTAGTGTATGCATTTTATGCCTTATTTCATTTGTTTCGGGGGTTAGAATCTCTGCTGGTGTGTGAGGGATCAACAAACACAAAAGTTTCTCTGTTTTCTGTGTTAAGGGCTTGGGGGTGATATTATGACAAGCTAGCCAATTCACCTACTATTTTTTGTTTGTGGCTCAGTGGATTGGCTTGTATCATGGTTAGCTTGGTGTGTGAATGTTGTGGAGACCGAAGGAGTGAAGGGACTCAACATGTTGTGATGTTCTAGTGTTGATCAGGGGTAGTGTGGTCATGAAAATAGGGAACCCAAGTAGTGAATTGGAGAATTGTTGAGGGGAATGGGATTGTGAGAGCTCCTAGAGTTAGGTCAAAGTTAATACATGGTGTCTAGACCCCTTGGAGGATTTGGAAGAGTCGGGAGGTAGGATTTTCCCTAAAACCCTTATTTTGTGGAGGTTTAGGAGGGTTTGTGAGAAGTAGGATAAGACAAGCCTTTGGTACTCTAAGAATTGAGAAATACTGAGTTTGAGAGCCATTGCTAAGACTTTTTCAGGTTCTTTTCATTTGGGGATGAGTTAAAGTGAGGGTCCCTTTGGAAAATAGGCCTAATTATGAAGCCTAGAACTGGGTAGGTGTATTAAAAATCCATGTTGGTCCAAAATAGTAACCCATGATTATTTGGTATGTTGTGCAACCCTAAAAAGGGCATCTTAAACCATGTTTCAATTGGCAGGTGTTTTGGAAAGGTTGTGTGGGATTTAGCCTAAACTGGTTTTTGAATGTTATAAGGGAAAAACTATTGTGAGGGTTGCTGAATGGTGACTTTGGAGTGATCAATCTTTGAGATTGTGGTTGAATGGTCAAGTTTCCATTATATTCATGTTGAGAGATCTTGTAGGGTCTGGGTGGAGGTCTTGAGTTTTTTGCAAACTTGGGGGGTTAAGATCCTTGAGGGTGAGTTGATGTCCATGAGATTGGAGTTGAGTCCTTGGTTGAGAGTTGAAGTCTTTGTTTTTGTGAGTGTTATCCACCTAGCCTCTACATCATAGTGGTATAAGAGCAAGGGAGGAGGCCTTTGTGAAGATCAATAGTAAAGCTTGTGTGTAGGAAGAAAAAGATAGTTGGAGGGAACAAAATGC
The DNA here is from genome assembly GCA_007115665.2 of Sequoiadendron giganteum. NCBI lineage: Eukaryota > Viridiplantae > Streptophyta > Pinopsida > Cupressales > Cupressaceae > Sequoiadendron > Sequoiadendron giganteum. The sequence continues at coordinate 203,518,689 of CM021107.1, forward strand.
CTCCTAAAAACAATGTTGTTGCAAGGAAACTTGATACTCATGAGAAGGATATAGATACATTGAAGTGGGAGATGGCTGCAATAAAGGCTAAGGGCAGGACCCTTTTGGATGAAAGTGAGTCTGAAGAGGAAGAGACCTCTTGTGAAGAAGAGGAGATGGATACAAATGATTTTAGAACAATGAAGCTTCTAAAAGCTGTGAAGAAGGATGGACATGGAAAAATAGATGTGCCTATGTATGGAGGAAAACTTGATAGTGAGGAGCTCTTGGATTGGATAGGGGCTTTGGAGAACTACTTTGGTAGTGAAGATGTTGATGAAGGACATAAAGTGAAGAGAGCAAAAACAAAACTAAAAGGACATGCTTTGGTGTGATGGAATTTTGTGCAAGAAGATAGGTTGAGAAAAGGAAAGAGCAAGATCATTTCTTGGGAGAAGATGAAAGCAAAGATAAAAGGTAAATTTCTTCCTTTTGATTACAATATTCAATTGCTTAAGAAATTGCAGAATCTTAGACAGAAGGAATGTACAAGCATATACTAGAGAGTTTTATAGGCTAAGTATAAGGACTAAACATGAAGAAGATGAGGAAGAGATGACTAGTAGGTACTTGAATGGTTTGAGATTCAACATTTAGGATGAAATCAGTATGATGGCACCAAAGTTAGTAGAGAAATACTTTCAAATGGCAATGAGGGCAGAAGAAAAGCTAAAGAGGAGACAAGAGAAGGCAGTAAGAGGAAGAGGTAATACCTCTAGAGGAAGGGGATTCAACCCTAGTTCAAGGACAAATAATGAAGGCCAAGAAGATGACAAGAAGGATCAAGAGAAATCTGATTCAAGAGGTGGATGGAGAGGTTCAAGAGGAAGATTTGGTGGAGGAAGAGGTTCCTATCAATTCTCAGGAAGATGTTACACTTGCAACTTGCCTGGACATCTAGCCTTTAAGTGCCTTGAAAAACAAGGCTCAAGCTCTCATGGTGGAGAAAGGAGGAATCAATTAGTGCATGAAGATGAAGAGAATGTGGCTACACTTGTAGTGAACCTTACATCAGAAGAAGTAGAGGCACTCATGATAAGATGCAAGCATCCAAGAAGGAAGATTCAAGCCAAAGGAGGAGCCTATTCAGAACTACATGCAAAAGCAAAGGTAAAGTGTGTCAAGTTGTCATTGATTCTAGTTCTCAGGATAATCTAGTGTCTAGGAAAATGGTGGATAAGTTGTGTTTGGAAAAATTACCTCACGAAGCACCTTATAGAGTCTCCTGGGTAAATGATAATCAAACCTTGGTAGTAAAAGAACAATCATATGTTGATTTTCAGATTGGGGAGTATAATGATAGGGTCCTATGTGATATTTTTCCAATGGATTATTGTCATGTGCTCTTGGGGAGGCCTTGGCAATTTGACAGGAGGTATATGTGTGATGGTTGGGAGAATACATACACCATCAAGAAGGGGGATGAAACCTTTAAGTTGCTTCCCTTGAAGACAAATGTAAGGGATAAAGGTAAGCTTAAGGTAGTGTTGTTTGGCAATGAGGAGATTTTGAGGCCCGAGGACAGCAGGTCTGATGTGATTGCAGGTATAGAGCAGGTTGGTGGAATTATGGTAGTGAGGAACACACCTAAAAATTGTGTTAGGACAGTAGATGTGAAGGGAAGGTGTGGTTTGTGTGAGGATGAGGTGAATCATACCTTTGCATGGCATAATGAGTTTAGTAACAAGGTGGTTTAGACTGGTAAAAGATAGAGTGAGGTAAAAGAGTCTTTGGAGAAGAAAGAGGAGGTTGATAATGTGTTTGTTGGGATAATTAGATGTCATGTGATATTGCAGCAGGTCAAGGGATAGTCAGTAGGCATGAAGACAAAGTTTGATGGAGTGGAAAATGCACAGGACAGTGGATCATGAGACAAGAAGGATAGGGAACCTGACACTTGAAGGTCTGATCATAGTAAAGGAACAAAAATACAGAGGTCTGATGAAAGTGAGGGGAGGACAGTGTATGCAAACACAGTTGGAGTGGTGCAATCATGGAGATGAAGCAAGGAGGAAGCTAGGACACTATTTTGCTAACTCTTGCTTATTTGTAGGTATGAGGACTAGGAAGCCTTTCAATTTTGATCTGGGAGTGAGGCAAAGGAAAGTTGCAGGTCTGGCTATGCATGAAGCAGCAAAGTGGGGTCAAAGAATAAGTTTTTCACTCTTGGGACAAGAGTTTCCCTATGGGGGGTGTATGGTGCAAGGGAACCTAGGCCCTGACCTTGAAAATGATAACAAAATGGATCTTCAAGGTTCATCAAGTGATTTGAATCTTAGGAAGTTGCAAAGTATTTAAAATAGGATGGAATGGCATGATTTTCCCATGCAATGTCATGGTGTCAATAAAGTCTAAGTGATAGAATAGCCTAGTTTTAGTGTTTTTCTTTATGAATAAGGTCCCTATGAGCATTTCTAAATTTATTTAGAAAGCTTAGTATGTCCTTAAAAATCTTAGTGGATCAGTTAAGAGGGATTTATGGACTTGTAAGATGAAATTATGTAAAGGGTGTAATCTTGACCTCCAACGGTCATTAGTAGTTCAAAAATTCTATTAGAGAGCAATTGGTTAGTTGTAGGAGATAATTGGAAGTTGAAATCAATACATACATTCATGTAATTCCTTAGAAAGGGTTGTTGTGGAGGTGTAAATAAAATTTTATCTTGGTGGAAACATTGATCACTAACTTTCACTGGTTTTCTTGAACTTTTCTTATTGGCACAAGCCCATACAAAGTTGATATGCCTTGAAACTGTGAGCACTTGTTAGTGTATGCATTTTCTGCCTTATTTCATTTGTTTGGGAGGTTAGAATCTCTGCTAGTGCATGAGGGATCAACAAACACAAAAGTTGCTTTGTTTTTTGTGTTAAGGGCTTGGGGGTGATATTATGACAAACTAGCCAATCCACCTATTGTTTTGGGTATGTGGGTTGGTGGATTGGCTTGTATCATGGTTAGTTAGGTGTGTGAATGCTGTGGATATCGAAGGGGTGAAGGGACTCAACATGTTGTGATGTTCTAGTGCTGATCCGGATTAGTGTGGTCATGAAAATAGGGAATCCAAGTAGTGAATTGGAGAATTGTTGAGGGGAATGGGATTGTGAGAGTTCCTAGAGTTAGGGCACAGTTAATACTTGGTGTCTAGATGCCTGTGAGGATTTGGAAGAGTCGGGAGGTAGGAGTTTCCCTAAAACCCTTGTTTTGTGGAGATTTAGGAGGGTTTGTAAGCAGTAGGATAAGACAAGCCTTTGGTACTCTAAGAATTGAGAAATCCTAAGTTTGAGAGCCATTACTAAGACTTTTTTAGGTTCTTTTCATTTGGGGATGAGTTAGAGTGAGGGTCCCTTTGGAAAACAGGCCTAATTGTGAAGCCTAGAACTAGGTAGGTGTATTAAAAGTCCATGTTGGTCCAAAACAGTAACCCTTGATTATTTGGTATGTTGTGCAACCCTGAAAAGGGTAGCTTAATCCATGTTTCAATTGCCAGGTGTTTTGGAAAAGTTGTGTGGGATTTAGCCTAAACTGGTTTTTGAATGTTACAAGGGACAAACTATTGTGAAGGTTGCTGAATGGTGACTTTGGAGTGATCAATCTTTGAGATTGTGGTTGAATGGTCAAGTTTCCATTATATTCATGTTGAGAGATCTTGTAGGGTCTTGGTGGAGGTCTTGAGTGTTTTGCAAACTTGGTGGGTTAAGATCCTTGAGGGTGAGTTTATGTCCATGAGATTGGAGTTGATTCCTTGGTTAATAGTTGAAGTCTTTGTTTTTTTGAGTGTTCTCCACCTAGCCTCTGCATCAGACAATCGTCAATGAAGGATTATAGACCAAAATACTAGTGGATAACACCTATGTACTGGTTTAGAATACCAGATCTACCTTAAACTTAAACTTGCAGTTGAAAGTTATATAACATGGTGACATTAATGACAAAAAAAAGATACATAAGGATATTTTCTTCTTCATTCTTCCATCAATGTGGTGGGTAGTATTGTATCAATATTCACCTAGGTTTAGCCATTTTACCCATGTGTTCCCCTAGCCTGTGATATAATTCCTCAAATAGAATTCTACCCACTTATTGGAAATTTCTATCTATCTGCTCATTTGAGGGTGGTAACTTATACTGAGTGTAAGACCAGTCCCTACCCATTGGAATAGATCTTTCTGAAATTGGCTAAGGAATTGACTATCTCAATTGCTAACTATATTCCTTGGAGGACCATGCAGTTTGAAGATCTCTTTAAAGAATAATTTTTTCCACTTGGGGTGCCTAGTATTCCATGAGTGGGGCAACAGTTTTTAAAAATCCCTTCTTGAATTGTCTATAGTAGCTCCATAGTCATACAAAGCCTCTTATTTGTGTGAGGGTTTTGGGTTTGGAAACTCCTTAATTGTTTCAATATTTTCCTCATCTACGCTTACCCCTTGTGCATTGATATTATGGCCTAGCTAAATTATTTATTCCAAACCAAACTCATATTTTGATGCTTTGGCATATAGATTTTTTTTTTCTAAACTCTTATAGATTTCCTCAATGTGTTTGACATGTTCTTCTCATGTCTTGCTATAGACAAGAATGTCATCAAAGAATATAAGGAGGAAATTCCTAAGTTGTTTGAAGAATATATGGTTCATACATGATTTAAAGGTTGCTAGAGTGTTAGTGAGTCCAAAGGGTAGGACAAAAAATTCAAAGTTCCCATAGTGGCATCAAAAATAAATTTTAGGAATGTCCTCTTTACTCATCCTTATTTTGTGATACCTTGATTACAAATGAATTTTGGAGAAAAAATTGGCTCCATGGAGTTCATCAATCAACTCATCAATTATGGGTATAGGATAGGGTTCCTGATTTTTTTCTTGTTTAAGGCCCTATAGTCTATTCACATTCTCATGGTGTCATCTTTTTCCTTGATGAAAAATCCTTATGATGCAATAGGGCTAGAGCTAGGTTGAATGTGACCCATTTCTACTAGTTCCTTAATAGTTTTTTGATCTCTTCCTTGAACTTATAGGGATGTCAGTATGGGGTGATAATTACTAGTTTTTCTGCTTCTTCAAAATCTATTATGTGTTCAAATCCTCTTTTATGGGTTATCTTGGGGGGATATCTTCAAATACTTTCTTATATTCACTCAAAATGGGTTGGATGTGAATGTGAATTATTTTTTCCATGTGAGGAGTGATTGGATTGAACTGTGGTCTCAAATTGTTCTTGAAATGGGTTCAAATTAATTCTTAGAAATGGCTTCCTCAGTTCGTCATAAAGTGTGAATCTGGGAACATAGGATTTTGAACCGTGTTATGGAAGTATATTGAAGAGCTGCAATAAATAAACTGAGGGTTGATGGATGCAAAATAATTTAATTTGTGTTTGGACAAAATTCTAATTGGCAGACTTCTTGTCACATGTGTGATAGGAACCTGTGAAGAAATAGTTCCAAAACAGAAAATAGATTACTCGTACACAACATAATAGAGCTGAAAATCTCTATATAACATAAAAAATTTATTCCTTGAAATTAAATGAACAACATCAAAAATAAGCTATTGAATGTAAATATTCTTTCAAAATTAATTAACCATTCAACTCTGTAACTCACAATGACTTTATTAATCAACAACTAATTGTTCTTAATACTGATAATAGTTTATAGGTAAATTATACACACTAACAAGTATTGAAAAAACTGATGAGATTAACATAATCACAAAGATGAATTATACAAATAGGAATTTGGTACTTAACACAATAATCAATATGAAATCAATCAAATAGCTATGAAATCACAACAGACATTACCACACACATATATCTAATGGAAATATCACCAAAAGCCAAGGAAGTGGGCCCTTCCTTCACCATCTATTGACTTATGAAGCTCAAAAATGCATAATTAATCCACGCTAACTATCATTCATTTGGATTGCAACAACAAATTATGAACAAATATTTAGTCACCAATATTTGATTTCTATTATATCTATCCATTCTAGTTTTCAACATACACACACACATATACATATCATAGCTGCCTATACCTATAACATTCTTGCAAATGAAAGAGAATAATAATTTTGGTTTTTTGTAGATTACAACCAACAACCATTGAAAGATAATAAAAAATAGCTTAAAGTATTTTGATAGTATCTTGAAATAACATAACAAATCAAAATAGATTTGCTAATCTCGACAAGTATATCAAAGTGAAAAATGACTTCAACCGGTCTAGTCTTCCTTCCACTAATGCCCTTCATTCTTTTTTGTCAACCACTTAAACATTTCCTATTACCAAAATCACAAAGATAGTTAGCAACAGTCAAAGAAATCGATATTTTTCACTAGATTTTACCTTTCCTTCTATTTCATAGAATATCTTCAGGTCATTAACGAAAAGTGGCAGGAGCAACAAGAAATTCTAGGAAAGATGACAAAGGTTAAAGAAAATAATAGGTAAAATAATGGCATGTTTTTCCCCCATCATTTCCACCTATCTAAATACTTTGCATGTCCTCATGCAAAAAGAGTATAGAATACAAACCGGAAGGAGAAGGGGCGAGTTTTTGCAGAGTGCTAGCGAACTCTATGACACACAACTGATAGAGTTCCTACAATTTTTTTCATGTTCTTGAATTGTTACCATAGATGTCTTAGTAACCTTTTCTTGCTTGAGTTATGCCTTGATGATGTAGGAGCATCCTTGGTTATTGGCAATCTTGCATTGACAAAAAATATTTTCATTCATTTTTTGTTCTTGTTCAGCTCAAGATGATAGATCCGATGTTTCTTCATGTTTTATCACTAGATCACGCATACCTAAGGTTTCATTGTGGACATTTTTAAATTTATTATTCCAATTTTTCATATCTTATCGCTTCTAGATTAAGTGATAGTTTTGGAATCGACCCTGAAATAATTTGAAACCCTAATGGCTAGTTGGATCGATTGCAGATCTCGCTCGATAGTTGTGGATACTCATGGCATGCTTAGATTTTTTCCTTGGAGTGGCCTTGACCTTATCTTTAGGTCCACACTTCATCATATGCATTTAGCATGGAAGTATTTTAGATTTGAGGCCGACCTATTCTTGCACACGTTACATTTTTGAGATTGTAATGATCTTTGGCCAATGTGGATGTTTCTTGACCTATGGATGTGATATAAAGCATGTAATGAATCATGAGAATAGTATTGAATTAAATCAAATAGATTAGGTTGTATATAAAGTTTGATCTATAGGATCTTCACTCGCATGTAAGAGCACTGTATTTTGAGCATGTTGCAATCAAGCCTGTGAGTCGAATCTATAAGCTTAGATGTGGCTGACGATATGTAATCAAGATTTCTAATAATAATAAAGTTTGTAACTGCATTTTCCTCCAATTTATATGTAGCTTCTTTCGTGTTACTCTTGATACATGATCTGGATTAATCTCCTTGAGGACCCTTCATACTGTGTCTGCACTAGATTGGTATCAGAGTTAGATTCATTCCTTGCGAGATCGTCAAAGTTTTTGCAGTCTTGTTGTTGGTTTGTTGTGGGGTGGTGGATTGAGGACCCGACTTGCAACTACAGAGGATTTATGTAAAGATGGCTGGAAGAAGAAATGGTAGATTAAATGGAGCATGTGGAAATGTAGACTTGACTGTGATGGAAATGTTGAGATGAATTACTACCAGATTAGAAGCAGTTGAAATGGCCTAGAGAAGAGGTTGACCAATTGATGATCCAAGTGATGAAGAAGTGGAAGAACAAGAAGAAGTTACAAGAGAAGAGAAACCTGGTCTTGATCAAGAGGAAGAAAGGTTCATAAGAGACCTAACCAGAGTAAACACTAAACCACATTTCAATCCACTGGATTATAATGGTATGTTAGATTTAGATAAATTGCTTGATCAGATAACAAATATGGAAAAGTACTTTGATTTTGAAGGAGGCATAGAAGATAAGAATGTAAAGTTTTCTTTTACAAATTTGAAAGGACATGCATCCCTTTGGTGGGAAAATTTACAGACAGATAGGAAAAGAAAAGGAAAGGAGAAGATAAGATCATGGGATCAGATGGTGAATAAGTTGAAGACAAAGTTCATGCCTGTAGACTATTAGATTATTTTTTTCTGAAAAATTGTAGAATCTGAAACAGAAGGAATCAAGTGTGATAGAGTATACTAAGGAGTTATACAAGTTGAATATCAGATCTGGACATTCATAAGATGAGATTGAAAAAGTAGCTAGATATATGAATGGTTTGAGGTCATCTGTACAAGATGAGATTAGTTTGATTAAGTTGTTGAGTGTTGAAGAGGCATACCAATGTGCCCTAAAGGCGGAAGAGAAGCTAAAAAAATGACATGATCAAAGATATAGAGGAAGAGTTGGAAGATTTCAGATAGGAAGAATATTTACTAGAGGATGAAGGGGACCTTTTTCAGATTAGAATAAAGATAAGTAGATCAATAAGAATGATAGTTCATATCATAGAGATGATGGAAAATATTACAAAAGAGGAGGATATGGTGGTTATAGGAATGAAGGATACATAAAAGCTGACAGAGGACAAGAGAAAAGAGCATTCATAGGAACTTGTTATAAGTGTGGTGGAGGACATAGAGCATTTGAATGTAATCAGGGAGAAACAAATAAAAGAATAGAGAATAGTAGGAGAACAACCTTTTCTAAAGAAGATCATGGTGGATCACCTAATAAACTAGAAGAAGGAGAAGTGCTAGTGAATAGAAGAGTATTATGTCAAAGTGAGATGGAGCAGGAACCACTGTAGAGAAATAATTTGTTTTAGGCTAGATACAAAGTAGCTAATAAATGTTGCAAAGTGATCATAGATAGTGGAATTTCAGATAGCTTGACTTTTGAAGAAATGGCAACCAAGTTGAAGTTGGAAATATTGAAACACCCAAATCCCTATTCGATAGCATGGATTCAAGATGAGCACAAGATTTTGATAAGTGAACAATGCTTGGTGAAATTGAAGATAGGAAATTACCATGATGAAGTTTTGTGTCATATTATGCCTATGGATGTATGCCATATATTTTTGGGAAGGCCTTGGTAGTATGACATACAAGCTATTCATGATGGAAAGAAGAACATATATACTATTATTGCTAATAGGATGAAATAGGTTTTGTTTCCCTTGGAAGATGTTCCTAGAACTGAGGTTTGTATGAGTGCTAGAATATTTTTGGTTGATGGGAGGATATTCTTGGATGGAATGAGACATGAGTACATGTGATATGCCCTAGTTCCTAAGAAATTTGAAGATTTGAAGCATGTAGAAGAACAACCTGAGGAGATAAAAGAGTCATTGATAGAATATGAAGCTATCATTTCAGAAAATGTACCTGATGAATTGCCACCTATGAGGAGTATTAGTTATTACATGGATCTGATTCCTAGAGCTAGGTTTCCTAACAAAGTAGCACATTGGATGACACTAACAAAAAATGAATAATTGAATAGAAAAGTAGAAGAATTGTTGAGAAAAGGTTTGATTAGAGAAAGCTTGAGCCCTTGTGCAGTACCTATTTTATTGGCACCTAAGAAGGATGGAGAATGGAGGATGTGTATAGACTCTAGAACCATATAAGAAACAAAGAAGGAGATGAGTGGAAAACAACATTCAAGACAAATGAAGGATTGTATGAATGGTTTGTGATGCCTTTTGGACTGAAAATTGCACTAAGTGCTTTCATGAGGTTGATGAATGAGGTATTGAAGAAATTCTTGGGTAATTTTGTGATTGTCTATTTGGATGATATCTTGATTTTCCAGTAAGACAAGTTTTGCAAAGGTTGAGGGAAGAGAAGTTGTTGATAAATAGTAAGAAGTGTAGTTTCATGAAGGAAGAGTTGGTATATCTGGGATTTGTGATATCAATGGATGGATTGAAGATGGATCCTGAGAAGGTAAGAGATATTGTTGAATGGCCTACACCTGAAAGCATTGGAGAGGTAAGATCATTTCATGGATTTGATAGTTTTTAGAGAAAGTTCATTAGGAATTTCAGCTCTATTTTCAGCCCTATGACATAAAAATGAGAGGAGATAGGAAGGATTTCATATGGACATTTGGAGCAATCAAAATTTTTGAGTTATTAGAGCAGAAGGTGACTGAGTAGCTTGTATTGGCTTCACTAGATTTTAAAAAAGTATTTCACTTAGATTGTGATGCAAGTGGAAATGTAATTAGAGTAGTATTAAGTCAAGAAGAAAGACAATAGCTTATTTCAGTGAGAAGTTAAACGATACTGTGAGAAGATATTCAATGTATGATCAGGAGTTCTATGCCATAGTTCAAGCTTTGAAGAAGTGGAGACATTGCTTGTTATCTAAGGAGTTTGTGTTGTATACAGATCATCAAGCTTTGCAGTATTTAAATAGTCAAGCTAACTTGAGTCAGAAACACATGAGATTGGTAGAGTTCTTACAGAATTATACTTTTTTTTTAAGCATAGGAGTGGAAAGTCAAATAGAGTTGTTGATGCCTTGAGTAGGAGAATAATTTTTCTAGCACAGATGAGAGTGGAAGTGTTAGGCTTTGAAGATGTGAAGAAATTGAATAAGGAAGACTCAGATTTTATAGAACCTTGGAGAGCATGTAAAGAACCAGTCTTGGAGGATAGGAGTTAGTGGTTGGCTTATTTCATTCAAGATGATATGTTGTTAAGAGGAAATCCATTGTGTATACCCCAAAGTTTAATGAGGGATAACTTGATAAAAGAGAAACATAGTGGAGGATTGGTAGGACACTTTGGAATGGAAAAAACAATAGCCTTGGTGAGTGAGAATTACTTTTGGCCACATATTCATAAGGATGTTAAGAAATTTCTGTAGAGTTGTAGAGTTTTTCTAGTTGCAAAAGGAGGTATTCAGAATGTTGGATTGTATAAGCCTTTGACAATACCAAAAAGACCTTAGGAAGATATTAGCATGGATTTCATACTTGGTTTGCCTAAGACACAAAGAGGTAATGATTTGATATTTGTGGTGGTTGATAGATTTTCAAAGATGACACATTTCATACCTTGTAAGAAGAAAAAGGATGTAGTACATGTAGCAGACTTGTTTTTTAGAGAAGTGGCCAGATTGCATGGATTACCTACGAGCATTGTTTCAGAAAGAGATACAAAATTTGCTGGTTACTTTTGGAGAACACTTTGGAAGAATCTAAAGATAGATTTGAAGTTCAGTTTTACTTTCCACCCATAGACTGATGAATAGATAAAGGTTGTAAATAGGATTTTGGGAAATTTTCTAAGATGTTTGGTTGGAGAGAAGACAAGAATTCTGGATTTAGCCCTTGCACAAGTAGAGTTTTCCTACAATAACTCGGTGAATAGGAGTACTGGAAAAACACATTTTGAGATTGTTACCGGAGCTCATCCTAGAGGTATATCAGAATTACAATAAATCAATAAGGAAGATAAAAGGAGTGCAGAAGAAGAAGAATTTGCAGAATATATTGAGAAAGTGCATACTCAAGTAAAGTAGCAATTGGAAGATATGAACCAGGAGTATAAGAAGGCAGATGACAAGAGGAGACATAAGGAATTTGAATTTGGAAAAGAAGTGATGGTGTATTTGAGGAAGGAAAGATTTCTAGTTGGTACATAAAATAAGCTCAAGATGAGGAAGTTTGGACCCTGTAGGATTTTGAGGAAATTTGATTCAGGAAATGCATATGAAGTGGAGTTACCAGATGACATGTGTATTTCACCTATATTCAATATTGCAGATCTTCATCAATACCATGAAGCAAAATTCAATGAAGATAGTAGAGAAAAATTGGAAGAACAACTTCCTAAACAACAATCAGATGGGATAGAAGAGATTTTGGATGTCAGAGATGGAAGAAAGACTTGTGGAAGACAGTACAAAGAATATCTTGTGAAATAGAAGGGGAGACTAGTGGAGGATTCTTCTTAGATTTCTCAAGCTGAGGTAGACCGTCTTGGTTTTCCTTTAGCCCCAGAAAAGTGAGGGACTCACTTTTCATTTACCTTGAATGTCTGATGTTGGAGAATCCTTGGTTCTTGGCAATCTTGCATCGACCAAAAATATTTTCATTTAGTTTTTGTTCTTGTTTAGTTCTTTTCCAGTTCAAGTTGGTAGATCTGGTGTTTCTTCTTGTTTTCTAACAAGATCACACGTACTTGAGGTTTTATTGTGGACATGTTCAATTGTCTTATTCCAATTTTTTCAACTCGATTGGATCTTTTTCTGACAAGTTATCACTTTCAGATTGAGTGACAATTTTGGAACTGGCCTCAGAATAATTTCAAACCCTAACGACTAGTTCAATTGATCATGGATGTCGCTCGACACTTGCAGATCCTCATGACTTGTTTATATTTGTTCCTTGGAGTGTCTCTAACCTTATCTTTAGCTCTACATTTCATCATATGCATTTACCATGGAAGGATTTCAGATTTGAGGCTGACCTGTTCTTGCACACATTACATTTTGGATATTGTAATGATATTTTGCTGAAACAGATGATTCTTGACCCATGGATGTGATATAAAGCATGTAATGAATCATCATAATAGTAGTGAATTAAGATCAAGTATATTAGGTTGTATACAAATTTTGATCTATAGGATTTTCGCTCACATGTAAGAGCACTATATTTTGAGCATGTTGCAATCAGGCCTGTTAACCGAATCTGTAAGCTCGGATGTGGCCGACCATATGTAATCAAGATTTTTGATAATAAGTATTTTTATAACTACAATTTCCTCCAATTTATGTGTAGCTTCTATTGTGTTACTCTTACTGCAAGGTTCAGATTTTTCTCCTTGAGGACCCTTCATAGCATGTCTGCACCACTTCAACTAATTGATCTATGTTGCTTGGGATGCGTTGAGTGACTCTGTAGTTTGAACCTATTTCTATAGGGTTTCATTTTCTTCAGTCAATTTAGTCACCAAACACTACATGCCATGGATTTCATCATTAGTGAGCAAGGGATTCTCTTCTTCATACTCTTCTTCTGCCTCTGATTCTTGTTTTTCTTTTTGTTCATGATGAGAGTTTGCAACATTTTCCAATTCCTGAATATCCAACACATTCACTTCATTGTCTATTCTTTATTCTAATTGGTGTCCTCCTTCCTAATTAGTGGCATGAAGGCTTTGATCTTTAGGTTTATCAAGGTCATCATCACTTTTAGCTAGTGCAGACTCATTTTGAACAATGTCCTTGTCAACAATTGCTTCCTGGTTGATCAGTATCTCTTCTAAGACTGGAGAGTTCTGGGGTGGTATCTGAAGGTTTTATTCAAGTTTCTCTTGGTTTTGTGGAGAGTCTTTAGAGTCTATCTATCACTTCTTTCTCTTAATTCTTCTTAATTATCTTGAAACAACTTATGTTCTCTTAGTCTTCCAGGAGACTGTGGCTACTATTTTTAACTCCCCAACTTTTTTAGTTTTTTGAGGGCTTAAACCACTGGCTACAGTAGCCAAATTTGATAGCTTGTTTATGAGATTAGTTGACAATTGTTTTTCTTCTAAGATATCAGCCAAGGTGGACCCACTATATTGCTTCTTCTTGCCCCTAGAGCCAGGTGTTGTGGTTTCAATATTTTTAAGATTAGGTCATCTGGTGTTGGAGCCCTTAACCTTTTTACTACTAGGCCCTAGGGTTTGTAATTTTCCCTTTTTAGAGCTATCAGGAGGGGATTCTAACTCAAAACCCATGGTGTGTTCATGACCCTCTTCTAAATTTGTATGACTAGACTCCTCTTCCTCTAAATTATGAGAATATTTTTCTACATTGTGGGAGTCTTCTTCTGCAGAGTGTTCTAAAGTATTAGGGAGGGCATCCTCTGTAGAATTTTCAAGGGTTTCATCTACAAAAATGAGACATAGTCCCTAGGAGGTGAAAAATTCTTCAATTCTTTTATAATCAATAGTTTGATAAGCCCATTATGGGCTAATGAATTTTCACTACCCCTTTGAACTTCTTTTCACATTTGCATTATGGAAGAATACAAAAAGAAAGGAATATTCACAAAAGCACCCCATCTCAGATGTATCATGAGCTGAAATTGTTTGGCATAAACATATACATACCTCCCCTCGTAGCTCAATTACTGAATAACAAACTTTGCCACACCATTCTAGGGAACTGGAAGTGAAGCTAACTTTGTGCATTGACCAGAAACTACTTTGACAGACTCCCCATGCTTTAGGAACTTTTTATGGAGGGATTTAAGATCTCTTTCCCACACAAAATTATTAGGAAAATAACTTTCCCCTATTAATGGAAATCCTATAATATCCTCTATGTTTTCAACTAAAATGGGAATCTCCCAACCATGAACTCATGCTCGTTTAGTGTTGCAGGTCACTACGAACTTGCAAGCTAATTTTTCATCATATCCCCTTAGCCTCTTAGAGTATGCATCCCATCCTGCTTTCTTGAATATCTTGTAAACCTGTGACATCACTAGAGCCCTCAGGTCACCCATTGTCATTGGCTCATAGTGGTGCCTGCATTCTTCTACCATATCCTTACCAAGAGGTGCAATATGAACAGTCCATAGTTTGAACCTAGTAAAGTGTATGAACAAAGCCAATTAACAAAAATAGCTACCATGAGGAATAGTACAAACTTAACTAGTAGCAAACTTAGGAAATTGGAATGGTGGTAAGAAATGGTTTATGGTAGGCGAATAAGGAATGATAGTCTCATACCATTATTATGGGTGAATAATAATAATTACTAGTGGTATTAAGGAGTGACCAAATAATGATGGTTATAATAGATCACATCGGAAATAAGAAGGTATAAATATGATGGGATAAGTTTTTTTCATGGAAGGGATGAGACAAGGTGACTGATGTGACACTCCCCCCAACTTAGTAGGTCACTCGTCTATGGGTGACATCACAATCATTAAATGAAATGTTGATATTAAATAAAATAAAAAGAAAAGAAAAAAATGTGAAATACCATTACCAATGACCATTGATGGGATGAAGTGGTGGTGTGGTAGTGTGCATGGAGAAATTGATGTTGATGCAAATGCCAACTTAGCAATAATGATAAGATGATAAGAGAGCACCATAGGAGGTATGGTCATGACCGAGCCAAAATCAAAATGAATCAGCTAGCTGGTGAGTCTCACGTGTAGAAGAAAGCACAAGAAAATGTTAGTCAAAAAGTATGGCGGCTGACAAGACAGCATTCAACTAGCCAAAGAACTGGAAATGGTAAGCAGATCATGGAAGAAATCATAGAGAAAGGAATACCACCCAGCGGATACAAAAAGAAAAAGGCTCTTGGCAAAGAAAAGACTATAATCTTGACCGGAGGATAGTCGCAACAGTTCTTGTCACAAAGGGGACAGGAATGTAGAGAAATCAGAGAAATGGTTGTTGGTTGTAACCCAAAAACAACCATTGTGACATGAATGATAGAATCAAGAATAGAGGGTGTAGAAACTAGCTAGGAATGAGTAATGGTAGGTATGGGGATAGGTTGGAAAACCATGGGTGAAGAAAACACCAACCAGCGGAGGTACCTAAGTAGAGGTTCCTGACAAGAATAGTGGCAAATAATATCACTGGGAGACATGAAAGGACATGCCATGGTTTAGAACAGGAGGTCGAAGTATGACCCTAAATGAATGGAGTGTGAGACCCAAGTACCCTCAACAAAAAGTAAAATAGTCCCTAGCAGGAAAGTGACAGGAAGGCGGGGTGCCAACTCATGAAGGGATTTTTTTTTTCTTTTTTTAATGACAATAGACCACTGGTCACCCGGTTTTCAGTCTACGACCACTTAGTGGCACCAAAAAATTTTTTTTAACCACTAAGTTTATTCAATGGGTAATGCTCACTGGAAACTAGTTTTCGAACACTAACCATCCAGCAATGCCCATAAGGGTTTTCATTGTTAGATCTTCTATTTTTTTAAAAAAAATTTATTGATCAATTCCGATGGAGGTCAAAAGGAAAAACCATAAGTTCCTTCACCACATCTAAAAAGAAAGATTCTTTGGAAATATGCTTTTTGTATAGTTTGAGGCAGTGACCATTAACAAGGAGATCTCTTTTTTCGGAGTCCATTGTACAGAGATGAAAAATGCCATTATCATATACCATTTGGATCTCATAGCATCCAATCCATTGTATGTGAAACCTCGATTTGAAGTCTTGGAAGTGAGAGTCATATAAGAGTTCTAATTCTCTAGGTTGGAATGACCATTGTTGGATGTGAAAGTCATGCCATAGAGCACATTATTTCTTAACAACCTTGGTGTGAAAGAGTGCTTCCTGGCACAATTCATCTAAGGAATGTATTTGATCAATGCATGCCTTTTGTGCATTAGAAAGACTCATACCCAATTGTAGTGTAGTGCAAATATTTTTTATCTCAAACTCAATGTAAAGAACTACCTTTTTGCCATAGACAAGTTCATTAGGGGTCAGAATAGTGGTGGTCTTCCACATTGTTTGATAGGCCCCTATAGCTTCAGGAAGTCATGCAACCCAATCATGCTTATGAAGAGCTACTATCTTAGTAAGAATATTCTCAATTTCCCTATTGGTGACTTCTACCTACCCATTGGCTTGAGGGTGATAAGGTGTAGACATGTGATGGCAGATTTCATACTCATGAACCAAGGAAAAAATGAGCTCAGAGGTAAATTGTGGTTGTTGATCCATAGTTAGCTCTCATGGTACACCAAACCTGGTGAAAATATCAGAGTACAAGAACTCTGCCACTTTGGTATCTCTGGCATGCTTCAGAGCTACCACTTCAACCCACTTGGTTACATAATTGTTACATACAAGGATGCATTCCTTATTTCTTGATGGTGGGTTGATTAGGCCAACAAAATCAAGGCCCCACTTCTCAAATGGCTCTAGGGACAACTACAGGTGTAAGAGAATCTTGTCGGGGCATGTAGGTTGGCCCATGCACTGACACTTGTCGCAATGATGAACATAGCGTTTACAATCCTTGTGGATTATAGGTCAACCGTAGCTTGCAATGAGAATATTCAGAGTAGTCCTCTGAGTAGAAAAGTGTCCTCTGCATGGTTTTATGTGGCATGCACAAATTATATCAAATACATCATCTTCGGGTATAAAAAGTCACATGATATTGTCAATGCAGATGTGGAAGAGCAATTCATTGATCCATGTGTACTATCCACTTATTCCAAACAACTTTTGTTGTTCCCTTAGAGAGAAATGTGGTGGGAACTTGCATGTAACCAGATAGTTTGCAATATTGGTGAACCATTAGCTCTTTGTTGATATAGAAAAGACGTTCTCATCTGGAAATTCATCGTTAATTGGAGTAGGTTCATCTTTTGGCTGTTGTAACCTGGACAAAAAGTCCGCAACCACATTTTCTTGACTAGGCTTATCAAGTATGGTTATATCAAATTCTTGGAGTAAAATCAACCATCTAATAACTCTACCAGTTACAATAGGTTTATTCATTAAAAATTGAATTGCCAAATGATTTGTTTGGATAAATACTTTATAACTAGTAATAAGTGATCAAACTTATTAATTGCATACACAATAGCTAAAAACTCTTTTTGGTTACTGTGTAGTTTACCTCGGCTCCTATGAAGTTCTTTCTAATGTAGTAGATGGAATATAAGACATTATCCTCTTTTTGTCCAAGCACAACTCCCATCGAACAATCTGAGGTATCAATGTGAATATGAAATGGTAGCTCCTAGTTTGGACCTTTAAGGACTAGTGTGGTTACAAGTTTTATCTTGATGGTATCAAAGGCTTCTTAACACTCAAGTGTCTAAGAGAAAGTAAACTCTTTAGCTAACAAGGAAAACAAGGGAGAGGCAATCTTGCTAAAATTTTGAATAAATCTCTGGTAATACCCTACATGACCAAGAAAACTATAAACATATTTTTTGCTAGAGGATGTAGGCAAGTCTTGGATAATTTGGATCTTTTTAGGATCCACTTGGATACCTTTAGAGGATATGTAATGGCCAAGAACTATCCCTTATGTCATAAGCATATGGCACTTTTCATGACTTAATGAAAAGTTTGTATCTATACAATGCCTAAGTACAGTTTCTAATTTTTTTTAGCCTCTTCATAAGTATTACCATGGATAGTACAATCATCCATATACTCCTCAACACAATCATTGACAAGATACACAAAAATGCTCAAAATTGCTCATTGAAAAGTGGCAGGGGCATTACATAAACAAAATGGCAAGACACTATAAGAAAAGATGCCCCAAGGGCAAGTGAAAGTGGTCTTGTCCTAATCTTCTGGTAATATGTGAATTTGGTTGTAACCACTCAACCCATCCAGAAAAGAGAAGAACTTCTTACCTGCTAGAGTGTCCAAATCTTGATCAATAAATGGTAATGGAAAATGATCCTTCTTAGTAGCTTTATTTAATGCTCTATAATCAACAAAAATTATCCACTTACCATTTTTCTTAGGAACCACAACTAAAGGGGAAACCCATTGAATATCTAAAATTGGATATATAAACCCAACATTTAATAGTTTTTGTAACTCCTCAACTATTTCACATAAGGTAGGGTTGAGTCGACATTGTGGTTGCCTAATTGGACAAATACCTTCTTCAATGTAGATACAATGGGTGTAGGTGTCATGCTGAATGCCACACATGTCTTGGTATTCCCAAGAGAATGCATCTTTGTTTGTTCTAAGCATTGAAATAAGGTCTTGAATTTATTCAAGGGTTAACTATGGATTAATATTAAGTGTGTGATTAGGCAAAATTTCCACAGATTTTGATTGTGTAGGTGAGTTAATGGCTAATAGTTGGGAGGTGGATGGCATATTACTCAAATTTTTAGAAGATAAGAATGAACCATACAAGAAATTATGGGGCAAAAATTGAAGCAATGTGATAAAGTGTTGAACAAATCATGAACTACCCACCAACGGAAAGTTCCCAAAATTAAATTGAGTATTTATACTTGAATGGAGGACCATGCTTTCAAAAAATTCATTAAATGTATACCTTTTATGAAGAAAACTAAGAAGAACATTATCCTTAGTAGGTTCCTCCATATCTAAGGCTTTATCAATTGTTAGAATTTTCAATGACTCATCTAAGTCACTATCAATCCAAACTGGGTCCTCCATCTCCAAAAACGGTTGTGCTAGTGGGTATAGAGTCAATCATTTCTTGTGATCACCATTGGAAATGACCATGTTCCCTGACCGAAAATTGATAAATGCATATGTGGCTGCTAACGAAGGTTGCCCGAAAATCAGGGGGTATCCTCCCCATCTTATTTTATGACTGCAAAATCACAAAGTCAGTTGGGTATTCCCACAAATCAATAGAAAGGATTAAATATTCAATCACACCTTCGGGCTTGACCAAAGATCAATCTGCCATTTGAAGAACTCTAGGAGTAGGTCTAAGTCCCTCTAATGACAATCTTTCCTTTTTTTCATTTGTCATAACATTAATTGCAGCACCTAAGTCTATAAGGGTATTAGGAACACTTACTTTATTGATAGATACCTTAATGAATGGACTCCCTCGATCTGAGTGCTTTGGAATGGTTATGTTCTTGAGCATAAGGTCTGCCAACAATCCGATGACTTGGATGGTCTTTGGGTCTTTCCTCCTCTTCTGCTTTAGAGTACATATATCAAATTATTTTTGTATAGACGAGGATGTCCTTGATGGCCTCCAACAAAGGAATCTTGATGTTAACATTGTGCAACTCATTAAAAAAATAAAATTTAGGTTGAGAGCCCTCCCTTTGTATTGGTTCAGACTAAAATCGTTCAAGAAAGGGAGGTTCTCTGGTTGGCTATGTTTTTGACTCCTCATTAATTTCTATAATGGTGGGCCCTTGAAGAGCCTTCCTTGACCTTAACTAAACTCTATCTAGTTCTAATGTATTTATGGGATAGGTGGGGTAACATGTTGCCTCATTATTATATATAGGTTGGGTTTCCTTATTGTTGGGGCTTAGATTTGGCTAGGTTGGCATTGGCGTAGGTCTTGGTGGTTGTGTTGGATGGTTTGTTGGATTGACAGGCTAAGTGGCCAATGATGGAAAGGCCAGAAGAAGTTGATGTGACTACTGGCATGGGTTGATCATACGAGGGGAAAAAATTATGATTGTGACATAAATGGTTGTTGTTGGTATGGTGATGGTTTTGGTGATTGTGGCCTCCATGCTTGTTGCCACGGTTGAGAAGTATACTAATATTGTGGCATCCATTGAGGGTAGGGGATTGTTGCCAACACCCATACCATCCCGATTGATAAGAATTGGGTTGGCTAGGTCCAAGGGTAAGATAATCATTCATCATACTAGGGTGCATTACTCAAGGTGGAAAAGGTTGCCTAGGGGCCATGTAATAGATGGGTTCCTCAGGATATTCCATTTTAGGCACACCTATAGGAAGAGGCCTCAAGGTAGAACTCCTACTGATTTCTTCTAGGGATGAGATGTTTTTTGTATTATATGGGAAATCCTCACTATCGTGTCTCATGTGACATGTTGTAAAAAATTCGGCCATGGCCTTTTTAGCTTCCTCTTGCTTCCTACAAGTATAAAGAGTGTCTATTTGTTTCCCCATATGACTTAACAATTTTTTTTTAAGATTCTCAAGTAAATTTCCTATTTCTCGCTTCGTTATACCTATCACATTTCCTATGGTATAAGGCTTACTTGGGTAGCTCCTTCTTGAATGTTGAGACCTTCAATAGTTCTTGCAAATATCACAAATATCATCAAATTCCATTTTGGAGATATTTCCTATACCTATTAAATTTAATGCTTCCATAACATCATCTCTTATCCCTCTAAGAAATAGCATTTTAATAGCATCATCATTTAGTCCCTATTGGGGAGAACGTTGAAGACTAATCATAAAGCATTCAAGGTAGTCCTCCATGGAATCGTCTTCCTTTTGAGTCATGCATAGAATTTCATCCCAAACGTCCTTTGTTTTGAAATATTCTTGGTACTTGGTGAGGAATAGTTCCTTCATGACTTCCCATGTTCTGATGTTCCTAAGGTTCATAAACCATCATAGGGTGACATCCTTTAATGTAGCTACAAATATTTTGAGTTTCTATGCATCTCTTTGATAGTCATAACTATGGCACAACACATCAAATTTTAGAAAAAACATGTCAAGATCCTCAATCGAAAGACCATGAAAAATAGGAAAAATAGAATGAGGAATATTCTTCATAGGAGCATCTTGTTCAGGATGTGTGATTGGAAACTCAAAGGTAATGGGATTATTGTTGGCCAATGCCCTATTATGATTATCATTGTTGTTGTTGTTGTTATTGTTGTCGGGATCCATGACTTCTAATTCCCAAGGGGTGAAATAAGTTTTAAATGGCTCTTGGGTTTCTGAAAATGGACCAACTTTAGCCCCGTAACTCTTGGAAAAAAATTTCAACCTTTTTGCATAATATCTCGAAAGAGCTTGGATGAGTAATTGCGGGTGTCTGAATAATTCAATAACACACTTCTTGAGATCAAGTTTAGGTAATTCTAATGATTGCAACTTAGTTTTCAATTTCTCTTAAGTTGAGGTACTTCCTTCAATGGGTGATTTTGACTTATCTTGCGATTGTTTGGGTTGTCGACCCTCAATGGATGGTTTTGATTTATTTTTGGGTTTTTCGGGTTGTGAACTATTTCCTTTTTCTTTTTGAATGAATCTTCATCTACTATCCCTACTGCAATTCATGCACACAAATGACTTATGGTAAAGAAAACTAAGGGTAATTATCCAAATGAGGTTGACTATCATGTGGAATTTCTCCTTAGTGCAATTCTCCTAGCTTAGTTTACTGGAAATGTAGGCCTTTAACACCATTCCTCGACAACAGAACCAAAATTATTGGATTGAGCTGTGGTCTAAAATTGTTCTTGAAATGGGTTTGAATTAATTCTTAGAAATGGCTTCCTTAGTTCATCTTAAAGTGTCAATCTAGGAACATAGTATTTTGAACTATGTTGTGGTAGTATGCCGAAGATCTATAATCAATAAACTAGGGTTTGATGGATGAAAACTAATTTAATTTGTGTTTGAACAAAATTCTAATTGGCAAACTTCCCAGGTCACATGTGTGATAGGAACCTATGAAGAAATAGTTCTAAAACAAAAAATACATTGCTGGAACACAACAAAACATAACTGAAAATCTCTATATAATAGAACAAAAATATTCCTTGAAATGAATGGACAAAATCAAAGTTAAGCTACTGAATGTAAATATTCTTTTGAAATTAATTAACCATTCAAATACTTAACTCACAGTGACTTTATTAATCACCATTTAACTATTCTTAATACTGATAATAGGTGATAGGTAAATTATGCACAGTGACAAGTATTGAACAAACTAGTAGAGATTAATGTAATCACATAGATGAATTACACATATAGGAATCTGGTACTTGACACAATAATCAATATGAAATCAATCAAATAGCTATGAAATCACAACAAAATATTACCACATGCATATATCTAATGGAAAGATCACCAACAACAAAGGAAGTGGGCCTTGCCTTTGCCGACTATTGAGTGATGAAGCTCACAAACACATAATTACTCCATGCTAACTATCATTCATTTGGATTGCAACAACAAATTATGAACACATATTTAATCACCAATATCTGATTTCTATTATGTCTATCCATTCTAGTTTTTGGTATACACACACACACACACACACATATATATATATCATAGCTACCTATACCTATAACAATCTTGCAAATGAAAGTGAATAAGTGTTTTGGTTGTTTGTGGATTTCAAACAAAAACCATCCAAATATAATAAAAAATAGTTAGTCTTTTGATAGTATCTTGAAACAACATAACAACTCAAAACATATTTGCTAATCTCGACAAGTATAGCCAAAGTGACAAAATGACTTCAACCGGCCTAGTCTTCCTTCCACCGATGCCCTACATGCTTTGCTTTCAACCACTTAAACATTTCCCATTACCAAAATCACAAAGATAGTTAGCAACAGTCAAAGAAATTGGTATTTTTCTCTAGTTTTTACCTTTCCTTCTATTTCATAGAATATCTTCAGGTCATTAATGAAAAGTGGTAGGAGCAACAAGAAATACTAGGAAATATGATAAAGGTTAAAGAAAATAATAGTTAAAATAATGGCATATTTTTCCCACATCAAGGAGGTTTTGTTAAGAATCATACATTGTGTATCCTATTATCCTTGCCCATGTCTAAAGATCCTCTCCATTTTTTTGCATGAGACTAGCTTTGGGGATCCATCGGGTAATCCGTTTAAGGTGACTTCTTTCCTTTCATGTTGGAAATGAATTGTTAGGTTTGGGGGGTCAAACATGAAGTATCCTAGGGAGTATATCCAAGGAGTGCCTAAAATTACATCAACATCTAAGGGTACCACATAGAAATCCTCTTTGATGGGGTTCTTTCCTAAGGTGATTTCCAATTGGGGAACTATTCTTGTGTATTTGACCCTAGCCCCTATAGTGATGGCAGTTGCAAAACCTTTAAAGTTTATGGTTTCCAATTTCTATTGTGTCACTAGTATTTCATCACTAAAAATTATGGGAGGCCCCACTATCTACTACAGTGATAAAATTATGCCCTTTGAAGATACTCTTAATCTGAAATGGGAAATGCTTTGAGGCTTGAGAGATAATAGATAGAGTTACATGTTCTTCATCTTCATATTTTTCCCTTTTTGGGGGGTTTTCCTCATCTTCCCCTTTAGAGGTTGCATCTATCTTGTGCACTCAACCGTTTTTTTACACATTTGTGGCCATTTTCCCATGGCTCATGGCATGTGAATCACAACCCCTTGTTATTCAAATCATCTATTGATTATCACATATGCCCATGTTACCTTTTCCCCTTACAATAAGATTTGTTTTTTGATGTTCTTCCTTATGCATTTCATCTTTATGAGAGTACTTGGAAAGTGTATTAAAGTTTTTGGGCTTATCTCTTGATGGGTTGTCCTCAAATTTCATTTATTTTTTAATCGCTTCATCTAAGTTGGTGGGTTATAAGGCACTTACCATACTATTGATTGATCAGCTCAATCCATCCATAAATAGGTAGGTGAGTCTTCCTTGAGAGATTTCGGGTATTTTTTGGAATTATGTGGCATAGTCCTCTATATTTCAATGTTGACTTACTTGGGTGAGTTCTTTAAAGTACCACTCAGGGTGATTTTAGTCAAATATTTTGATTAGTCTTTGGATGAATTCATCATAGGTGGCTATGTGTTGGTGACCTTGGGTAATGAGACCATGGTGCCACCATTCATGGGCCATCCCTGTTAGATGGAGTACGATGAACTTAATAGAATTATCCTCTATCATGGGATTAGTAATAGATATGTGTCAACATTTTGGACCCAAAAACATGTTGTAGTATTTCCTTCTCCATAAAAATTAGGGAGGGTTAGCTTGCTCACTCTATTATTAAGGCCTTTTTCATGTTACCTCTTCCTTTCCTTCCTAGGGCTAGTTCTCAATTTGACATCACAATAATATTTAAAGGAGAAATTCCTCCTAAATTTAGGGTTAAGTTTATTGTATGCTTCCACAAATTTTTCCACATTATCCATAGCTGGTTCATTCACTTCTCCCTCTTCCATGTTTCCTTCCCTAGGTAGGAAGGGGGATCTTATTGGCCTAGAGTTGGGAAATTTTGGGGAGATGGGGTTATTGTTCTTAGAATGATTAGAATTAGTCTCCCTTCCATTATTTCTATTCATATTTTGGATTTCTTGGAGGAGAAGTTGGGTGGTTCTTTCATTCCACTCATTTTAATTGGTCCATGAGGGCCTAGGTTGTTTATTATATGAAGGTTATCATTTTGTTTCTCATTTGTTTTCTCATAGTCTTATTTTTAGTGTTTTTCTTCCTAGAGAATCTTCTTAGGTAAGTTTGCATTAACAACTTTTTAATAGGATGGAAATATTATGATTTGGTACCACTGTAATGTCCCTTGTCCCAATTGGCCCTAAAATTTGTCTATTGACCATAATTTTCACCCACTAGGGTTAGGGTCTTAACCTTATCAAACAAATAACTCTTTAATGATGGAATCCTTGAGTCGAAACCCACATTCACCACATGAAAAACATTTCCCAATGTGGTACATTTATTTGTTAGCATTAGATATTTAAATTATAGTAATAGACATTCAAGAAGCAATAGACTATAAACTAGGGTGAAGGACATGGAGGGTCTGCTTGAAGTCACATGCCAAGCCTAAGAGGTTGTATACCACAATTCTTCCCCTTGGTGACTTTTACTTCTTTTCCCCATCCATGTCACAACCCCTGAAGACACATGTCAAATTGAGGGAATGGGTCAAGCTTGTGAGTGGCTCTCAAAACTTACCACCCCTTCATGGCCCATCCTCTCCATGGAATTGGGCAGATATCGTGAGTGGGATTTAGGATTTCCTGATTCCTCAAGCCCATCTCACAAGGTGAGTTTCATATGAGAAAACCCACAAAAGTGGTTTATAATTCGAGTGAGGAAGGAAAACTTGCGAAAAATGACCCCATGCAAAAAAAATGATTTTTGGGGTTTGAATGAACCCATAGGTTCGAGTGAACCAAAAAAGGGTTCAAATGAAACTTGGTTTGAGAGAACCAGTTAAATTTAAGGTCCCACCATTCCTACCAAAAAAGCAAAGAAAATATGTTTTGAAAGGGGGGTTCAAATGAACCAGGGTTTCGAATTAACCCTGATTTGAGCGAACCCTGGGGGTTTGCTCAAACCCCTGGGGGTTTGCTCGAACCCCCCTTTTCCCTCCTTCTCCCCCTCAGGCACCAAAAAAAGTCTAGAATTTTGCACTTCAAAGCTTGGGTTGAGGATAAAAATGGAGGAGACTTCACAAACCCAACTGGATGATGGTAGTCCTTAGAACGAGCTATCCAATGAATATAATTTTAATATTTTTTAGTTTTATTATGTATTTGTTTTTTTAGTTTTATTAAACATAGGTTTCTCACTGAAAATCAAGCTCTTTGTTCTGCACATGTGGAAAAATAGAAAATTATCAAAAAAAATAAAAAAATATGAGTGCACTAGATACTGAAGTCCTTGATCCAACAATTGTTTTTTGAATTTTGATACATAATTATTTTTTATGTTGTATATGGTCCGCCTATGTCTGAATTGTAGTTGGTTTGACTTCGAAACTTGATTAAGGAAAACATATTCACTAAAAAACTATGAGAAATTAGAAGCACTAGATATGAGAGTTACAAATCTAAATCCTATAGAATTAGAATTTTATCCTTCATGGAAAAAAATTTATGTTGTATACAGTGAGCATCACTCCTTAAAAATGTTGTTTTCTTAAAAAAATATTTTTCAAAGGAGATGGAAAAAGAAGTGCAATCCAATTCCAAATTTTTTGGAAAAAACATATTTAGAATCTACAGAAAAAAATTGACAAATCACTAGTTTGCATCATTTTTTAAATTCCTCACGGCCTAGCTGCTATACATGCCCGAAAGTGAAGATTTAGTTACAAAAAATTATTTTAGTGTCTAGTTTGGCCAAAAATTGTAAACCGCTATATTGGGATCACCCATACAATTTAACATACTTGGATTTATTTTTATTCATTGACACGGGTATGCAATATCACATATGTATTTAAGATTTCCTAATCATGCATAAAGTAATAGTATATAGATTGATACATGAAGTGACAAATAACAATGCCTATGTGGTCCTATCAAGGCATGAAGTAACAATTACAAATGTACAAAAAAATAATGCTTATGAAGTACAACCAATCAATGGACTTAAGTCCTAATCGATGCTAGGAATAAGTAATCAATGCACATGTAATTAGATTAGTGTTGTGTTGAATGTTTAATCAATGCATATATATGTGTAATCAGATTCACTACCATGAAGACAATCAATCAATATATATAATCAAATCGTTGATATAAAGATAATTCAGTAATACATATACATATAATCAGATCATTTTTATAAGATAATTAGTCAATTTATATATAATCATATCATCCTATCGACATAGCTTTAAAATAATAATAACATATTAATAATAAAATAGTACTAATATAAATAATAATGCAATTAAATTAAAAACATAATAATATTTTAGTAATTATAATAATATAATATTTATATTTATAAAATAATAACACAATACTTATACTAATAATAATATAATATTGATAACAATATAATATTATCATTTTATAATATTTTAATATAATATTACACTAGCTATCATGGCCTTCCTCTTGAAGAAATTAATATTTAACAAGTAAAATTACAATATTATGATATTATTTTTGTTAATCTAAATGATTTCAAAATCCTTTGGAATTATATAATTTTTTATTTTAGTGAATAGTAAATATTATGTATTAAAAGAAGTTGTAAATTGCAATAAATAAATAAGTATTATATATTTATTTTATTTAATTAAATTAAATAAAGTAATAACGATTGTTTCAAGAAAAGGAAGTTACATTTTTGCATGAGATTTCAAGATGAGTGGTGGTTGCAAGATGATAAAAAGGGAATTTAAAAGGCTTTGAGATGGGAGTTAAAGGGGAAATTATTTTACATGTGTAGGGGGGGAAAGTATACTCATTTAATATCTTAGTAAATCATTAATAAGGGGGAGGAGTGCATCATGTTCGGCCCTCCACTCCATTTCGCACAATGGTACAAGTTTTGTATAATCGGTTAAGTGCTTTGAAGGAGGAGTCGGGAAAAATGAGAGCAATCTCTTGGAAGGAAAGGAAAGGGAAAAAAAGGAGGATAGAGGAAGGGAAGGAAACTCTTTGATCACATTTTCTCTCCAAGAATCATCACAATGGTAAATTGGTTAAATTCTTACTTTAATGAGATGATTTTATATTTAGCAGAGGACAATATAAGAATAAGGTTGAACAAGAAATACATTTCATAATGCAACCACTTTCGTAATGGTTGAAGGTTGAAATTTTATTATAGTTGGGTAAAATCACAAAGTTGTGTCACACTTTAATAAAGGAAACAAGCAACGCTGATCCAACTTTTAAACTTGAATCACTAAAAAGTGATATATATGTATTGAATTTTGAAATGATGTAAACTAATAAAATATTTATTTTTTAGTATATTTTATGTTTGTATTATTTGAAAAAATAAAAAATTATTTGAATATATTTTTTTATCAATTAACACTATAATTTAGTTGATAAATTATTTGAAGTTACATGAGACATCAATCATTATATGGTAAATTTTTTTTTTCTCCTTCAGTTTTTTTTGTGTATTTATAACCTGAAACTTTAGGGCATGGGTATATTTTTGTCCAATTTTGATAAATACATATTTTTAAATACATATTAAATGTGCAAGTATTAAAACTTAGTTGTTTCTAGTTGACTTCAACTTTTATATTAATTAATTATCTAAAATAAAAAGAAATTATACCATCTTGATATAGAAACTCGTATCTAGGGAATCATGTTTTTTCCAAGTTTTTTTGATAAGTTTTACTATTTATCCTTGACATGGTAATCAACCTAATGTTTTGTGATGATAACCTATATTTAGTAAAAATAAAAAGGAAAATATAAATAATATCTAAACTACTAAAATATATACAATTTTAAAAATTAAACTTATGGATCTACAAAAGGGTATTTTTATATTTAAAAAAATATAATTTTTACACAAGTAGAAGTTTTTGAAACATCAAACTCTTTTTTCAAATAATTTTAATTTTTTGGTAAATTGGACTCAAAGTGGTGTTAAATATGCATTTAGCCAACAATTTTAGTTGGAAAAGTTGTGGACATATATAACTTAGCTAGAATGAATCTTACAAGATCATATGTTTGACTAAAATTAATATATTTAGTTATAAATTTACTTAAATTCATTTGTGATGATAAGTTATCCCAAAGTGTAATATAGCTTTGTGCTGATACCCAATTTCAAATCAAAGTAGATATATGAAATCTTGTTTTCTAATCGCATAAATTGGAAATTGTCTATATAATATATATATGTGTGTGTGTGTGTGTTCGAAGGTATGACATTTACTCTGGTTCATGGTCTCTCTTTTCAAGCACTGAATAAATAGATCCTTCAAAGATACATAGTTTCTCTTATACACATGTGTGCATGTACATATATGTATACAATGCATGAATAAGAACTTAGAATTCTCTCAAAGAAATTGGTATTCTTCAAGACTCAAAGGGTTTTCCCTATAATGTTATCTTGTATTTCTATCAGGTGCTCATGTGAGTCATCACATAGGTTAGGGTGCATGTATCTGGAAATAAATGTGCATACATGTTGGACCCATTGATTAATATATTCATGACATCGATTAAGTTTTCTTAGACCCCTCGTTAACACTCTTTATAGATTTGCAATAAAGGGTGGGTTTCTCTACAACTTATATGCATAACCATTATGGTGAAGAAGACCATAAGCTAGAAACTAAGACATCAACCCTAATGAAAGGAAGAATTTATGCAGAAAATATTTGTGTTATCATTATAAGAAGGAATAAATAGAGTTGAACCAACAATTAAACAAAAGCAAGAGAAATCAACATATTCTTCTTAATCATCATGTCAATACACATATAACAAATAAAAGCTTACTTCAATAATCAATAGAAGATCATTGCCATTATGAATTGAACATACCTTAAATGTTTTATGATTCAAGAAGGATCCATTACCATGGTTTCCTCTAGTTTATGGTGGGGTGCAAAATGATCCCAACCAAAGTGGATTCAAACCCTATCCACCCCTCCAATCAGATTATGTGGCCAATGGTGAGATATTTTCCATTCAAGCCCATAAGAAGTAAATATAATATCTCCCTAGTGACCAAATATCAAAGTGTACCTACCAATGGTAAACATAAGATACCATTTCCATACAATTACATGGTTATGAGGTGATTTATAGGTTACCTACTTGATCTTGTTACGAACTTTCTTCCCTACAGTCCATCAGACAACTAAGCAACCAAAGTTATCCATCATTGAAATAGAATGCTCCTTGACTACTATACTTCTCAAGCAAGTACAACCCCTAGACAAATATCAATCTTGAGCATTAAGGTACTGCTCCTTGACTAATGTCTATCTCAAGCAAGTAATGCCCCAAGACACCTGCCAATATCAAGCTTAAAGTATGGCTCCTTGAATTTTGTCCATTTACAGCAAGTATGACCCCTAGACACTTGTCAACCTTGAGCTTAAAGTATAACTCTTTGAATTTTGTCCATCTCAAGCAAGTACTGCCCCTAGAAACATGTCAATATCGAGCTTAAAGTATAACTCTTTGACTTCTATTAGCATTATGACTAGAAGATAGGTCCCTAACACAATTAAGAAGGTCCCCAACTTACTTGCAGCCATGAATGACATTAATGCAGATTGCATATGAAAGCATTACATTCTCATAGACTCATCTTGGTTGGAGGTAAGGTAGATCTTTTCCCCATGATAGTTTATGGTTGATAACCTACTTATATTCAATCCCTTAGAAATATTTCCAAACATGGACTTGCAAGGTACTATTTTCTCATTACATAATAGAGAATGCCTAATGTTTACATATGACTATCCTAATAGCCAACTAAACATAGAAAAAAATAGCCTTTAAGATTAATCATGGTTGTCCTAACAACCCATAATTTTTCATAGCAAGAATGTGTAGATTTAGCATTATTTAAGAGCATGAGTGATAGTAATATAGGTATATAATTCCTAATTCATTGAACAGTAGCATAACCTCAAAATCTTCCTATCCTTCCTTCTTGTGTAAGAAGTTATAGAGAAATTATATACTAGAGGTGGAATTTATTCATATAGCTAGCAGTTGTGGTGATATGGTGAGTAGCACCTATATCCCTCCTTCCATGACTTTGGTTAATTAAATATTTTTGTTATTTTATTTCTTCCTTCTAATGCTAATAAATGTGTGAATTTTTGTGGAAACAACTAATGGCCCCCTTTTATTTATATAAATTTCTTGATTACAATTATGATAGTTGTTATGGTTAATTAAATAAAGCAGTAAATGTTTTAGTGATAATTTCTAATGAACTCTAGATGGTATGAAGAATGAACAAGAGTACTTTTCTAAAAATAAGGTTCCAAATAATATGGTTGTAGAGCCACTACTTCTAACCATTCTCAAACTCATTTATTCATATCACCCATATTTAAACAACATAGTAATTAATGTTTAAGAACCTAAGATTGGTGGCATATACACAATTATCACCGTTAATTACAATCAAATTATGAATCATGGGATTTGGAGTGGATCATTTTCCATTTGTAGTACCGAAGTGAAAGGTTTTTATATATAGATCAGAAATATACTTCAAGACACTCTTGAAATCGGGGTTCAAAATTATCTAAATCTCTATTAACAATACAAGATTCCATGAACTTATTTTGAACCCATCATAACCCAAAAGAGTGGCTGAGTGTGATTTAGAACCTAAGGACAATTTTAGGTTGAGTAGCAAGCCATTTACTCTAAAGAATTTTAAAGACTAACCACACTTTATAAATATAAGCATTATATGACTACAACTAGCTTATGGGAAGAGCACTGAGAGGAAATAAACTATTTATTTTGTTGTTACATAGAACATTTCTAGCCTTGGAATGATTTTAAAACAATAAGGAGGATTTATAATGTAGAAAGCATTGCAACCAAAGAAATGTAGAAAAAAGTATCAGAACCTAGATTAGAGACACCCAAATGAATGGTGTTTGAAGTAGCAATTAAATCTAGCCTTCACACGTCCCAAGAAAGTCGTTCACCTCTCTATTCCTCATCCAATCTCTTATTCTCTTCTCTCCTTCTCTTTTACCTCCTTTTTATCCTCTTCTCTAGCTCTAGTGTGCCATTTTCTAGGGGTTTGAAGATTATTAATATCCAAACCCATCTTCATTATTTCTCCTACAAAATGGTAGGCATTGGATTGGTCTACCATGACCATTAATGGTACAACCAATCCTCTTCCTCTCTTCCACACCTGCATCCATTCATCTTTAATCCTACTTGTCTCCTAGTCATGGGATGGAGGCTAGACCATTATGTCATTTCTTGTGCACAAATCCCTTCTTCCAATGTGTTGCTTTTCTCCTTTCATTTCATTTTCTCGCCTCATTTGGTTCAATAGTTTTTTATTTAATTTCCACTCCTTATTAATATTTAAGGTATATGGTTTAAGTTTTTATTTATTTTTTTGCTTTAATTTATTTTTATTTTAATATTTCATAACTATATAATTTATAGTTTACTTATTTACTTATTTTAACTTTTATTTATTTATTTAAAATTTTGTTTATCTATTCATTGATCTTTAATAATTTACCATATTATGCAATATCCTCAATTACCCCAAAAATAATTTAGGTTATCTCGATATCTTTTCCAAGTAAAAAATGGACAAACAATAGCATTTTAACATTCATCTAATGTCCTAGGTTTAAATGAACCTCAAGTTGACAACTATAGGAAAGGTCTTGGAAATAAAACGCCTGTATCAATTGTTCGTCTCTCAACCAAAGAAACCAAAATATCCAGCTCATCTTGTGCCCTGGGTACCTACAACCAATGATAGCCTAACACAAGTCCAACAACCAAGTCATTAGTCCGAATCAACTTAGACAATTTAATGCATCAAATTTAAAATAAGATAATAATATTAATAACCACATTCATTAATGTTGACATCAAGGTTCACAATTAGTACACACACATACACACATATACATGTCTACATAATCAAATATGAAAATCCACCCCTAGTAAAAATTACATAAGTGCTAGAGGTCATGCAAAATATTTAGCAAGGTATCTAGGGGATATGACATACTCCCTCCCTTAGGATTAAGCTAGATTCCCTTAATTAAACAAGTATGGATATTCTACTTTTATTACACTTTTGTCTTCCCAAGTAGCCCCTTGTTCCCCATAATGGTCCCATGGGACCTTAACTTGTTGGATGATTCTGTTGTGCAACTATAGGTTGTGCCTATCTATGATTATGATTAGTTTGAGGTGGATATCTCCAGGGTCTTCCCTTTGTAGTGCCTAATAGTCAATTATATGTGTGGGGTAGACAATATATTTCTTAAGAAGTGATACATGGAATACATTATGAATGCAAGAGAGAGATGGTGAGAGAGCAAGCTGGTAAGCTACATGGCTGATTTTCTCTAGTATCTCGAAATGCCCTATGTATTGTGGAGTTAGTTTAGTAGCTTTGCCAAACTTTATTGAGATTTAATGTGACCTCTAACACGCAAGAACACCTAGTCACCTACTAAAAATTTCCTTCATGTTTTTTTGGCATCCGCATAACTTTTTTGACAATCCAAAGCCTCCTTTAGCCTTTCTCTTATATTTTTCACTTGATTGTCATATTCATTAAGAATTTTTAGCCTAATAGTTATATGATTTTCTAAACTATCCCATCCTATAGACGTTCTACACCTCCTTCCATACAAAGCTTCGAATGGGGCCATTTGGATGGAAGAATGGTTGAATCAATATACACAAATTCTACTAATGGTAGATACTCCTCCCACTTAGTGGGCTGATACATGGCATACATTATTAGCAGACCTTCCATAACTTGGTTAACTGTTTTAGTGTGGCCATCTATTTCAGGGTGGTAAGTAGTGATAAAATTGAGTTTTGTTCCTAATGTGGTCATAAGAGACATCCAAAACCTAAAATTAAATAACTTATCTCTATCAAAAATGATTACCTCAGGCATCCCATGTAGTCTAATGACTTCCTTTATGAAAGTTTTAGCCAAAATAGGGGCATCATCCTTCACATTTCCTGGTATGAAGTGTGCTACTATGGTTATTTTATCTACCACCACTAAAATATTATCATGTTGATTCCAAGTTTTGGGCAATCCTGTCACAAAATCCATGGAAATTACCAACCACTTATGATGTGGTAGGTCATGGGGATAGAGTGTTCTTGTAGGATGACATTGTTCTACTTTAAATCACTGAAATTCAAGACACTTGGTGATATATCTAGCTATTTTTTTTCATTCCTGGCCTAAAGTAATGATTTTTTAAGTCTGCATACATTTTAGTCACCCAAGGATGTGTTTCATAAGGCATGTTATGGCCTCCTAAGAGAATTTTCAATCTTAATCTTCCCTCTTTAGGAACATAAATTTAGTTAAAAGAACAAATGACCCCATCATTTCCCACATGGTCATAGCTAGACTAATCCTTTGCTACACTTCTAACCTCATTTGGTTACAAAAGGGGTCACATTCTCATATTTGCTTGATATTTTCTATAAATTAAACCTTTAGCTAAGAGATTGAAGCTAGTTTAGCCCTACTACTTAAGGCATCTGCAACCTAGTTTTATTTTCCCTTAATATATGAGATATCTTTATCATAGTTTCTTAGGAATTCCAACCACCTTCTTTGATGTGCATTCAAATCGGGTTGGGTGAATAGATATTAGTGTCCTTTATGATTGATATTAAACTTGAAGGGTCTTCCTACCAAATATTGTTTCCATACCTTCAGAGCATGCATGATTTTTGCCAGCTCCAAGACATGGGTGGGGTAGTTGAGTTCATGATACTTCAATTTCCTAGAATCAAAGGCAATCACTCATCCATTTTGCATTAGTACTCCATCTAACATGTCCAAATATGTATCTATCCATACTATAAATTCTCTTTTTGGATCAAGCAATTGTAATATTGGTGTGGTGGTAAGAGATTCCTTCAAATTTTGGAAAGAAGTGTCATATTTCTCTGTCCATTCAAACATCTTTCCCTTTCATTGAACGAGGGTTATTGGGTTAGCTATTTTGGAGAATTTCTCTATGAATTGTCAGTAATATGCCAAACCCATGAAGCTCCTTACTTCATCCACATTCTTAGGAACATGCCATTCTATGATGACTTGTATCTTGGTTCGATCCACCACAATTCCTTTTCTTGATATAATATGTTTGATATAATGCACTTTAGGTTGAAATAAAGAATAATTTGATAATTTCCCATATAATTTATGATCTCTCAACCTTTGCAAAAGTATTCATAAATGCTCCTATGTGCCCTTGAATATTTTTAGAGTAGATTAGTATGTTGTCCAAAAATACTAGCACAAATTTGTCTAAGTAGTCATGGAAAACATGGTTCATGAGACTCTTGAAAGTGGAGTTGGAATTTTGTAGGCTAAAAAGTACCACCAAGAACTCATAATGGCCATACCTAGTTTTGAATGTTGTCTTTGGAATATATTCATCCCTCATTCTTAGATTTTGATAACCTAACCTTAATTCTATTTTAGAAAAGATAACAACCCCCTTCATTTGATCAAACAAGTCATCAATTCTAGGTAGTGGATATCTATTTCAAATGGTCACCTTGTTCAACATCCAATAATATATGCACAACATCAATGTTTCATCCTTCTTCTTAATAAACAACATTAGAGCTCCCCAAGGGGACACACTAGGGCAAATCAATCCTTTCTCCATTAGATCTTGCAACTACATCTTAAGCTCTTGTAATTTAGAAGTGTAGGGAAATTTTGAGATAAGCTTAGTCCTTAGAACTAGATCTATTGTGAAGTCCATCCATCGCTTAGGAGGAAATCCTCAAAAATACTCTGAAAAGACATCACGATAATCTTGGAGGATGGGATGGTCTTCAATGATAGGTGTGGGATCATCATTACTCTCTTATACCTTTACTAGATAAAATTTTCTTCCCTTTCTCACTACCCTCTTGAATTGCATGGCCATGATCATTCTTACCATCATTGGCCTCTTAATTCCTTAAAGAACCATTGACCTCCCTTGGTCATCTAGACATTCAATCCTCTTGTTGTAGCAATCGAGGTTGGATTTTTGCTTTTGGAATAAATACATCCCAAGGATTAGGTCATAGGACCCTAACAAATTGATCCATAGATCCACGTTGGTCCTTATAATCCCTAGGTCAATTTTAGCTCCATGTAGACAATATTTGATCTTTTGTGTCTTACCCAACCCAAACACAACCTCCATCTCTTCTGGAATAAGACTCTTATGATCAATTTTACATTTTTATAATACATTGGAGGAAATAAAAATATCTTTGGCTCCTAAATCTGCCAAAATAGAAATAGGTTGGCTAAGAAGTGTACCTTGAAGCTTTATAAGTGGCGCATGTTGATTTTCTTGGCGATTACCCATGGTTGCATATATTCAAGTGGTGGTATTGGTGGTTTGGTTGGATTCTTCAAAAATTTAGTCATATAATGGTCAACTCCACACATACAACATCCATTCACTGGTCATTTTTTGTTCTTCCTTGCCTCTTGTGGAATCACCTTGTGCCAGTTGCCTAGATGATTTTGTTCTTTTGTCTCCTTTGTCTTTTTGACCTTCTAACACATGGTTGTCCCCATAGTGTTGACCCCTCTTAAACTTTCATGAATCATTTCCTTTGGACTTAACCTCCTCCTTATTCCTTTGTTTATTATTTGAGTCACTGGAGGAATTATTTTTTTGTTTGTGTTCATGTTTTCTCTTATGCTTTTCTTGTCCTTTGGACTTAACCTACTCCGTATGAAACCTCTTGGTAAACTTGTCCCAAGTTAGTTGACTGATATCCTAGTTTCTTATTTCCACCAAGTGATCTCACCATAGTGAATCTTCTCCTTTTAGGTGATATATGGAAATCCCAGCCTTAATATTGGTACTTAGTTCCATCAACCCAAAATACTTGTTCATTTATATGATCCATGCTTTAGCGACATCCCCACCTCTAGTCCTGTCAAACTTAAGGACTTGGATTTTCTTTAGTTCTTGAATCAAGGGGTCTTTTCAAACTCCCCATTGTGGCTCTGGCTAGAGAGTGACTGTAGGTGGAAATTCTGGAGTTTCTCTCATGCTCATGACTTCTATACACATTATGCTCACTATTTGGCTCTTTAGTTCCTATGCCAGTGTTGTGATTAGTTCATTGATCCTTTTTCCTCATCAAATCCTCAATTTGATGCTCTTGGAAATTTTAGTTTTGCATGAAGAGAATTCAATTCTTCAGATATGGTAGGTCTAAGGTGGCACACACCTACTTTCATATACCATTTAGGCGAGGCTAAGGCTCATTCCCCTCCTTAAAGTTCTTCTCATTGAATTAAATTGATTCTAAAAGATAAAATAAATTGTTATTTAAGTTGCTTTGTTATTTTGTTTTAAATTGTTGAAAGAATGAAGAAGATCATCTAGTTGTGCAGACTTTGTGCTGTCATTATTGTCACCATATTGATTGAGTCATCAGTTTGATCCAGTACTCTGAACTGGTATGAAGAACAAGTTTACATACTATGTTATTTTAGTCTGATATTTTGGTCCACAATCCTCCTTCGGTGATCATTGCTGCTTGTGGTTTTAGGAAATGGGTTTTAGATGTTGGAATCTTGTAAGTTTAGAATATTGTATTCTCATTTGCTTGTATGGTGGTTGGCATTATTTTTTTGATTGCATTTTTTTATTAGGTCTATCCCTAGCTGACCTAATGAATAATTGATATTGTAATGGATTAATTTTGTATTATGTATGTATGTGAAATCCAAGCCGACATGATATAGCATCCTACATGTTTGGATTATTTTTGGAGAAGTTTGTACTAACTTGGAGCCAATAATTAGTCTTTTTGGTGAATAAAATTTGCATCTAATTAGGCTGACCTAATTGATGTTTTTGGATGTATTATATATATATAGGATTGTTTTGAGATTGTTGAAGTAAAAAAAAGTGAAGTATAATTCGAATGCGAAGTATGATTTGAATGTGGAGTATGGTGTGAATGTGAAGTGAAGTGTTTGAAAATGATGAAGTGTATTAAGTCTATTTATTAAGCATAAAAGGAACTGAATCTACACTAGCTAGGTTTAACTCCATTATTTCATGTTTTGGCTATAAGCCATTTTGTTATTACAATCCTTTTGTAGGTAGTGAGCCTCCTTGCTTGGAAAATGATTCCTCTTTGTAAGAAATGGGCCTCTTTCTGTATCCATTTTTGGAACTAAATTATATTGTGAGTTACTCCTCACTGTGGTTTTTCCCATTCTAGGTTTTCCACGTAAAATTTTTGGTGTTCATGTGTTGTGTGGTTTCATGTTCTGTTAATGCTTTTTCTCATCTTTACTACTATATGCATTGGAGTAATTGGATGGTGTTTGTTCAATAAGTTTAATAAGATATTGATTCACCCCCCTCTCAATATCTTGGGTATTTAGAAATTGGTATCAGAGCTTTGGTTCCACTGAAGAAGCCTAATAGCTTGAGGAAGATCCTGTAGATTGAACAAATGGATGATAAAGAAGAGCTACAAGCTACTCTTTAAGATCTTGACAAGGCTAAAAATTAAAATAGAGATCTGAAAGAAAATATTGATGAGGCAAATGAATGTATACAAAAATTGAAAGAGAAATTGATGAAATTCAAAGAAAGACATAGAGAAGTAAGTGAGCAACTAAAACAAGCAAATGAAGAGATTACCCGATTGAAGGTGCTAGTAGAGGAAAAGAAGAGAATTGAAGATTATATGAATATAATGGTGCAAAGAAAGTCAGATGTATACTCAAGGCTTGAATAAGAAGTGGTGAAATTGAAGCTGATCTGGAGAAAGAATAACTCTATGAAGATAGTTTCAAGACAAGCTCCAACAAGCTTGTTGAATTGATTGCAGGATAGAGACCTTCTAAAGAAAAAGGTTGTTTGAGAAATGAAGTTGGCGAAGAATTTAAGAATGTGTGGACCTCAAATCCAGTAGACCATGAAAAGACTTAGGATAAAGGGAAGCAGAAAATAAATCCAAGAAACTTTGCTAGAAGAACACCTATCAAACAACCAAATGCTCAAAGTTACCCATATTTCAATGGTGTTTTTTTTTTTGTAACAAATTTGGTCAGAAGGATATAAAGTGTAGAATTAGAATAAACTAGAATGTTGGATCCTTCTCTAGACAATGTCTTGCTTGCAATAAAGTTGGATATAAAGCTACTGAATACAAATCTTAGGAGACAATAATTAGTCAGGTGATGACGAAAAGGTTTAATGGAGGTAGAATGAATGAATCATTTGTTGGCTATTTCTATACATGTAATAAGTTTGGACACAAAGAAAATTCGTACAGATCAAGGGTTAGTAGAGGTCAAAAAAATCAGAGAAATGTTGTTTGCTACAATTGCCACAAACTGGGAGATATTTCAAGAGTTTGCACAAGTAAAAAGGGAAAACAATCTGCAACAGTAAAAAAGAATGAACCTATGAAGAGAATTAACAAGAATGAGGTTAATCAAGAAATGGAAAAGATATAGAGGAATAAAGTAGAGACATAGATGACTAATGTGTTTGTGCCCTCATCTGATGCATACAATTCCTCTGGGAGTTAGACCTAGCATGGTCTTAGGGGGAGAATTAATAAAAAAATGTTCGAACCCCCTGGATATATGGCGTGTCATATGTCAGCACGAGGATATTTTGTAAGGAATGAATAGGAAGAGGTTATACAAAAGAAAACATAAGAAAATATGCAAGCATGATCTTTTGCAGAGAAAATTAGGGTTTCTCAATGTAGTGAAGAAGGGTTTTTTATCAAATTTTTGAAACTTATCACATTTAATGCAAATTAGGGCAGCGTGATAGTGTATAAAGAAAAATTCATAAGTCATTTTTTATCACTTGTGAAATTGAAGAGTCTAAAGAACGATTTGGAGCAATCTTGAAGCAATCCTGAAGTGATTTGGAGTGGTTTTGAGGAAATTTGGAGAAATCATTACGAATAATCAAGATTAAAAGATGGAAGTGTTTAAGATCATCTCTCTCTAATTACACAAAAAAGGGGAAAAAGAAGAAGTTTTGTTGAGAAAGAAAGCTTTTGAAGAAGATAAGCATGACAATGGAATATTTTGATAGAGGATCGAGTGGAAATATTCCACTAAGGCTGAAGGGAGTTGAATTGGAAGTGTTTTATCATCGAAAGATGAAGGAAATGGAACTAGGGTTGAAGACAAATGAATTGTAGAAAGTAAGTACTCTAGGTATAAATTTATGGGAAGAATTTATGTGGTTTGCAGAAAAAGAATCCATCTTGTTCCTATTGAGTCACTTTAAGGATGGTAGCATTATTTTGGACAAACCCTATCTGATCATGAAGGAGGCAATTGAAGTTGTTACTATTTTGTATAGTGTTGGTGACCTTCCTGGGAAGAAAACGGTGAAATATAGAGACATGGAGGAACTTAGTAAGACCCTCGAGCTCTACTGATAAATAGCATTTTTGATCTTGGAGTATAGTATGTCACCTATGACATCACTTATAAAATCTATTTAAGAAATTATGAAGGTTATAATTCAACTATTGGTGTATATCTTGCACATAAAATGGTGAAGGAAAACAAGAAGTTTGATTTGTGTAACCTAATTATGGAAAACCTAATTGAGAATGTATGAATGTATTTGGTCGAGGTTTATCCTTTCTGGTTTCAGCCTCTTCTTATATGTTTGGTATTTTACTTTTTGAGTTTTCTACCGACAAGAGAGAATGTTAAGTGGGAATCCAATATCCCTATCGGAAAGTAGGTTTATAGGTATTTGGAATGCATGGAAGATAAAGCAAGTGCATTCAAAGAATATTTCTTATCCTTACAAAAGGATGTATGCTTCGGTGTGATACTGTTTGGTGTTATGCCCAATAGTTAGTTTGAGGAGGGTTCCTCTTTTGGTAAGAAGGAATTGGAAGTTGTTATTGGTGGTTCCCCTCCAAAACCTAAAAAGAGGAAAATTATAATAGAAGATTTCATCACTATCCTAGAAGAAAAGGAGAATGAAAAAGAATCTTTGTCTGGATCTGAATCTTTCTATCTAGATGATATTTAGACGATGTTAGATAAAGGTGATATGGAGATGGTTGGTGAAATGTGGTGTGCCTACCCTTCAGTGGATAGATTTAAAATCTATGATGCTTTGGTTGAATATCTACTCAAGAAGGGTATTGATATTTCAGATGTTTCTAACTCTTTACCTGATAATCTAGTAGAAGTTGAAGAAAGAATGTTGTTGGAAGGACCTGAAGGACATAATGTCAAATTTATGGTTGAGAGAACATGTGTCAAAGATAAACAAAAGTTATTCAAACAGATTGGTGAGACAAGAGAATGTATTAAGGAGATGTTTGACATCTAAAAGTATTGTCTCTAGTGGCCTGTACTTGTCGTTAATTTTAGAAGAAAAAATGAAGCCAAAATTTGAGATGAATTGTATTGGAAATAGTTTTGATTTCTTCAAAGATAAAGATAGAAAACAGAGAATAAGAGTTGGAGGGTCATAAGAAGAGTTTTTTTTTTTAGAGATAGAGGGAAGATGTGGTTAGGACCTTCTATCTTGTTAAATAAACTGTTGAGGTTTGGTTGGATCATCTCTCTAGAATACTTTCTGATCCAAAAGATTGTGAACAACAATGCCTGTCTTCAAACTATTCATCCCCATTTACACTATTGACTTTGTTGGATAGCATGTGTACTAGAATGGATTCTACAGTGCTAGTTTGGAAGAGGATTCTTCCAATTGTGAGAGAAAGGTACAAGAATTTTTTTAGGTGAAAAGTGTTATTTTTACTTGAGTTTCTAAATGTTCAAATTTTGGCCCTTTTCCTTTGATGGAAAAAATGGGGAGAAAAATGGAAAGAAAAAGAAAAACAAGAAGAGATATTGAATTGTTGGACAAAGGGGTAGTTTTGGAGTTTGTAGCTTTGGATTTGGAGTTTCTTTATTTGAAATGGGGAGCTAGAATTTATTTGTACAATATTGTTACCATGTACATACATTTACCTCCTATTTTTGGTCATCCTTTGTCCTTGATGTCAAAGGGGGAGAGATTGTCATATAGAAAGGGGAGTGTGAAGTGAAAAAGAATGAAGAACTATGTGAAGAATTATACATTTTTTTGGCACAAGTTCCCATTCATGAAAAAGAGAGAGATTTTTTGAATAATGAAGAAGATCATCTAATTGTACAGACTTTGTGTTGTCATTGATGTCACCATGTTGATTAAGTTGTCAGTTTGATCTGGTACTCTCAATCGGCATGAAGAACAGGTTTATATCCTCTAGTATTTTGGTCTGCAATCCTCCTTTAGTGATCATCATTGCTCACAGTTTTGGGAAATGGTTTTGGATGTTGAAAGCTTGCAAGTTCCAAATCTTGTGTGCTCATCTTCTTGTATGGTGAGTTAGCATTATTCTGTTGATTCCATTTTTTTATTAGGTCTATTCGACATGATATAGAATGCTACATGGTTGGATTATTTTTGGAAAAATTTTGTACTAACTTGGAGCTGATAGTTAGTCTCTTTGGTGAATAAATATTGCATCTAATTAGGCTGACCTAATTGATGCTTGTGGATGTATCAGATATATATATTGTATTTTTTTGAGATTGTTGAAGTAGAAAAAATGCAAAGTATGGTTCAAATGTGAAGAATGATTTGAATGTGAAGTATGATTCGAATGTGAAGTATGGTGCGAATGTGAAACATAGTGTGGAAAAAATGATGAAGTGTATTAAGTCTATTTATTGAGCATCAAAGTAATTGAATCTGCACTAACTAGGTGTAACTCCATCAGTTCATGTTATGTCTATAAGCCATTTTGTTATTGTAATCCTTTTGTAGGAAATGATCATCCTTACTTCGACAATGAATCCTCTTTGTAAGCGATGAGATTTTGTATCTAGAAATGAGCTTATTTTTGTATTCAGTTTTGGAACTAAATTATATTGTGAGTTAGTCCTTACCATGGTTTTTCCCATTCTAGGTTTTCCACGTAAAATTTTTGGTGTTCATGTGTTGTGTGGTTTCATGTTCTGTTAATTCTTTTGTTCATATTTACTATTATATGCATTGGAGTAATTTTATGGTGTTTGTTTAATAAGTTTAATAAGATACTAATTTATTCTACCACCTCTCAGTATCATGGGTATTCAACATAAATCTTATATTTTATCAAATTTAGAATTAGGAAAAATTCAAAGGCATCATATGATTCACAACATTTAAAAAAACAATCCATTTCCATTTCTCATATACAACATAACACATTATATATATATATATATATCCTCATATTGTCATTAATATTTAGTAGTTTTTACATAAGTGAGATGATGTTTACTTAGTACTATTTCATCATCTTGTACATAGTTCTAGTTACAAAGTAGGAATCTACTCCTGTTTCAGTTCTTCCTTATCTAAGATTCCCACATTTATAGACACATTAGCATGGATGTGATTATATTAAAAAATTGATTCATTAGTGAGAATATGAGCATTGTGTCTACAACCAAAAGGGAAGTCTTGAATAGTTAAGGGTCTTGGTTTAATGGTTGGTTGGGGGAGTTTCCTTGATGCTTCATGATCCTTGTAAAGTTTAGCTAGATCCTTTCCTTTTTTAAATTTGAATCATTTGATCATTTCAGCCAAAGGCTCAGTGTCTGATATTATTTTGGTTTATGTGTTCAACCCTATGGTAATAGGGGCTTTGGATCCTTCTGGTTCCTTTTGTTAGGGTATTGTTTTCATGTTACCTTCTTCTTTCCTTTTCCTTTCTTTCCATTACACATGACTACCAATACCAAATAGTCATATTAGTGCTATAAAAGAGTGAGAACCTAGGTCCTAGAGTTGAATTCTAAGCTTTGATACCTATGTGACATCAACCCTAATGAAAGGAAGAATTTCTAAACAATATTTTTTTGTTATCATTATAAGAAGGAATACATGGAATTGAACTAAAAAATTTAAACAAGCAAGAGAAATCAGAATATGCTTCTTAATCATCATGTCAATATACATCTTACAAATAAAATCTTACTTCAATATAACCAATAGAAGATCACTTCCAATATTA
Organism: Sequoiadendron giganteum; assembly: GCA_007115665.2. NCBI lineage: Eukaryota > Viridiplantae > Streptophyta > Pinopsida > Cupressales > Cupressaceae > Sequoiadendron > Sequoiadendron giganteum. The sequence goes on from CM021107.1 coordinate 203,562,737, forward strand.
AGTACACATACCTTAAATATTTTAGGATTCAAGAAGGCTCCATGTCCATTGTTTGCTTTGGTTTATGGTGGGGTGAAAAATGATCCCAACCAAAGTGGATTCAAATCCTATCCACCCCTCCAAGTGGATTATGTGGCTCGTGATGAGAGAGAGTTTTCATTCAATCCCATAAGTAATGAATAGAATATTTCCCTAGTGACCAAATATCAAGGTGTACCTACCAATGGTAACGTAAGATACCATTTCCCTACAGTTACAAGGTTACATGGTGATTTATAGGTTACCTACTTGACCTTGTTCAAAATTTTCTTCTTTGAAATCTATCAAACAACTAACCAGCCAAGGCTATCCATCACTAACATAGAATGCTCCTTGACTACTGTCCATCTCAAGAAAGTATGAACCCTAAACACTTATCAATCTTGAGCATTAAGGTACCACTACTTTACTATTTTACATCTCAAGAAAGTAATGCCCCTAGAGACACTTGTCAATGTCGAGCTTAAATTAAATATCCTTGAATTTTTTGTTCATCTCGAGCATGTACTTCCCCTAGACACCTATCAATCTTGAGCTTAAATTATATCTCCTTGATTTGTTTCCATCTCGAGTGACTACTACCCCTGGACACCTATCAATCTTGAGCTTAAAGTACAAATTTGTCTTTTGTTAGCACTATTATTGGAAGATAGATCCCTAACACAATTAATTAGGTTCCCAACTTAGTTGTAGACATGAATGACATTAATGAATGTTTCATATGGAAGCATTACATGCTCATAGATTCATCATGGTTGATGGTAAGGTAGCTCTTCATCCCATGATAGTTTGTGGTTGATACCCTACTTGTATCCAATCCCTTAGAAATATTTCCAAACATGGAATCGCAAGGGACTGTTTTCTCATTACATAATAGAGAGTGCCTAAACTTTGCATATGACTATCATAGTAGCCAACTAAAAATAGTAGAAATTAGCCTTAATATTAAGCATGGTTGTCCTAACAACCTAGAATTTTTATAGCAATAATTTGTAGATTTAGCATTATTTAAGAGCATGAGTGATATTAATATAGGTATATAATTCCTAATTCATTGAGCACCAGGATAAACTCACAATCTTCTTGTCCTTCCTTCTTCTTGTGTAATAAATTATAGAAAATGGGCAGAATAGAGGTGGAATTGATTCGTATAGCTAGCAGTTGTGGTGATATGGTGAGAAACACCTATATTCCTCCTTCCAAGACTTTGGTTAATCAAATATTTCTATTATTTTATTTCTTCCTTCTAATGCTAATAAATGTATGAATTTTTGTGGCAGTGGCTAGTGACCCCCTTTTATTTATATAAATTTATTGATTACAATTATGATAGATTATATGGTTAATTAAAGCAATAAATGTTTTAGTAAGAGTTTCTAATGAACTCTAGTTGTTATGAAGAGTGAACAAGAGTGGATTTCTAACAATAAGGTTCCAAATAACGTCATTGTAGAACCACCCCTTCTACCCATTCTCAAACTTATTTATTCATAACACCCATATTTAAACAACATAGTCGTTAAGGTTTAAAAACCTAAGATTAGTGGCATAGACACAAAAACTATCACGTTCAATTATAACCAGATTATGAATCACAAGATTTGGAGTGGATGATTTTCCACCTGCAGTGTCGAAGTGAAAGGTTTTGATATACAAATTAGAAATATACTTCAAGAAACTCTTGAAATCAGGGTTTGAAATTATCCTCCAAATCTCTATTATCAATACAAGCTTCCATAAACCTATTTTGAATCCATTATAACCCAAAAGAGTGGTTGAGTGTGATCTAGAGCCTAAGGAGAATATAAGGTTAAATAGCAAGTCATTTCCACTAAATAATTTTAAACACTAACCATAGTTTATAAATAATAAGAATTATACATGATTGTAGTCAACTTATGGGAAGAGAATTGAGAAGAAATGAACTATTTATTTTGTTATTGCATAGACCATTTCTAGATTTGGAATGATTTTAAAATGAAAAGAGGGATTTATAATGTAGACAACATTACAACCAAAGAAATGTAGCAAAAAGTACCATAACCTAGATTAGAGGCACCCAAATGAATGGTGTTTGAAGTAGCAATGAAATATGCCCTTCACATGTCCCAGGAAAGTTGTTCACCTCTCTATTCCTCATCCAATATCTTGTTCTTTTCTCTCCTTATCTTTTACCTTCTTTCGCTCCTCTTCTCCAACTCTATTGTGCCATATTTTGGGGTTTTGAAGATTATTAATAGCCAAATCCGTCTCCATTATTTTTCCTAAAAAATGGTTGGCATTGGACTATTGTGTCATATCCATTAATGGCATGGAAGTCCTTGTCCTCTCTTCCACGCTTGTATCCATTCCTCTTTAATCATTCTTATCTCCTAGCCATGTGGTGAATGTTTCTCCATTATGTTGTTTCTTGTGCACAAATCCCTTATTCCTATGTGTTGCTTTTCTCCTTTCATTTTATTTTTTTGCCTCATTTGGTTCAATATTTTTTTATTTAATTTCCCCTCCTTATTAATATTTATGGTAGATGGTATGTTTGTATTTATTTATTTGCTTCAATTTGTTTTTTTTATAATATTTCATAACTATATAATTTATAATTTACTTATTTACTTATTCTAATTTTTATTTATTTATTTTAAATTTTACTTATCCATTCATTGATCTTTAATAATTTACCATATTATGCAATATCCTCAATTACCCCAAAAATAATTTGGGTTATCTCGGTATCTCTACCAAGAAGAAAATGGACAAACAATAGCACTTTAATATACATCTAATGTCCTAGGTTTAAATCAACCTCAAGTTGACAACTACATGCACTTCATCTCAAATGAAAGGTAATTTTGAACATAGGGAATGACTAAAGTAAGTGTTTTAGTTGGTTTTAAAGCTAACCATTTGATAAATACATATATATTTTATTAATGTCGTGATAGGTCATTTCTTCTTTCCTAGATAGCCATTATTTTGGCATACTCAAGAAGTGCAATAATAGTAATCTATTCTACTTCGTAAAAAAAAATAGCTTATAATATTCTTGTGCTTCCATTCTACATAATTCATAAGGAATGAGCGTGTCTCTTGCATTTATCTTTTTTTGATGACCTTTTCCTTCCATAGTGTAATAACTAGCTTTATGAAAATATAATTATTACCCTAACCATGAGATATGTACAACACTTTCCTCATCACTTTTAATACTTTGTTTTTTCTCAAAAAAGGATAATTATCTCCTCATCAAGTTTTAAATTAATGTAAACTCATATGTGGTTAATTCTTACTAAAATTTATCAAAATAATTCATATTAACTTGCAATGGTTAGAAGTAGATTCTTATCCAATTTTTCATAATATCTAAGGAATATGTTAAATGATGTCATGATTATAATTCCTTCAAGAAATAGAATTTATTAAATATTTTGAAATGGAGAACTTTTTAGTAATTTATCATTGCCAACCTTTTTCCATTTCCATCATTAAAAGATCCAATTGAATTTCTTTTAGTTATATTTTAGACATTTTCATAGATCAAATAGTTTAAGTAAAGGGAGGGAATGTTAATAAGATTTTTGCTTCCAAAAACATCAAGAATAGTTAAATTTTTAGAAATCCTCATTGCTCGTCAAAATCATTAAGCTATATTCTTTCTATTTTAAATTGTTGTGAAATTTTTTCTCTTATCACTGAATAAGTGGAAGAGAATGATTATATGTTTTTTTTTTTTTATCTCAATTGTATAAATGATCATTAGAAGGTTTTCTTATTAGATGATACTCTAAATTTTACAGCTAATGTTTGATTATGGAAGCTTGAAAAATTATGTACTATGTTCCTAAATCATATCCTTGGACTTGAATTTTGTTGTATGCTCTCACCTTGCCTCTTTGGGATCTCGGTGATCAGAAAATGGAGTCCAATCCACTAAAAGTTAAAAGGTTTCATACATCAAATAATTAGTAAGAGAGATTATAAATGTCGTTGCACCTGAGTGGGTGGCAACTGCTGAGAATCTGTTTGGGAATGATTAATCCTAGAAAGGGTTACATACCCACTAATTATCACTACCTAGATATTATGACTATCGATAATAAACTGATTATTGATAGTCCTTTTACTTTCTTGAGGGTTTGGCTAGAGTCCACATAGCTTCACGATTCCAATATGGTTGGGTAGTGAGCAAGCCTTACTTGATATATGCATGTTCACAAATATTTGGCCAAAGATGTTGGAATTAAATTTTATTTGGAGTTGCAATCAGTTTGATATATATATTTATAATGGCTCAAGGGTTCTTATTTAATTATTATTTATTTTCAAAAAATAAATTTAGTAGTAATTTTGAGTTTATCTAAGAGGTGAGATATGCATGTTCACAAATATTTGGTCAAAGATGTTGGAATTAAATTTTATTTGGAGTTGCAATCAATTTGATAAACATATGTTGTCTCAAGGGTTCTTATTTAATTATTATTACACTAGTATATATACCTTAATATTAATCTATATAATATACATCCAGAGACATATTTTTTTATTACTTAGAGAGATATATGATAGTTATACTTAATACTAATCTCAATCTTTATAATTAATAAACTATTTAAATTTATAATATAATTTTTTTAATTTTATTTATTATAATATATCTCATTTATTTTATTAAATATTTTAAATGTTTTTAAAATATAGTATTATAATTTTTTAATGATTAATCTTTATTTATAATTTTTTCTTAATATTTTCTCTGATAGATATTATTTTATTTATTTTTTTCTAATATTTAATCAAAATAAATAGAAAATATTTTAAAAAATATGATCTAAAATAAAACTAAAGCAAATATTTTAATTTTTAACTTCTATTTAAAAAATAAAATAACTGTTTTATTTTATTTTTTATTAATTTTTTTAATCATTCTCCTAACAAAAAACAATTAAGTTTTCTCATTTATATTGCTTTAAAATTTAGATATTATCAAGTTTATTTTAATAATTATTTATATTTTATTATTTATTATTATTTTTCAATTATCATTAATTTATTTTTTGATTAATTAATTATTATTATCATTATTTATCATCTTCAATTATTATTTACATCTAATTAATAATTATAAATAATATATCATATATTTAAATGATATGCAATACAACTGAATATAAATAACACATTATTAATATCATATCCAATTAGTAATTTATAAAAATATTCAAAATTTATAGAAATAATCAAAACATAAAAGATTATATATAGAGACACATATAGTAATGCCTGGTACATGAATTTCTATTTCAGAAAATTACTGAAGTAAATGAAGGAATGATAATAACTGAATTTAAATCTCTGTATAGGCTGTATCCCACATGGTCCAAGTCAATATCTACTTAAAGAAAAAATAGGAAGAAAATACTGAGGAGTTTTTGGTGGGATAAGTACGTGTTAACAGACAAATCTCTCCAATGCCTTCAGTCAAACTTGAAACTTGAATCTTCATCCTTATCTTCAGGAGCTAGGCATTTCTCAAGGATTCTGACAGATATCTCATAAATATTGCTATTTTCATGTTCCTGAAGTGCTTCAATTTTGTCCAATCCACCAGCATCCTTAAGCAACATCACATATTTATCACTGTTTCCTCCATTATCACCAACTCTCAATATATTCTCCAGACCCAGCAGGCATATTGTTACAATTTTTGAGTCTGGACAACTAAGAAGATCGCATAGGGGTTTTATACAACCTTGAATTACCAAGTACCTGTGTTAAGACATTCCATTAATCTCATACTAATAGAGCTCAGCAAAATATGTTTGTTTCTCAGAACTACATATAAGAGACAAACAAGTCAGGGAATAACATAGCACTTACTCTATCTGCTTATGGGTTCCACGTGAAGTGACATTAGTAATTGCCCAAGCTGCCTTTCTCTTTATGTCAAACTCTGCATTTTCTATCAACCATAGAAGTGGAGGAACCATACCCGCATCAATAACAGCCTGGAAAACATGGCCAAGTTGAAGAACATGTGTAATTCAAGTCATCCAAATATGTGAACAAAGTATACACTTGTCAAAAATAGAACTTCATAGAGAATCAAAAATGAAATGCCATTTTCATTTAAAATTAATACCTATCATAAATAAATCCACGAACAAAAAAATCACCTGGATCTGATCCTGGTTCCCTGCTGTAATGTTGGAGATTGTCCAACAAGCCACATTTATAATGCATTTTCTGTTATCATAAGTGAGAAGTGGGAGGAGACATGGAAGGACTCCATTGTCGAGAACAACCTACATTACAAAATGCCAACGTTAAAGTAAGTAAAACGACAATATATTGAAGAACTAAACATCCATGTAGGGTTAAACAAGAAATGAGAAAGTATGGAATACCTGAGTTTGTACATCATTGCCAGTGACCATATTGCATATAGTCCTCAAGGAAGGCATGACAGCTGTGGAAGGATGCCTACCAGGAAAGAAATTATATTCTTCTAAGATGTGAGATCCTATGTATTTACACTTAATGCTACAAGAAAAACAGTCTACTAGTTGAAAAGCATGTTCAGATGTGAGATCTATTTCCTTCAATGGTACTGCTAAATTAAATAATTATATTACATTTAGGTGAGAAAAATCTTGACTGTTCTAACTAAATATAGGTTAGTCTAATTCTGGGTACAACTAATTTCTTTTGCTATACTACTTTCCTTTAATGAAAATAGCAACCAATATGATTAACAATTGAACCTCATTCATGATATAATCAGCAAAGGAGTACCTGAATTGTTTTAAAAAATGTATAACTAAGGAGGAAATAGGGTAAATGAAATAAATTAGTCCATTTGCATGTGTCCTATTATATACCATTTTTCGGAGCAGGCTTTACTTGAGTTAACACTACTATTATGAAATTCTCAAGAAATTTCCTGTTAACTGGAGAACTAACATTAAAATTTGGAGAAGCCTTCCACAGACACCAGCTTTAATAACAGCATCAATAACATTAATGTCTCCATGAGATATATATGAAAGAGCCGAGCAAGCATCTGCCAATATATCTTCATCAGCTATGTGAAGAAGCTGCTTTAGAATTGGAAGGGCAACCTTTACCTACAAAGAAATACAGGAAGCCTTCAGACCTGTACCTCATAAAGCCAATCTAAGATTCATTTAAATGCTTGTAAGAGTGAGAGAGAGGGAAAATAAAATCTTCAAAAACTAAAATGAGTTTATCTATGATCATCTGTATTCAACATCACATATCTTCCATTTTCCAAAGTGACTTAAATAAAGGCAACTTGCTACAAAGGGATTTTTGCAGCAATTGCACTGTTCTCATTTGTTCATAGAACCGAGTTACTGAAATTAACCATCTGCTTCGAGTGACTAAATCTTGGTACAAATCAGTGTCTAAATTGCTTTCTGCAGCTTGAGTTTGATGTCCACTATACATGATACAGAGTCATACATTGCTAATACTGGGAGAGATACAAACAAATTCATTAAACCAAAAAACCACCATCTATAGTGTGTATAGTTTACCTCCTCAAAAGGAGGACGCGGGTTGCCATGGCAAAAACTTTCCAGGGCCCATGTTGCATTCTTCAGCATTGCAATTGTGGCGTTCTCATTGAACAGGGTGAGCAAATTTTTCATTCCTCCATTACCGAGTACAATGTCCCTGAATTTGGGAGAATCTCCAGCAATATTGCCTAAACCCCAGACAACCTGTAGTGCATAGCAACACACAAATAGAAGTAGAAACTTAAAGAAGATGAGATTAATAAAACATAATAGAAAATTCTGACCAAGAAAGACATTGTCCATTACTTGCTCACGCAGCTCGTCGTTGGGATTACAGAGAAGCTCAATAAACAGAGGAACTGCACCACTCTCAACTACAGCACTTATCTGTTCTAATGTCCGGGATGTAATATTTGTTAAAACACAAGCTGCCTCATACTGTAATAGAAAATAATAAAATCTAGTGTTAGAAATAGGGACAAGAACATTAAGACTGACACGCTCTAACTCTACATAGGAAGTGGCATATACATTTAAATTTAAACAAGAGCCCTAAAGTAAAAGGACCCCAACATAATGGGTTTACTGGAAATGACTCTCTAAATTTAGAAGAAATGTTGAACAACAATTCAATTTATGATAAGCATCTTCCTATGACTATATTAATGCAGCTTTCATTAATTAGTAAACTAAAGAATTTACAGTATTAAAAGTGTCATACTCCCAGTGAGTTGTAAAATTGTACACAATTCTTACCTGAAGTTTTGGTGCATCCATCCTTCTCAGAAAATTAGCAAAATAAGGCACAACTCCCATTCTGATAATTTCATCAATCGGTGGATCTTCCTCTGCACAATAAGCATCTTAAGAAATCCATTATAGTTCCCTTCCATATGTAGATCTGACAAACGGTGCAGAAATTTATTAACCTACCAATACTTGACAATTTTCGGAATTGGATGGTAGCGTCTAGTTGTGCTGCTGCATCCTGGGACATAATTGCAGTTGCCCATAATGATAAAGTTTCCAACTGTTGAATTTTTTTTGATAGAATTGGAGAAAAACATAACGTGTAGAATTAATGAATTATATTTCAATGAAAGGATCATCAATTCAGTGGCTACATAAAGTCATGAAGAGGATTGAAGAAAAAAGAAGCAAGGGAAATATATTCAACAACCTTTTCTATCTATAGGACCATTTTTAATAACCTGAAAACCCTAACGAAGCATATAAAATTTCCATAGGAATCTTGAAAAAGATAGAAGATGTCTTTGAAAGGGTTAAAAAATCTTTTGAAAAGATCAACTTTATTGGATGCAATACGGAAATAACTGAACGATTTACGATAAAGATTAGAAAGGCAACTTTATTGGATGAAGCATTATAAAATCAACTCTATAATCACTGATTGGAAAACATAAAAGTATCATTTAAAACATCAATCCACCAAAAGATAAAACCATTAAATGCTCAATGAAGAGCTAAAACAATCCATAGTCCATATATTCACCAGAAATTGTAGCTCCAAGGTAGCAAATCACAACAATTCTAAACGTAATCATTTTGTCCAATTCAAGAAACCAACCAGAGAAAAGCTGTAAGAGCATAATCCATAATTGATGCCAATTAATCAAACAGAATTTAAAATCTTCATATCCTCAATTCCATTTTTTCTTTATGGCTTTACTGGCCGGCCCATCCCTCAACATTCATTCTTAACAGATAAAGAATTAAACCCCGTCAAAAGCATCAAATACCCATCAATCCTTTAACATCAAACTGAAGGAAATTAACTCATATATATTTATTTCTGAAAAGATCCATCAATTGGGGTCTCACAGTCACAGTAATTCATTGAAATGCCAGAGTCGACTTAAAAAATGTCGAATCAAGAAACGTAAACTAGTTCTAAATTTCCTCTCAGACAACAGATACACCCAAGAAACTGTTTAAAATATGCAAAGGGCAAGTGACCCAAATTAACAAGCATATCAAAACTGAATTCAGTCAAATTAAAAAGGCCTGCTCTATATGAGCATAGCTTACGCTGTTCTGTAGAGGGCCTTGTATTCCTTCCCTGCGCTTTTTAAGCAAACTCTCCTCTCTCTTGTTCTTGCGTATCTCAACCATGTTGTCCTCGCGCTTCCTGCGTCCTTCCTCCTTGTCCATAGATACCTTGTACCCTGTCTTCTTTCTTGCGTCCATCCTTCCACTTGGCCTTAGAGACATGTTGATTCAAAACTAAATTCCAGCAAAGTTGTGGATTTCAAAGCAGATGGAATGATTTTCAACTGGAGATGAAAAATCTTTAAAGAAATCTCTTTCGACAAATAGGTCAAGTTCTCTTATAAAGATTAGATTTCAATCGATGAAAATGGTGCAGTGGGGATTGGATAATTTTCGCGCAAATAAAAGAAACAAGTTTGAAAAAGTAGCCGTTGCTATTGTGTGTATATTTTTATTTTAATTATTAATCTATATGTTACATATAGTGTGAGATTTGAGTCTGAAACAAGTTTCACTTCTGCAAACAGTATTGAATTGTTAGAAAACAAGTTTTAGTTGTTGTTTAATGGTAAAACAGTTGCTATTTAATGATAAAAGCCTCTAGAATATCAGGTGAAAGCCTCCAAAATCTCACTTTTCACGTAATCGCTGTTGGAAAAGCTAATCTTGAGCAGTCATCAACCGAGTGCATTTAATGCTCAACTAGAAATGATCCCTTGAGATCCTCCCCCTGCCATGTCTGACTTCCAATTCTAGCCAATTAATTTTGGCAGAGAATTAACTTCTGGTGGGTGAGTTTGAATTGAGTGTCAATTTTTGGAAAGACAGAGAGCAGCAGAAGAATAGAAGGAAGAATGTTTAGGTGAACCTATAGCAGCAGAGGAAAGTGCTCCAAAATATTGACAGAGAGCAGTGCTCTGGAATATTTCCAACACGTAGCAGCAACCAGTTTGCTCCAGTGCACCAGAACGTGCACAGTATTTTGTATGAAGAATGTACAGAGCATAGCTCTGAGTTTTTGTATGTAAACATTTTGGATTGTAATCTTTTTATTTAATTTAATCAAACAGAAAATATTCTGCCTCCTTTTCTTGCTGTCTATTTTATTTGGTCTGTGTTTTCTTTTTTGTCCACTGTAGTTGGGTTTTCTTTCCCAATAGATTGGTATTAGAGCCCAAAACTTTCTGGGCATTTAGTTTTTAAAGCCCTAGCTCTAGTCCTAGACATGTTGTGACAAAAGCCTTGCTTGTAGGTATTTGGGAAAGCCCTAGTTTTTCTAGGAAGTGTAGAAAATCCCTAGATTTCTTTCTGGGTATTTGTAGTTTTCCCCATTTAGCAAAATGGCTAGAGGAGATAGTAAAAGTTGGTAGCAGCCACCTATTTTTGATGGAAAAAGTTATGATGTCTAGGCAAAGAAAATGAAAACCATTCTTGTAGCAAATTACTTGTGGGAACTAGTAGCAAATGGGTTCACAGATGTGACTAACCCAAATGCATATGCAACATTGACCAATCCCCAAAAGAAACAGTTGAAGGAGACAAGAAAGAATGATGCAAAACCCCTTAGTTTAATTGAGGCAGCCTTAACAGAGGCTATTTTCCCTCGAATAGAAGCAACTAGCTATGCAAAAGAGCCATGGGAAATCATTCAAACCACTTGCAAAGGGACTGAGAGAGTCGGGTCTATAAAACTTCAGCTTCAAAGGAGAGAATTTGAGACCATGCAAATGAAAGACAATGAGTCCATTTTAGATTTTCATACAAGGGCCTCCACCTTGATTAATCAGTTGAGGATAAATGGAGAAACTATGGAAGAACATAAGATTGTGGAGAAGATTCTTAGAAGCCTACCTACAAAATTTGACCCGGTGGTTATTGACATACAAGAGGCAAAGGACCTCTCAACATTATTAGTTGATGAGTTAATGGGTTCACTTCAAACCTATGAGCAACGCCTAAATAGGTCTACAAATTCTTCCCAAGAATAAGCCTTCAAAGCACAAACAAATGTAAGAGGCAGAGGAAGAGGAAGGAATGGTAGAGGAAGAGGCCAAAGAGGCAGAGGTAGAAGCAACTCCGGAAGAGGAGGCTCAAATAGCCAAGAGGAAGCCAACACTTCCCAATCAGACTTCCAAAACACAAGGAATAACAACTCAAATCAGAGGAAAAATAAGAGTAATGTGCAGTGTTACTACTGTCACAAGTATGGTCACTATGCAAGAAAATGCAGGAAGAAACAATGTGACCAAGGGAGTCAAAATGATAATATGGCGACTGAGAACAAGGCTGAAAATGAAAAATAGTCACAAGTTTTCATTGCATGCAATCTAGTAGAACAAGGCAGCGCTGAAGTTTGGTACTTGGACAACGGTTGTAGCAACCACATGAGTGGTAACAAAAATTTATTTTCCTCCATTGATAGCAGCATCAAGTTTAAAATCAAAATGGGCAACAATGTGAAGGTTCTAGTCAAGGGAAAAGACATAGTGTGCCTACAAACCAAGCATGGTGAAGAAAGACAAATTCATGATGTCTTTTATGCCCCAAGAATGAAGCATAATATTTTGAGCATTGGACAGATGGTCCAAAATGGCTATAGAGTGCTGATGGAGAAAGGAGAATGCATCATATACGACAAGGACGGAAGCAAGAGAGTTATGGCAGCGGTTCAAACGACAAAAAATGAATGTTTCCCCTCAAAATGCAAATCTTAGCACAGTCAAAAGGCTCACAACAGTCAGCCTTCAAATCGATCATCCAAGACTCATCCAAGATTTAGCATTTAAGGTATGGGCATTTAAGTTATTCTAGTTTAAGTATTTTAGCTAAAAAAGGCATGGTTAGGGGCCTACCAACAGTTGTAGAGCCCGATAGAAAATGTGAAGCATGCATCCTAGGTAAACAACATAAGAAGCCCTTTCAATCAAGGCATTCTAGGAGAGCAAGAGCACCATTAGAGCTGGTACATTCAGATTTCTGTGGTCCCATGAAAACCCCAACACTAGGAGGAAATGTTTATTTCATGACACTCATAGATGACTATAGTAGAAAAATTTGGGTGTGTCTTTTGAAGAACAAATCAGAGGCATTTGATAAGTTCAAAGAGTTTAAGGCCTTGGCTGAAAAGAAAAGTGGCCATTATATCAAAGTCCTCAGAACAGACAGAGGGGGACAGTATATCTCTAAAGAATTTATGAATTTTTGCAAGTCTCAAGGTATTCAGAGACAACTCACAGCAAGGTATACTCCACAACAAAATGGAGTGGCTGAAAGAAAAAATAGAACAATCACTGAGATGGTAGCAAGCATGTTGAAGGAAAAAGGTTTTTCAAATGAATATTGGGGTGATGTTGTAGCAACAACAGTTTATATCTTGAATAGGTGCCCCAGAAAGGCTGTTCATGATAGGATTCCACAAGAAGCATGGAAAAAATGCAAATGGAGTGTTGAACATTTGAAAATATTTGGATGTGTAGCATATGCTCTCATGCCAAAAGAGAAAAGACAAAAATTTGATGACAAAGGTGAAAAGTACATTTTCATAGTCTATAGTGAAGAATCCAAAGCCTATAGATTGTATAATCCCATCACCAAGAAAGTGGTGATCAGTAGGGATGTTGAGTTCATTGAAAATGAATCATGGGATGGAACAGTTGATAGCAACATGGGTATTTCTATTTCAATACCTTTTGAGGATGAAGAAGGTGTTTCAAAACCTTACAGCAAGGTGAAAATTCAAAAAACAAAAGTAACTACTCCAAAACCTTTCAGCAAGGTGGATGCTCTGGAACTATACAACAACAGTCAAGCAACTCCAGAAATTCAGACCCTCACTTGCATCATTGATGCCACAGAAGACTAGAAGCGTGAGAGAAATTTATGACAACACAAGGTATGAAAACTTTGATGAGAATTTGGATTTTTCTTTGTTTTCTCACAGTGATCCAATGTATTTTGAAGAAGTTGTGAAAGAAGAAAAATGGTGTAACGCCATGGATTAAGAGCTCGATTCTATAGTCAAAAACAAAACATGGGAGCTCAATGATTTACCCAAAGGGAAATCAACCATTAGAGTTAAGTGGGTCTATAAGACCAAATGCACTGCTAATGGTAAGGTTGAAAGACATAAAGCAAGGCTAGTTGTTAAGGGATATAAACAATAGCCTGGAAGAGACTATGATGAGAATTTTGCACCAGTTGCAAGGTTGGAAACAATGTGGGTAGTCCTAGTAATTGTAGCCCAGCACAAATAGAAAGTACTACAAATGGATGTAAAGTCAACATTCTTGAATGGAGTGCTGAAAGAAGAGGTGTATGTGGAGCAGCCACCTAGCTACGAAGTTCCAAGGAAAGAAGACAAAGTCTACAGGCTCGGGAAAGCTCTCTACGGGCTGAAACAAGCACCACAAGCATGCTAAAACATAATTGATAGGTACCTTTTGAGCAATGACTTCAACAAAAGTGGCAGCGAGCCCACACTCTACTTCAAGGCAGCCAATGGTGAGATACTTATTGCTATTTTGTATGTAGATGATTTAATTTTCATAGGTAATAGTAATATTTTCATTGTTGATTTCAAACAGGCAATGAAAAATGAATTTGAATGCTAAAATATTTCCTAGGCATAGAGGTCCAACAAACAAATGATGGCATCTTTATTTCTCAAACAAGTTATGCTAATCAAATCTGGAAAAGGTTTAGAGTGTTGGACAGCAAACCAACCCCAACTCCAATAGCTACAAGCCTGAAATTAAGTAAAGAGGACATCAACAAAGATGTTAAGCCAACCCTCTATAAGAGAATGGTTGGAAGCCTCATGTATTTGACAACAACAAGATCTGATCTGATGTATGCGGTAAGCCTAATTTCTAGGTTCATGGAGCAACCTAAGGACACAGACTGGCAAGCAGGAAAAATAATTTTAAGGTATGTCAATGGAACGAAAGGCTATGGCATTATGTATACCGCCTCTAATGAGTTTCAACTTGTTGGGTACATAGACAGTGATTGGGCAAGAAATGTATATGACAAGAAAATCACTTCTAGAAATGCATTCCACATGGGTTCATGAGCAATATCATGGGCATCAAAGAATTGGCCCATAGTTTATCTCTCCATGGCTGAAGCGGAATACATTGTAGCAAATGCAACAGCATGCCAAGCTATTTGGCTTAGAATAATCCTTGCAGATTTGAATGAGCAGCAAGAAGATGGTACAACCATATTTTGTGACAACATATCTTCTATTGCTTTGACCAAGAATCCTGTCTTTCATGGGTGAAGCAAGCACATAGAAATCCACTGCCATTTCATAAGGGAGTTGGTGGAGAATGGAGAGATTGATCTTCAGTATTGCAGATCTGAGTAGTAGCTCACTGATATTTTTACAAAGGCATTGTCAAAAAGACTCCTTTGAATACATAAGAGATAGGTTGGGTATGTAGGAATGCATCGAAACTTTGGTTTTGGTAAACACAGAAAAAATAGATGCTCTGGAACCTTGGTTCAGAAAAACATAGAGGAGCATAGATGCTCCAGAACTTGGCGTAGATGCTTCAGAACTTGTGTTCTAGAAAACATAGAAAAACATAGATTTTCCTGAACTTTAGTTTAGGGAAACACAAAAGAGCGTAGGTGCTCTAGAACTTTGGAGAAGTGCATATGCTCCAAAACTTTTGAATGGTGATGTAAATCAGAAAGACTCAAGATTAAGGGGGAGTGTTGGAAAAGCTAATCTTGAGCAACCACCAATCGAGTGCATTTAATGCATAGCTAGAAATGATCCATTTTGATCCTCCACTTGCCATGTCTGACTTCCAATGTTGGCCAATTAATTTTGGTAGAGAATTAACTTCTGGTGGGTGAGTTTGAATTGAGCGCCAATTTTTGGAAAGATAGAGAGATAGAAGATAGAGAGTAGCAGAAGAATAGAAGGAAGAATGTTCAGGTGAACCTGCAGTAGCAGAGGAAAGTGATACAAAATATTGACAAAGAGTAGTGCTCTGGAATATCTCTAGCACGTAGCAGCAACCAGTTTTTTCCAGTGCACCAGAACATGCACAATATTTTGTATGAAGAATGTACAAAGAATAGCTCTGAGTTTTTGTATGTAAACATTTTGGATTGTAATATTTTTAGTTAATTTAATCAAATAGAAAATATTTTGCCTCCTTTTCTTGCTGTCTATTTTATTTGGTTCGTGTTTTCTTCTTTGTCCACTGTAGTTGGGTTTCCTTTCCCAACAATCACCATATAAATATTGATTTCCCAACTAGATGGGAACATTCTATTTTTATTTGCAATGCCTTTTGTCAATTTGATGGAAACTCTCCATTTTCATTTACATTGCTTTATGTTTTAAATTGTATGCAAATATTTCATTCCATTATTTACCACTTATTATTAATTATTTAATCCAGCCACATACAACTAGAATTTGCACACATGACATCCATACACACCCATGCACATGCACATACTCTCTAATATATTAACATACATATAGTTTTATATCGACGTTGATAGCACTCTCAAATTTTGCAAATTTGAGATGCCTATTTTGGAAATTTTGTTTCTGCACTTTCTGAAGTGCACCTAACGATCAATCCTGACTGACCCACTTTCAAGGCTTGTATTTTGAAGCCTGTTGATTGTCGTGCAAAACCCAGTTGCAGACATATTTAGTTGACCTATGTGAGTAGGCATGTCAAATTTGAGCTTCTCATGATATGTTCTAACAGCGTTTCGAAAAGTGAAGCTGGAAGGTTTTTGCACTGTTCTGCTGTTTGCAGATTGTCAGTTTGCGAAACAGCTTCCTGTTTGAGCTTGGTTTTTGCAACCAGTTCACTGTCATGTCAGAAAGAATGTTGTTCCATATTCCCCATATCAACATGATCTCGGGTGTCAATTTTTAGAACTTCATGATCTGATTTTCTATTTTTAGTAGATCGAAACCAAATGCAATTTGTTCTGTTTTGCAGCCGCATTCCTGATAGCCATTCTGAGTGGTCAATTTTGATTGTTAATATCTTTCGATCGGTGATGTTTCAAAGTAATTCCTTCTGCACACGTGCTCAGGGTATCTTAATGTTCCACTGTGTCTGATGGCAGCTCGTCAGAGGTTGTTTTGCTATGTTTACAAATTAGCAGTCGGGTGTGTTCTAATTGGTGCAGAACAGTTGTTGTTTCATAAAAGCTTAATCGGGCAACTTTGCTGATTAATATCTGGTTCCTCGTAATTGATTTCTCCAACCCATCTTTTGCACTATACTTTTAGGTCAAATGACTATGTGCTTGCAAGTTTTTGAGGTCTCACGAGGTCGTTTGCCAAATTTTCGAGATCGATTCCTGAAGCAACTTGACCTATTTTGCACTTTTTCCAAATAAGACAGAAAATAGTTTTTAATGGCGACCCAGTTCGTTTTTCAACTTCTGAAGTATTCAAAAGACAGTATCAGATAGTTTGAGGGTGAATTTTGTTTCAAAACGAAATTTTTTTTAGTCGGGCCACTTGGGGCCCAACTGCTTTGCATTATTGTGGCATGAAAGGCAATCGGGAGCAATCAGGAGCAAGGTAAATGCATCCATTAATGCATTGAGCCTTGAGAAGGCTTGTGCGGCCAACAATGGAATGCCATGATAGCAGGGTATGAATCACATGTTTGGTGCTATGTATGAGTGAATCCATTGCAGTATTGATAAACTTGATACAATTGTAATTAATCTGCCAATGACGGCCCGATGGAGATTCATGGGTGCAACATGTGCATATGGAAATGTAATGAGGGTCTGCCAAGTAAGGAGATGGCCATGGCAGCAATGAACAGGGGCACGATTTGGAGATCATGAAGACTGATATTCATCAAAGCACAAAATGAAGACCACGCGCCAATGGAGGATATCAGTAGCTAATGAAATGGCGCATTTGGCAGTGGCAAGGTGCAAATGGGAATAGAAAATGCAATGGCTCGGCCTGCAACGAAAAATGAATGGAGAACCACGCATGGAGGAGCGACGTGAGCATAGAGAAATAAGGGATGGTTGCGACTTGCATAATGCAAGGAAGCCCGCAATAGCTACAAAGGAGTTCACGGCCAGTGCGACATGGGGAAGGTTCGGCCCAAGGTGTGAAGGCAGTGGAGGGTGCACCAAACAAGAGGAAGCCAACAAGAGAGAAGGAGAAACATGCGTGGAGACCATGACAGCGAATGGAGGCCACACACCTATGCAAAGTGGAGAGGCCCGTGAGTTGGTGGATGGGAAAGCGCAGCTAGCATGGAGAGTGTGAGGTGCAGGCAATGAAGGTATGAGGAGACCACATAGCAGAGGCTCAGCCTACATATGCAAGGAGGAGCTCGGTGGAGGGCATGACCTGACAGGGATAAGCTTGCAGAAAATGGATGGAGGTCACCGGAGCCATGAGGAAGAGACCACGCATAGGATCACAGGAAGAAAATGCACAGAGAGCAAGCAAATGAGATTTAGGGCATTCTTGCGGACCTCTTGAGAATGAAAATGACGTAACCAAAAAATGTGCGAGGTCTGTGATGGAAGGAGCCCGAAATTTTAATATTTAAAATTTTAATTTTTCAATAGTTTCAAAAAATGGTGGTGGGTCCCGGGAGCATTGTAAAGGGGACAAGTAAAATTGAATTGTTTACTCCATAGTTTATCGGGTAAAAATAACATTCACGGGAAAATGATTTTATTAATCATTTTATGCTGCATAGGGTGAATAATTTTATTCACTGATAAAATGGTGAATTTTATTTTACTCAAGGGGGGTAAATGTTTTAAAATAGAAAATTTAAAACATTGAGTAATGGTCAAATATTTAAAAATATCCAATGTGGTTTTATTTTAAATGATAAAAAATTGGGAGTATAATTGCCCCCATGATTAAATTTTAAATGTGGAGAACTTATAAAGTGAATTTATTCACTTTGGAGGTAAAAATTCATTATTTGCCAAAGGATTGCTGCAACAAATAAAGAACAGAAAATGGAAGCAATTTGTGCACGGGAGATATTTTGAGCAGCTGGATGAAATTTGGAGAATCTCCACATCGGCAGATTTTCTATTGTTGGGCAATCATGAAGAGATGCTGTTTGAGAGAATGTTTGTTGCTGCAAGGAAGAGGAGGAGATATTTTGTAGAGTTATTGATCAATGGTGAATGAAGATTCCAGATGGCAAGTGCTGATCAAATTTGGGGATTCTTCTATTTTCTCTCTTCTTCTATATATTCTATCATTCTCTCATTGTAAAAGGTTCTGAAACGTTCTATTGGAGTGTGTAGATAGAGATTTGTATTTTTCTGAGTTATTGTTTTGAGTCTGTAAGCTGTAGATTTAAGAATTCAAGAGTAAATACACCCAATTATGCAATTGATATCATGAAGTGCTTTCACATTCATGAATGTCAATAGATTATCTCCACATTTGTACACTTGCAGTCATGTAAATTCAATAATACAAATTGTCTTTGAATTTATCTTCGCAAGTTTTATGAGATTGTTTTGTCTGTTCACTGTTCTATTTCAAAGAAATGGTTAGAATACTTTGAACAGGTGATTGTGATTTTAGGTGTGCAGATGGGATTAAATAATGAGAATCTGATTGATATCAAGAGAGGGATTGTTGGTGTAAGGCACTAATAGTTGATGCAAAGCATAAGCAAGTTTAATCCACTGGTTGAAGACTGTTTGCTAGAGAATTTATTTTATGTGTTTGACTCCATGACCCCGAAGAGGCATTGATCTTTCTATGCAATTTTGTGCATCTCAGAAACAATATTAATTGCAAAATCATTTTGAATATTACTGTGTTATTGTGTGTTCTGCTTTCCAATGGCTGAGAGAGGGTTGAGTTGCTAAGAATTTAGCCAAATTTAAGGTAGTCAATGCTTCCCTTAGTGTACTTACATTGGAAATTATCTGCTATAAAAAGCAATGTCAGTGTGTATGGTTGAATTAAGTTTTAAACATTGTATAGGTTTACCCACCTTGGTCCTACAGAGCTAGAAGTATAAGAGATATCAGTCTTTGACTGAATCTTGTCAGTTCGCCACTAGTCTTTGTAGTTATCCTTGATAGGGGTTGGCTACCTTTAGAGAATTTCAAAGTCTAGCTGGGTTGCTATTTTAAACACCAACAGAATGGCGACTCCCCTGGGGATGATTGGAGAAAATTCTAATTGCAGAATCTAGCCTTAAGAGTTAGTGCATAGAGTCAAATTATTTGTCATTCTGAATTTGTTCAAGAAGAGAAGGATTTCAGGCTTGGAGAAAGTGTTGCAGTGAACCTGAATAGTTTTGTAATCTGTGGTGCTCTACTGGTGGAAAGGAACTCAGAGAAAGAATTTTAATTGTGAAAGAACTTCATACTGCTTGAAGTTCAGTCCTCTGTGAGAAGAGGTGGCGACTCTGTTGATAGAACCTACTACAAATTTGAAGAAAGTTCCAGATCTACAAATCTTACCAATCAGGAAGACAATTTGCAGCAGTTTAAAAGTTTCCAGGTATTCTTCACTTTTGGTTTTCAAGAACTTGTGCATGAAAACCATATTTGAACTTCTTAGAAGAAACTGTGTTTCCCTATTGAGTGAGTTAGCACTGACAAAGGGAAAGAACAGTAAATTATGTTTGCACACTTTTATTTGTTGGATCTATTGAATGTAATTGCAGTTCCATTGAAAGATTATGTTTAGTGCTCAAATATTTGCTAGTTTGGATGGTTAGAATGCATTTGTGTATCTTTAGAATGCATTTGTGTATCTTAGTTGTTTCCATCCATCTGTATTGTGATAATTTTCAAGCCCAGGTTGTCACTATATCCCTATTGTCCATCATGGGGTCAGGCTTGTAATTATGCACAATTAGTGAGCCTTAATTTGTAATATCCATGGATCACCAACGTAAAGTAGCTATACCAGTCAATACTTTGGTTCAGCTTGTCAAGAAGTGTCAAAAGTATAATAATCTTCAAGCATCTAATACCCCAAAGTGTAAGAACCCAAGAGTTAATAAGCCTAGGTT
Organism: Sequoiadendron giganteum; assembly: GCA_007115665.2. Lineage (NCBI taxonomy): Eukaryota > Viridiplantae > Streptophyta > Pinopsida > Cupressales > Cupressaceae > Sequoiadendron > Sequoiadendron giganteum. The sequence goes on from CM021107.1 coordinate 203,583,354, forward strand.
TAGTCCTGAATGGAATGATGTATTTGAAAGAGGACTTAAAGAAATGGATGAAAGACACTAGTTGTTTCAACAAGCTCGATCAAGAGACCATCAAACTATGTTTACTTGTGAAGTCATTGCACCTGTTGTCAATTCCTTTGATCCATTATATGCTCAGTTAGATTTGTCATGGGTTGATTATGAAACTAAAAGTATGTCAGTTCAAACTTATAAGGAGATGCCTAGATTTGATGGGTATACCGTATGTGAAGGAGATGCACATGTTCAAAGTTTTTCCAGATTTATGAAGAAACATTCATTCAAAGATCAGGATATGCGAATGAGATTTTTTGTCAGATCTCTTGAAGAACGAGCTCGGGATTGGTATCTAAGTTTTCCTGAGAAGTCATTTCCTTGTTGGGATGAATTAGTGGTTGCTTATAGAGAAGAATTTTCAAGAGATCCCTTAGACCTTGTTGTGAGGTTAAAGCAGATCAAGAAACAAAATGAAGAGTCAAGTATTGATTTTAGTCATAGATTCGCTATTGCTCTTTCACTAATCCCAGAAAATTTTAGACCTAGAACTTCTAACTATATACATATGTATTTTGAAGCTTATGAAGAAGGATCTAGTGCATTGTTAAAATATTTTGAAATACTGAGCATGCAGATGGCATACATAGTGTTGGATAATTTGGAGAAACAAAGGAATGAATATGTGCAAAGTTTGTTGTCTTTAGTTAAGGGAAAACATGTTGTTGGAATCAGCAGTTGTGTGAATGAAAATGATCAGATGTTTCTAGACAAGTGCATACTTGAGAAGGTAAAAGATGAGAAGAATGCATCATCAGATGATGAGGATGTTGTTAATGAACAAATTATAGAAGAAATGTACCCAACTGCAAATCTGTTGAGAAATTATGTCTCAACTTCCAGCTTGAAGTCCTCATTTTCATGCCTTGGTGATTTTGTGTTGTTTGCAAAGTTCTGGTGGAGGCGGAACCAGGATGGAAATTGGCATTATTCTGTTTGCCTAAGTTCCGGGTCTCTGGTGGAGGCGAAACCGGGATGGAACTTGGCATTGTTCTGTTTGCCTAAGTTTTGGGTTTCGGTTCTCATTCCTGCTCTGACTCCGCTCCCTACCATCTGTTTCTTCTTGCTTTGCTTCGCAAGTTCTGGCAGAGGCAGAACCAGTTTTGGAAGTTGGCAATGTACGTTTGCCAGGTTCCTATTTCTATTTATGTTTCGACTTTGGGTCTAACTCCTGCTTTTGTGTTCTGGTTCTTCTGGATGTTTGGATTCTACTCGGGGTGTTTTCCTCTGCCTTGTCCTAGTTCTAGATTGTTGTTTCTTGCAGTTGGCGGAGGCGGAACCGGAACCGGATTGGTTCCTGATCTTGGACTTTTGGTAAAGTCCTGTTTTTGTTCCTGTTCCATCCTCGACTCCGACTCCGGTCTTTTGTGTTCCCATCTTGGTTTGACCCCGGGTTGACTTTACTTGGTTAGAACTATTTTCGAAGAGTTCCCCTTTGTCGTGGGCGAACGTGGAACTGAATTGGTTCCTGAACCTGTAATTTCGGTGGAGTCATGTTTCGACTCCAGTTCCATCTCCGACTCCGACTCCGACTCTGGTAGTGTGTATTTTTAGTGGAGTCTTGTTTTGACTCCTGTTCCAACTCCGACTCTGGCAGTGCTATTTATGACTTGAAGTCTTGGTCGCGCCCGATGTCTGTTTGACCATTTTGGTTGCTCTATCAGCTGTGATTGCTGATGGGTCTTGGATGCATGGCACCTGGTTGAATAGTGATTGAATGGATACCAAGATAGTTATTGTGGTAGCTGCATTTGTCAACGAAGGGTAGCAAGCTCAACCGTTTTGGTGATGGCATTGAATGCATGGATGGCTCGTTGCAGGGAGATCTGTCAGATCCGACCAGATGCGTGATTTGAGGATGGTCTTCATTGCTCTTCTGAGTTGGTTACATTTGGATGAGAGATGGGTTATTTCTCATAATTTAGACAAGTTGAGAAGTTCGTGAGTTGCAAAGCAAGTTGAAGTTGCGTGCTGAAGAACAAGAAGGACGTGAGTTCTTGAAGAGGGTTTTGAACTGTATGTTTTGAAAACATTGTAACAATGAATATGAAACTCTCTGGATGATTGTGAGTTGAGCAAAGAAGTCTGGATATTGTATGTAATTGATTCATTACTGTAATACAATTGATTTGACTTTATGTGGTGGTTTTTTTACCTGAAAGGGTTTTCCCACATAAATACTGTGTCATCTTTGTTTGCTTATCTTTTTGGTTTCTCATTGCCATCGTTGTATGCATCTCTATAAGTTTTAGAAACTGTTAGTTTTTCGTGTTTGCTTCTCTCCCCTATAGTAAAGGTGTTAAGGGAATGTATTCCGCACTGTTGGGTCAATAGATCTGCATTCTTTTCCCTTCAAAGTGGTATTAGAGCTTGGCCAGTTCGTGTTATCCTTGCTAGGGAAAATTAGTTTTTTGCACTAATACTGTTTCAGTGGGAGACTTGCATTGTTAAACTTGTTTCTGTTGTGAGATGGCGAGTACATCTGGTAGGATAGATATTGAGAAGTTTAATGGCAGCAACTTTGAGCTATGGAAACTCAAGATAGAAGACTTGCTGGTGGATAGAGACCTCTGGATTGCAGTGTCTAGAACTAAGCCACAAACTATGACCCAAGAAGCTTGGGATCTTGCTGATAGAAAAGCAAGAGGATTGATAAGATTGAGCCTAGCCGATTCTGTGCTCTTGAATGTTCATGAGGAGATGTCTGCAGCTGCTTTGTGGAAGAAGCTTGGTGATATTTACCAAGGAAAATCTCTGGTAAACAAGTTATTCCTGAGAAAGAAGTTGTACTCCTTGAAGATGGATGAAGGTGCATCTGTTGCAGATCATCTGAACTCATTTAATATGAGTGTTACTCAGCTAGCATCTGTAGGTGTAAAGATTGAGGAGGAGGATCATTGCATGCTCCTGTTGTGTTTGTTACCTGACAGTTGGGATCATCTTGTGATGGCTATTGGAAGCACAACCATTGCTTTCAAGACTGATGATGTGGTTGCTTCACTTCTGTCTGAAGAAATGCGAAGGAAATCTTCTGAGATGGCCAACGATGCTCTTTTTGTTCGAGGTAGAACAAAGGAGAAAGGCAAGAAGAAAGACAACAAGTCAAAATCCAAGTCTAAAGGGAGATCAAAGTCTCTTAGTAAAAATTTTAAGGTAAAGTGCTGGAACTGTGGGCAACCTAGTCATATCAGGAAGGACTGCAAGGAGAAGAAGAAGAAGAATGCTTCTGACAACGAATCTTCTCAAACTGATGCAGATGCCTTCATTGCAACAGCCTTGACAACTCAGGCATCAGATGATGTTTGGTTAGTTGATTCAAGTGCCTCTTTTCACATGACATCCAATAGAGATTGGTTCTCAAAGTATGAGAAGTATGATGGTGGAAAGGTATACTTGGAAAGTGATTCAACACTGGAGATTGTTGGCAGAGGAAGGGTCAGAATTCAGTTTCCTGACGGGAGAGTCAAAGGAAATGGTAGTGTTCTTCACATCCCAAGTTTGGCTCGAAATCTTCTTTCTGTTAGTAAGTTAAATGATGCTAGTGTAGAAGTTTCTTTTTCTAGTAAAGGATGTAAAATGGCTAGAGGTGCAATGGTGTTAGCTAAGAGTGTTCGTACTGGCACTCTGTATAAGCTAGATGCGCGACCTATTCTTTGTAACAGTGCCTCTGTAAATTCATGTAATTATGCACCTATAGAGAAAGATGAAGACTCTTCACTATCTGCAAATGCTTTGGAGGTAAAACTCTCAACAAATAAGACTATGTTATGGCATCATAGACTTGGTCACATAGGTGAGAAAGGTTTAAAAACCTTGTAGAAGGGCTTGATGATTGTAACCTTGAGTTCGATTTCTGTGAACATTGTATCTATGGAAAGCAACACCATGTTTCTTTCTCCTCTAGTCCTCACAAATCTTCTGGTATACTGGATTATGTTTGTTATGATGTATTTGGTCCAGTTAATGTTTCTTTGTTATCGAAATCTAGATATTATGTTTATTTTATTGATGACTATTCGAGAAGGGTATTTGTATACTTTCTTAAAAGTAAATCAGAAGTGTTTAGTCGATTTAAAGATTTCAAATATTTGGTTGAAAATCAGACTGGAAGGAAAATAAAGTGTTTAAGGACAGACAATGGAGGTGAGTTTTGTTCAGCAGATTTTGAAAGGTACTGCATTGATCATGGAATTAAAAGGCATAAGACAACCCCCTACACACCACAGCAAAATGGAGTTGCTGAAAGGTTGAACATGACACTGATGGAAAAAGAAAGGAGTATGCTAAGTGGTGCTGGTCTGGAGTAGAAGTTCTGGGCTGAGGCTGTTGCTACAACATGTTATTTGATTAATAGATCTCCTTGTTCAACTCTTGTTGACATGACACCTTTGGAAGCATGCTCAGGTAAGAAACCCTCATTAAGGCATGTTCAGGTCTTTGGCTGTGAGGCATATGTTCATGTGCCAAATGAAAAGAGATAAAAGCTGGATAACAAGGCTGTGAAATGTATTCTCATCGGCTATGGAGTTGGTGTGAAAGGATACAAGCTTTGGAACCCTGTTATTGAGAAGGTTTTGTATAGCAGAAGCGTGATATTTTATGAGCTAAAACCTCTAGTAAGTGATCAACAGCCTGAGACAAATCAGAGTGACAAGAAGAAGGATATAGTTGAGATTCCCAAAACTCCAGAAAGGGAAGAGCTGCATGGTGTACCTGAGATTGAGGAGAGTTCAAGCAGCTCTGGAAGTTCTGATGATGAAGAACAACGTCAGCCTCAAAGGAGATCTACACGAGAAAGAAGGCAACCAGAAAGGTATGGTTTCTCTATGTTAGATTCAAATTATGCTGATGCCTTAATTACCAGCACGGATGAGCCTAGGACTGTGAAAGAAGCAATCAACATGGCTGATTCAAAGTCTTGGCTGGAAGCCATGAATGAGGAGATGGATTCTTTGAAAAAGAATGATACCAAGAAGTTGGTACCACTGCCTAAAGGGCAAAAGTCTGTTGGCTGCAAGTGGATATTCAAAAGGAAGACAGACTTTGATGGTAGTGTGGAGAAGTATAAGGCATGACTGGTTGCAAAGGGATTTTCCCAAGTTGAGGGAATTGATTATGGAGAGATCTTTTCCCTTGTAGCAAAGCTGACATCCATCAGATTTTTGTTGTCATTGGCAGCTGTGTATGACTATGAAATTGAGCAGATGGATGTGAAGACAACATTTCTCCATGGTGAGCTCGAAGAAGAAATCTACATATCCCAGCCTGAGCATTATGTTGAAAGAGGTAAACAAAATCTGGTTTGCAAGTTAAATAAATCTCTCTATGGTCTAAAACAATCTCCTAGAATGTGGTACCAAAAATTTGACACATTTGTGTTGTCAATTGGGTTTGTTAGATCAAAATCTGATCATTGCATCTATTATAAATATGAGAATGATCATGTGCTTGTTATTACTCTGTATGTGGATGACATGTTATTCATTGGTAATAGCAAGGCTATGATTTTTGACCTTAAAACTCAGTTGTTTGCTAAGTTCGAAATGAAAGATCTTGGAGCAGCAAGGTACATTCTTGGAATGAAGATAACCAGGGATAGAACAAGCAGAAAGCTTTGGCTCAGTCAGAGTAAGTATGTGAAAACCATTCTAGAGAGGTTTAGCATGACTGATTGTAAGCAGCTAGTTGTTCCAATCATGCAAGGATTGAAACTATCTGCTAAAGACTGTCCAAAGTCTGCTACTGAGATGGAGGACATGCCTAGTGTGCCTTATGCGAGTGTAGTAGGCAGTTTGATGTATGCTATGGTCTGCACAAGACAAGACATTGCCCAAATAGTCGGAGTTCTAAGCCGTTTTATGGCAAATCTAGGGAGATCAAATTGAGATTATGTAAAGAGAGTGTTCAGGTATTTGAAGGGTACTTCAAATTATGCTTTGTATTACCATGGCAATATGGTTGCATCACAAAGGACTCTTAGCATTCAGGGATATGTTGACTTTTATTGGGTAGGGGACATTAACAACAGAAGATCCACCAGTGGATACACTTTCATGCTTAATGGTGGAGCAATCAGTTGGATGAGCAAGAGATAAGCTGTAGTTGCTTTATCCACGACAGAGCCAGAGTACATGGCAGCAACTCATGCTTGTAAGGAGGCAGTGTGGCTGAGGCATTTGTGTTCAGACATTGGATTTAATGTTGAGCAGATTTCAATCTGTTGTGACAGTCAAAGTGCCATTTGTTTGGAAAAGAATCCGACCTTCCATGCTAGGACCAAGCACATAGATGTGCAATATCACTTCGTGAGGGATATGGTTGAATATGGCAAGGTCAGTATGGATAAGGTTGACACCTTGAAGAATGTTGCAGATGCCTTGACAAAGCTGGTTAGCACAGACAAGTTCAGATGGTGCACATAATCGACGGGCCTTGGGGCCTATGATAGACAGTAAGGTTTGATGTTTTTGAGGAAGCTGGAAGTGTTCACCAAGTGGGAGATTGTTGAGAAATTATGTCTCAACTTCCAGCTTGAAGTCCTCATTTTCATGCCTTGGTGATTTTGTGTTGTTTGCAAAGTTCTGGCGGAGGTGGAACCAGGATGGAACTTGGCATTATTCTGTTTGCCTAAGTTCTGGGTCTTTGGCGGAGGCGGAACCGGGATGGAACTTGGCATTGTTCTATTTGCCTAAGTTCTGGGTTTCGGTTCTCGTTCCTGCTCCGACTCCGCTCCCTACCGTCTGTTTCTTCTCGCTTCGCTTCGCAGGTTCTAGCGGAGGCGGAATCAGTTTTGGAAGTTGGCAATGTCCGTTTTCCAGGTTCCTATTTTTGTTTCTATTCCAACTCTGGGTTCGACTCTTGCTTTTGTGATCTGGTTCTTCTGGATGTTTGGATTCTACTCAGGGTGTTTTACTCCACCTTGTCCTTGTTTTGGATTGTTGTTTGTTGTAGTTGGCGGAGGCGGAACCGGAACTAGATTGGTTCATGATCTTGGAGTTTTGGTAAAGTCCTGTTTTTGTTCCTGTTTCGTCCTTGACTCTGACTCAGGTCTTTTGTGTTCCCATCTTGGTTTGACCCCAGGCTGACTTTACTCAGTCAAAACTGTTTCCGATGAGTTGCCCTTTGCCGTGGGCGAACGCGGAACCGAATTGGTTCCTGAACCTGTAATTTTGGTGGAGTCATATTTTGACTCCAGTTCCATTTCTGACTCTGACTCCGACTCCGGTAGTGTGTATTTTCAGTGGAGTCCTGTTTTGACTCCTGTTCTGACTCTGACTTCGGCAGTGCTATTTATGACTTGAATTCTTGGTCGCGCCCGATGTCTATTTGACCGTTTTGGTTGCTCTGTCAGCTGCGATTGCTGATGGGTCTTGGACGCGTGGCACCTGGTTGAATAATGATCGAACGGATACCAAGATAGTTATTGTGGCAGTTGCATTTGTCAATGAAGGGTGGCGAGCTCAACCATTTTGGTGATGGCATTGAATGCATGGATGACTCGTTGCAAGGAGATCTGTCAAATCTGACCAGATGCGTGATTTGCGGATGGTCTTTATTGCTCTTTTGAGTCGGTTACATTTGGATGAGAGATGGGTTATTTCTCATAAGTTAGACTAGTTGAGAAGGTCGTGAGTTGCAGAGCAAGTTGAAGTTGCGTGCCGAAGAACAAGAAGGACGTGAGTTCTTGAAGAGGGTTTTGAACTGTATGTTTTGAAAACATTGTAATAGTGAATCTGAAACTCTCTAGGTGATTGTGAGCTGAGCAAAGAAGTCTGGATATTGTATGTAATCGATTCATTACTGTAATACAATTGATTTGACTTTGTGTGGTGGGTTTTTTACCTGAAAGGGTTTTCCCACGTAAATACTGTGTCATCTTTGTTTGCTTATCTTTCTGGTTTCTCATTGCCATGGTTGTATGCATCTCTATAAGTTTTAGAAAATGTTAGTTTTTCATTTTTGCTTCTCTCCCCTGCAGTAAAGGTGTTGAGGGAATGTATTCCGCACTGTTGGGTCAGTAGATCTGCATTCTTTTCCCTTCAAAATCAGCAGTTGAGTCTCCTAAGCCAATAACCTGAAGAAGACTATAAGTTGGATTTACTCTTTGAAGAAGAGATATGTGATCAGCAATGTTGTGATACAACTGATCAACTCAAGCCTACATATGTTGAGTGTAGCAATGATGCAAGTCTGCATAGCGAGACAAGAGAGTTTGCTGATTTAGAAAATACTCTTGAGAACATAAGTTTATCAGCTGCAAGTGACAGAGTGTGTGATGAATTTCAGTTTGAAAGACAAACCACAAGCAGCTGTAATCAGGAAACCATTTCTAGTTTTCAGCTTGATACCCAATCTGATGTTGAAATACAAAGTGATGTGGATTGTTGTTTTGACAACCCAGAAGAAAGTAAGAAGGGAGAAGTGGACATTTTATTTACTATGACTGGTTATGAATTTTCTTGTGATAATGTTGTCAGCAATTCTACCTCCTATGATTGGCGAGATCCAGTTTATGATTAGCTTATTGAGTTCTCCGAGTTTGAGGATGATGATCCTTTTATATGCTCTGATTTTCAATTTGATATTGCATCCAATTCAAGTGAAGGTAAAAAAGAGGAAGTGGTTGAAACAATAGATCAAAACAATGATCTATTGAGTTGTGAACAAATTTCAAATCTGTTGACCACAGTATATCAGAAATGTGCACATGAGGACAACTCTCAGTTGTTGTGTGTGGCCCCTATTGAATTTGACAATGGTGATAACCTTCAAGATGCAAGGTATGGTACAAGTGAATCTGATTCTCTTTCCAATGATGATATGGATGAAGACAAACAACAAGCTGATTGTGATAATGCATTGTATGATGAGTATGAAGATATGGACACTGATGTAAGTTCAAAAATCTCTTTTGATGAGTTTGAAACAGAAAATAACCATGAGTTTTACATATCTAATGAGCCAAATCTTGAAGATTGTAATTCACATTTGAACAAGTCTTCGTTTGATGACTTGAATGAGCCGAGTAATGAACCTAGACATGAGTTTTTTCATGTGGATTTTAATGCTGATTTCAATGAGAAATCATATCATTCTTCTGAACTAGAATTGCTCATTGTTGAGCAAGCTTGTGAAATTGAAGAGGTTGATACCTTATGTTTAGAGGATGACTATATGGTTACAGACGATGATGAGTCAGAAATCCCTGATGACTCTCAATGCCAACATGATGAAGAATAGTTAAAAAGTGTGCTAATGCATGAGTGTATTTGTTTGCATACACTTGGAGACGGTTTGCATGATGAGCAAGATCTTTTGGTAAGTTCTTGTGATAATTTTAAGTTTGATATGCAAACTAGTAATCAGTTGGAGTTTAACAGTTCCAGCCACAAAGCAAAATGTGAGTGCTATTTTTGTCAGCTGGAAGAGGTTTTCATAGAATTTGACAATGTGAACAACACTGAGGCAAGCTATTTTCAGCTTGAGAATGATTTAAGTAATTTATGTAATCAGTTGTTGCCACATAATAATCAGCATTTTGAAAGTATGTCTGACTTTCAGATGCATAGTGATTGTGAACATGTTGATGATGTTGTGAATGATTATCTGTTAGTGGATACCAACATGTTTTATCAGGCAGATGGTTGTGATCAAGTTATGCTTTCATATGGTCTTGATCCCCATTTTCAAATACTACCACTTAATACTAAATCAAAAAATGAAGAGAGTAACAGTGATGTGATATATCTGATTTGGTTGACACTTGATGACAGAGTTGAACAAAGAGAAAGTTCACATTTGCACAAGGGCAGTTTGGTATTGTTGTTTGCAATGATGCAGTCACCTGTGTTGTTGTGGTTTGATAGAGGCAAACATAACTTGAGGGAGATCAGCTCATTCTACAGAATTGTGTTTGACAGAGGAAGATGTTGATTCCTGTTTTTCATTTGGTGACTTGAGGTCATCAAATGAAGTTGAAAAAATAAGGTTGAATAAAGGGGAGTAGTTTGGGGACACCTAATGGATTCAGTATTTGGTCTACTCTCTCCAGAGATCTAGGATCTTGCTATGCCCACAGGGGGCATACATCCCCAGTCGGAGCCACTGATGGCACTCTCAAATTTTGCAAATTTGAGATGCCTATTTTGGAAATTTTCTTTCTGCACTTTCTGAAGTGCACCTAATGATCGATCCTGACTAACCCACTTTGGAGGCTTGTATTTTGAAGCATGTTGATTGTCGTGCAAAACCCAGTTGCAGACATATTCAGTTGACCTATGTGAGTAGGCATGTCAAATTTGAGCTTCTCACGATATGTTCTAACAGCGTTTCAAAAAGTGAAGCTAGAAGGTTTTTGCACTGTTCTGCTGTTTGTAGATTGTCAGTTTGCGAAATAGCTTCTTGTTTGAGCTTGGTTTTTGCAACCAGTTCACTGTCATGTAAGAATGAATGCTGCTCCATATTCCTCATATCAACATGATCTCGGGTGTCAGTTTTCAGAACTTCATGATCCGATTTGCTATTTTTAGCAGATCAAAACCAAATGCAGTTTGTTTTGTTTTGCAGCTGCATTCTTGACAACCTTTATGAGTGGTCAATTTCGATCGTTAATATCTTTCGATCGGTGATGTTTCAAATTAATTCCTTCTGCACATGTGCTCAGGGTATCTTAATGTTCCACTGTGTCTGATGGCAGCTCGTCAGGGGTTGTTTTGCTATGTTTACAAATTAGCAGTCGGGTGTGTTCTAATTGGTGCAGAACAGTTGTTGTTTCAAAAAAGTTTAATCGGGCAACTTTGCCGATTAATATCCGGTTCCTCATAATTGATTTCTCCAACCCGTCTTTTGCACTATACTTTTAGGTCAAATGACGATGTGCTTGCAACTTTTTGAGGTCTCACGAGGTTGTTTGCCCAATTTTCAAGATTGATTTCTGAAGCAACTTGACCTGTTTTGCACTTTTTCCAAATAAGACAAAATAGTTTTTAATAGCGACCCAGTTCGTTTTTCAACTTCTGAAGTATTCAAAAGACAGTACCAGACAGTTTGAGGGTGAAGTTTGTTTCAAAACAAAATTTTTTTTAGTCGGGCCACTTAGGGCCCGACATGCTTTGCATTATTGTAGCGTGAAAGGCAATCGAGAGCAATCAGGAGCAAGGTAAATGCATCCATTAATGCATTGAGCCTTGGCAAGGCTTGTGTGGCCAACAATGGAATGCCATGATAGTAGGGTATGAATCACATGTTTGGTGCTATGTATGAGTGAATCCATTGTAGTATTGATAAACTTGATACAATTGTAATTAATCTGCCAATGAGGGCCCGATGGAGATTCATGGGTGCAACATGTGCATATGGAAATGTAACGAGGGTTTTCCAAGTAAGGAGATGGCCATGGCAGCAATGAATAGGGGCACAATTTAGAGATCATGAAGACTGATATTCATCAAAGCACAAAATGAGGACCATGCGCCAGTGGAGGATATCAGTAGCCAATGAAATGGCGTAGCTGGCAGTGGCAAGGTGCAAATGCAAATAGCAAATGCAATGGCTCGGCCTGCAACAAAAAATGAATGGAGAACCACGCATGGAGGAGTGGCGTGAGCATAGAGAAATAAGGGATGGGTGCAACTTGCAGAATGCAAAGAAGCCCGCAACAACTACAAAGGAGTTTGCGGCCAGTGCAGCATGGGGAAGGCTAGGTCCAAGGTGTGAAGGTAATGGAGGGTGCACCAAACAAGAGGAAGCCAGCAAGAGAGAAGGAGAAGCCCGCATGGAGACCATGACAGCGAATGGAGGCCACACACCTGCGCAAAGTGGAGAGGCCCATGAGCTCATGGATGGGAAGTGCGGCTAGCATGGAGAGTGTGAGGTGCAGGCAATGAAGGTATGAGGAGACCGCATAGAAGAGGCTCAACCCACGTATGCAAGGAGGAGCTCGGTGGAGGGCGCAACCTGATAGGGATAAGCCTGCAGAAAATGGATGGAGGTCACCAGAGCCATGAGGAAGAGACCACACACAGGATCATGGGAAGAAAATGCATGGAGAGCAAGCAAATGAGATTTAGGGCATTCTCGCGGACCTCGAGAGAATGCCAATGATGTAACAAAAAAATGTGCGAGGTCTGCGATGGAAGGAGCCTGAAATTATAATATTTAAAATTTTAATTTTTCAATAGTGTCAAAAAATGGTGGTGGGTCCCAGGAGCACTGTAAAGGGGATAGGTAAAATTGAATTGTTTACTCCATAGTTTATCGGGTAAAAATAACATTCACGAGAAAATGATTTTATTAATCATTTTATGCTGCATAGGGTGAATAATATTATTCACTGATAAAATGGTGAATTTTATTTTACTTAGGGGGGGTAAATGTTTTAAAATAGAAAGTTTAAAAAATTGAGTAATGGTCAAATATTTAAAAATATCCAATGTGGTTTAATTTTAAATGATAAAACATTGGGAGTATAATTGCCCCCATGATTAAATTTTAAATGTGGAGAACTTATAAAGTGAATTTATCCACTTTGGAGGCAAAAATTCATTATTTGCCAAAGGATTGCTGCAGCAAATAAAGAACAGAAAATGGAAGCAATTTGTGCACGGGAGATATTTTGAGCAGCTGGATGAAATTTAAGGAATCTCCACATGGGCAGATTTTTTGTTGTTGGGCAATCATGAGGAGATGTTGTTTGAGAGAATGTTTGTTGCTGCAAGGAAGAGGAGGAGAAATTTTGTAGAATTATTGATCAATGGTGAATGAAGATTCCAGATGGAAATTGCTGATCAAATTTGGGGCTTCTTCTATTTTCTCTCTTCTTCTATATATTCTATCATTCTCTCATTGTAAAATGTTCTGAAATGTTCTATTGGAGTGTGTAGATAGAGATTTGTATTTTTCTGAGTTATTGTTTTGAGTCTGTAAGCTGTAGATTTAAGAATTCAAGAGTAAATACAACCAGTTATGCAATTGATATCATAAAGTGCTTTCACATTCATGAATGTCATCAGATTGTCTCCACATTTGTACACTTTCAGTCATGTAAATTCAATAATACAAAGTGTCTTTGAATTTATCTTCTCAAGTTTTATGAGATTGTTTCTGTTCACTGTTGTATTTCAAAGAAATGGTTAGAATACTTTGAACAGGTGATTGTGATTTCAGGTGTGCAGATGGGATTAAATAATTAGAATCTGATTGATATCAAGAGAGGATTGTTGGTGTAAGGCACTAACAGTTGATGCAAAGCATCAACAAGCTTAATCCACTGGTTGAAGACTGTTTGCTGGAGAATTTATTTTATGTGTTTGACTCCATGACCCAGAAGAGGCACTGATCTTTCTATGCAATTTTGTGCATCTTAGAAACAATATTAATTGCAAAATCATTTTGAATATTACTATGTTATTGTGTTTCCTGCTTTCCAATGGCTGAGAGAGGGTTGAGTTGCTGAGAATTTAGCCAAATTTAAGGTAGTCAATGCTTCCCTTAGTGTATTTACGTTGGAAATTATTTTCTATAAAAAGCAATGTCAGTGTGTATGGTTGAATTAAGTTTTAAACATTGTATAGGTTTACCCACCTTGGTCCTGTAGAGCCAGAAGTATAGGAGATCTTAGTCTTTAACTGAATCTTGTCAGTTGGCCACTAGTCTTTGTAGTTATCCTTGATAGGGGTTGGCTACCTCTTAGAGAGTTTCAAAGTCTAGTTGGGTTGCTATTTTAAACACCAACAGACATAATCCGTAAACCTACTTTAGGTGCAAGTTCTAGTTTATATATCTAGCTTATTGGTTCATTGTTGGAGTTCAATTTGATATCATGACGATTGTCCACTTCTACACCAGTTTTAAGGTTGGTTCCCACAATATTACTGTTAGAAACCCTAGATCAGACATGCAAACCTAAACACCTTCCACATAAGAGAAAACATAAAAAAGCAGAGCTTTGCATGCGAATGTGCAAAATGATATATTCAAGAATTTAATATTACAATGAGATGATTTGCTTTATAAAAGCAAAGTATGCAACCCTAAAGTTGACCTAAAAATAGCTCAACCTAAGTAAAGTTATGCAAGTGTAATAAAATATTAATTACACCATGTTAGAAACCCTAGATCAGACATGCAAACCTAAACAACTTCCACATAAGAGAAAACATAAAAAAGTAGAGCTTTGCATGCGAATGTGCAAAATGATATATTCAAGAATTTAATATTACAATGAGATGATTTGCTTTATAAAAGCAAAGTATGCAACCCTAATGTTGACCTAGAAATAGCTCAACCTAAGTAAAGTTATGCAAGTGTAATAGAATATTAATTACACTAAAACCCCCCCATAAGTGCAACTTAGGGAGACTAAATAAGCATGCACCTAAAACTAAGATGAATGCAAGAAAGCATGAATGGGTCCTGGCAACAAGGCCTGATCAGGTACCCATGTACAAATGCAATAATGAGGTAGAGAAGGAAAATCCAATGGGACAAACCCCCCCTACAATGAGATGAATGCTGCAAAGAAGCACTGGAAGAACACTGTGGAGTAACACTAGAACCGCAATCCGACAAGCAAGGAAAGATAATTCTGTCTACAAGAAACCATATCGGAATCATAATGATGCAACAGCAGACCCGATGCCACAGAACACTCGAACACTCCAAACTGGAACAACCCTGGAATCCATAAAGCAACAGTAGATGATATGATGATGACAAAATCTAGAAGCCTTGAATCTCGATGCCGATGTCAAAATTGAGACTGAAACTCTTCCATGGGAAAAAGTACCATACAGAATCGGGAACAATAACCACAAATTTAGTGGCCCTCAAATTGAGATGGATCCGATGCAGATCACTAACCATAGGCTCTCAATCTAAAGTGTGAACCGATATGAATCTGGTATGTGTCAACCTTAGACAAAAATGTGGCCAAAAGAAACTAAGAAACTAGATTACAACCCATGCGAGTTGCCATCAAAACATGATGAAGATTATTATGCAAGAAACCCACCTAATGGAATTTTATATCAGTTCATTTATTACAATCCCCAATTACTGCAAAAGGAGAGAATGCCTAAAATGAATACTTAGAAATGAGAATAGACCTTAGATCTATGTAGAGGACTGAACCAGCTTTCCAACACTGCAAGAATGGCGAAAAATGGATCACTGAGTCAAAAGATATGCCCTCCGGAGTGAAAAACACAACATCTAAGTTCAAGGACCTGCAAAATAAATCTGGGAAAAATTAGAAAAAAATACCAATACCACTGGATCAGTGCCAGAATCAGCTTTCCAATGGTATCTCATTTGAGAAAAATGGAAACCGTACGCAAAAATTACGCCCGATTTTGTCAAAGGTGCTCCAAAATGGCCAATATGGCCTACAGGTAGCCCAGGGGGCTAAAAAAAATCGGCCCCTGGTCCTGTGAGTCGTGGCGGAAAGGGGGCTGGGGTGGAACCCTTGGTTGCCCATGTGATAGCGCGACATGTAGAGGGGCTAGCCGGGCGCGCCTGGTCCCCCATACAACCGACGGTTGTGCACTGGAGCCCGCGGGTCTGAGGCCAGGGGAGCGGCAGATGGAGGGGGAGCCACCAGCGATGGCGGCTCCTGGGTGGCCGCTCGGTGGCGCGGTGGTGGTAACAGGCTTTTGAACTAGAGGCAGTGCCGCAGATCCCCAAAAATAGAGTTTTTTTGCAATTTTTTTTGAAAAACGTGCCTCGAGATGCGTGTTGGGGAGGCCGTACGGCTTCCTTGGCAAAACAATTTTTCCTTCCGGATCAACTTCGCCAAAATCAATGAAACGAAAGGTGATCTTAGGGTTTTGGGGTGCTGCGAAAGCAATGGTGACCTCCGTTTTTGCTCAAAATGCTCCAAAAAAAGGGTGACCTCCAGAGCTTGCAAAAAAATACCAAAACTGAAACCCTCACAGATCTGGCAAACGATGGCCAAAGTCTGCAAAATAAAAGCCAAACCTGACTTTTTCTAGTACTCTGAATCCAATGGTGAAGCCTGATCTGATCCAAAATGCCACATAGATGAGCTCAAGGCATGAAATTCTTGAGGAACCCTGAACAAAATCTGCAATGGTTTTCTCCAAAATTTGAAAAGGGGTTGCATGTCAAGACTCTGATACCATGTTAGAAACCCTAGATCAGACATGCAAACCTAAACACCTTCCATAGAAGAGAAAACATAAAAAAATAGAGCTTTGCATGCGAATGTGCAAAATGATATATTCAGGAATTTAATATTACAATGAGATGATTTGCTTTATAAAAGCAAAGTATGCAACCCTAATGTTGACATAAAAATAGCTCAACCTAAGTAAAGTTATGCAAGTGTAATAAAATATTAATTACACTAACAATTACTACTAGCACTTGAATCAAAAGAAGGTGCAAGAGTTACACCAATAGAAAATTATATATAAGTTAATATGTTAAAGTGCAATTTAATATGTGCATAGAAATACATTAACTTAATTTATAATATTTTATGTATAGACCAAATTTTTTTTTATAAAATTTTGAAATACAATATTGACTTTTGGATGATGATTTGCAATCAAGCTGTCATTTTTCTCTTTGAATTTTGCTTAATGCTTTAGTGGTTAGTTTGGTGTAGTTAACAACTTAACAATTTTACACCAATATTGTAATGGAGGTGCAATCGTTATGTCAATTTTAATTTATATAGAATGTCTTCTAAATTTGAAAATAGAATTAGGTTAATAGAGAAGCCATTTTTTTTAATAAAAGATGATAAAAAAATGTTTATTGACATACAAATCCAAGAGAACTCTAAAAGGTAAAGAACTATATTTTAATTTTATAAGGTAGGGAAATATTTAAATTTTTAACACAAATTGGCATGCTTCAAATATGTTAAAAAGTGTAATAGGGAAAACCAGATTTTCATACACCCTATTCCATAACATTTTATTTATATTATTTAGCAATTGAAGATAAATAAATAAATCTCCATGATTTTGGTTCCAAAATATTGAAACCCATAAAATGGGAGATTAAAAATGTTAAATATAACTTCAAATTAAATAACCAAAGCAAGGCTAAAGTGACTTAATTCTATACATCTCCAACAATTTTAGCTAAAGAGAAACTTGTGGTTTGTCTATTTTTTGATCTCGACGTGCTTTATGGGTTCCTTAATTTTTCCCTATCTTTAACAGATTAAAACATAACTTTTTAACACAAATCAAATCCAAAAATAACCATGAACTAACATTATAGATTATGAAAAATGATATAACTAATATTTTTTAAAAACTAACTATTTTTTTTTTAACTTTGACTCTATATACTAAATGAGAGACCAAATCCTTGATGGAAAACCCCAAAGTCTCCCAATAGAAGCAAAAAATAGTGGATTGCCTTCTATTTTCACTTGGGTGGCTACCAAGCACCAATAACATCCACCTTCCTTCCGCCACCTATTTTGCATGTGCTCTAAAATCCCATTGAAATCCTTTTGAAATTGTGTGAATTAAGCATCTCCAATGCACACAAGCCCTTGTTCTGATTTGTGTATTCTTCCTTTGCTCAAACACTTTCTATTCTTACCCTCCATCTTTGGAGGTACCTCCCACATAAAATTCATATAATCAATGAATCTTTATACATACTCTCTACAAATAAATGAGTTCTAGTTGAAACAAAATTATTCTAGAGAGTCATTGTAGGCTTATAGAGGAATGGATGAAATGGAGACTATGGGAAGGAAAATGTTTGGTGTAGAAGGATTCAAGCATGATCACAACCAAATACGATCTTTCCATCGGTGGGACAACAAATAAAATTTTGAAAAGAATATTGAAATTAGTAGATGGAAGGTCATTGTAGAAGACTTGAAGCTCAGGAACACTAATTTTTTTGTGGGCATATTTGATTCAAATTTATGTTGTGATAAGTTGGGTGATGAAGAGACCATTGGGTTTGAATGAGAAAACCATGTTTGTAATACATAGTATCTCACAATCAAATATGGTTTTCCATGGCCTAATGTTTTCTTTTTGAACGTAGAAAATGGGGTAGGCTCACTACATACGGGGTTTTAATACTAAATTTGGGATATTTCACCAACCTTAGTATAAATATAAAAGGAAAAATAGGGTGAATGAACCAACCTATTATTCTATTTCATTCAAGAAATGAGATTCGTCAATTCAAAATCCAATTTTAACCCTTAGGTGATTGAATTCTTTGAGGAATCTTTCACTTTCCCTTTTTTGCAAGGATGAGGTTCTACGCCAAACAACACTTTGGGGAGAATGATTAAAAATAGAAAATCAATTCCACATCATAATTTATCACTTGGATCTAGAAGATTTAGCATAAAATTGATGGAACCTACAAAATATTTGGTAGAACTATAAGAGATAAATGTTGTGTACATATCACAAAAAGGTGTGCTTTCAAAAGCTATTTGAGGAATCAATCGCCCTATGGTGAATGGGTCCTAGCTAGGGCTCTTCAAAATTTATTTATGGGTTCTCTACTCCTAGGTATTTACTTCTAGATTCCTAATTTTCACCATCAAATAGTTAAAAAAAATTATAGGATCTGAGTTTTCATGAGATGACAACAAAGGTGACAATAAATGCAAGTTTGCAAGTTTGCAACTTTGAGATCTTCAACTTTTCTTCAACCTACAAATCTGCAACACACAAAGGAAGGGGAAAATGCTTGTTTTTGGTAAATGGGGGTTTGCCTTGGTCAAACCCCATTTTGGTAATTAAATCTTGAAATAAATTAAAATATCATGAAAGGAATTATGAATGACCAACTCAATATCACAACTCACCAAACCCTTTAGTGAACCTTTGAAAGACTGAAATCTTGATGTTGATCTTGTATGAAATGACTTCAATAGATGTGGATCTTGATAGTTGAATGTAGCTTTGAATCTTTTCTTGAAATAATGACTTGAATTCTTGGATTATATCTTGAAATGTACATCACAATATGAGCTCCACAAACATGCATTATTGAAAAAGACTTTGACGTGATGAATGGATCTTGAATGGTGCAACAAACGATGAAGACAACCTCTCTTGAGTACTCTTGACAATAATCTTGGCTCTTGTAATTAATCTTTAAAAATCCAATGTTGATTTGATAAAATAACCTTGTATTTATACACTTATTGTTAATTCAAATTTCACAAGAAGACATTGAAATATAGAATTGAAAATGTTAAAATATTGCCAAAAACATAATTTGAATTTAGGTCCCAGGTCGCTCACCTAGGACACAATTTTCTCAAGTTAAAGTGTTATGTTAAAGAATTGATGAATGCCAAGTTTCCTCTTTGAAAAATGCGATTAATTAGGCTTGGATTTGAATTAAAGGGGCCAATTAAGAAAAATTTACCTCAATTAATTAAGGGAGCCCTAGATAAGTGTGAAAGTGTAAATGGGTACACTTTACAACACCAAATTAAAACATTATTAAATCCATTTTAATTAATAGGGCCCTAAACTTAATGTGAACATGTAAAATATATATTACAGCACTAAATTAAGGCATAATTAAGTTCATTTTAATATTATTTCCAAAATTAGATGTGAGAAAGAGATAGTTTTTCTACACTACATTTAGCCTCCACTTTAGTGGGAAGAGGAACTTGTGTCAAACTTGCACTAAAGTAGTCAAGATGGGTCCAGGTGTACCAATGTGGATGATATAGGATGACAACAATCAAGGAAAGTGATCAAGCCCTTGAGATGCAAGATCCCACGTCAAACCAACATGAGCACAAATGGACACACACAAGGTGTATGATATGTAGTAGCAAGACAAGATACACAAACATACAATGTCAAAGACTAAAATAAATAAAAATAAAAAGGGTTGGATCAAGCCTCGAAAGTCTATCCAACTCAATGTGGATCAAGTCTTAGTTGTTTGTTCAAGAATGTTCACAAGTGGAACTTTGGCTATCCACTACACAAACAACAATGTACGCTCACTTCAGGCTAAGGGAACCTTAGGCCACCCACTAGGTGAGCCCCCAAGAAAGTGGCTTAGTGAGAAAGTCATGCTAGGTCTATAGGGTCTCACTATACTAACCATACCAAAGCTATCCCTCTTATAGGACACCACAAAAAAAAACTAGAACTTCAAGCTTCACAAGGTTAACAAGCTAGATTATGCTAAAAATTTATGAACAAAATGAAAATAGTAGTTTTTTCAAAGGGATCTTGCTTAGTTCGTGTAAAGTCCCTTCTTAGGGAACATCATTCCTAATGTCTTAAAGAGAGGGAACATTCGAGATAAGAGAATCATATAGCTTAGGGAAAGTAGTGCTTAGCATCACCACAAAGAGGAAAGTCATGTATGCTGAGAAATATCACACTCTTAGAGGACATCAAACCCAATGAAACCACAAAGAAAAAGATGCATCACAAGAAAAAAAAAATATCACAATGAAACATGAGGGATGCAAAAAATAATGCCAATGTATGCCCTCACTTTAAAGAAATTTCTATACCATTGCTGTGAAAAATTACTTTAAAGTAGAAAATAATCAATGGTAATAATAAAGAAGACATGAGAACTTACTCAAAAATCTCTATGCCAAGTCATATGTCTCCAAATGGAGCTACATCATGAATAAGGGGTTTCCCCCAAAATGTATAACTAAAGATAACATATAAAGAAAAGTATGCCACATGTGAGCCAACTAGGGGTATGTCATCCACATCCCAAGCTTGCTCTTATATATACATGGAAGGTGGTCAACTAGGGGTGATCCCACAATACTGGTTTACAATTTTTGGGCAAGCTGGACATTGAACTGATTTTTGTAAACTAAATCTTCACTTTCGATCTCCTTTAGTAGCTAAACCATGAGGAATTTTAAGATGATGCAAACTAGTGATTTGTGATTTTTTTTCTAGAGAATATAAATATATTTTTTTCAATTTTTTTTGAATCAGATTGCACTTTTTTTTCATCTCCTTCAAAAACTAGGTTTTATCAATAATTTTTTTTTAAGGAGTGATGCTCACCGTATTCAACATAATTTTTTTTTGTATGAAGGATAAAATTATATTTTTTTCAAATTTAGATTTGAAACTATGATATCTAACCAGTTTATTTAGTTTCATAGTGTTTTATTAAATATTTTTTTCTTAATCAAGTTTCGAAGTCAAACCAATTACAATTCAGACATAGCCGGACTGTATACAACATAATTTTTTCTATATGT
The DNA here is from genome assembly GCA_007115665.2 of Sequoiadendron giganteum. Taxonomy (NCBI): domain Eukaryota; kingdom Viridiplantae; phylum Streptophyta; class Pinopsida; order Cupressales; family Cupressaceae; genus Sequoiadendron; species Sequoiadendron giganteum. Next base: position 203,604,658 of record CM021107.1, read on the forward strand.
ATGAAAATTAAATATTTCTTTTAATGGATCAAGGACATCAATACCCAACCTGAACATATTTTTTAAAATTTAATTTTGATAATCTACTATTTTTCCACATGTGCAAAACATAGAGCTTGATTTTCGGTGAAAAACCTACATTCACAAGAAATAAAAAATAAATATAATAATCAAATTAAATTTAATTAAAACGATACTTTTTCAAAAGCTTATAATAAGGACTACATACTTACAATTTTTTTTTTTAAATGAATGCATTTGATCCCCCAAAAGGTAAATCAAAAGTGGGTTTTTATCAGCATTTTGATAGGTGTAAACTATAAAGGAGATTGTGTTATAGGTATGGTTTAAAACTAGCGGGGTTATATCCAAGGGGGCTTGGTCTAGGGTGGTTTGATCAAACCCTCTTCAATTGGAATCCTTTAAATGGAACTTTTCAAGGCTTAAATCATTATCTTTTCTAAAAATATGTGATTTCAATAAAAATGAGGATCTCCAAGAAAGTGTAAACCATTATTGTGGTAGCACCCCTTAGAGCCAAAAGAGACAATGACAAGCTCCATATGAGGACAAGGCTACCTAACCAATTTATCCCACTTAGTGCAAGGAAAGGATGAGCTAATATGATTGATGAGAAACATGATAAAATTAAAATTAGTATCAATTAGAGGAGTTAGGTGCTTCAACACAAGGAAGAGCACCACAATCCTTAAGATGTTGAAGTTAATTAATTAAAGCCTTACATTAATTAGTATAATGACCATGAACTCTATGATATGCATAGAATGAATTCTTGTTGTAAATTTTATTTCATTTTCTTGGAGGGAGAGATATCAAACAATCTTGGAAGATTCTTGACAAGATACTTTCTTGATCAATAGTAGAAGATGTTCCTTTACTTTGCAACATAGATATATCTTGCTTAGTAAAAGGTGTCAAACTTACACAAGAATCTTTAGATTGTGAGATTTTATACTCTCCTTAAAAGGAGGGTGTAAAATATAATCAACTCCAATCATTACTAAGAAATGTCCTAGGAGTGTTTTGTGTGATGACATTGATATTAAGGAAATATTTCTTTGATTCTCATTTCTTTCGAAGGATAATAACCAAGACCCCTAGTTATTTCTTGTGTGCTAGGATCTATAGGGACATGAATACCTTGTTCTCTAGCATAACAACCATTTCCATTATAACCAAGTTGTTTTAAAATCTCATAACCTCTTCCATAAAGTTTTTCCATTTCTTTTAGGCTTGCTGGATGTTCATAATCAAATTCATCAAATTTTGTTGTGTAATTTGTTTCTTCTTCTAAAGTGGTTGAAGTGGATTCTTTCAAAGGTTCTTCTGAATTTTGTGTTGACATTACCGCTTTTTCTTTTCCCCTTTTTGAATCTTTTGTTGTGATCTTATATTCTCCCATGAATTTAGGTGTAAAATATAAGAAACCCCAATCATCTTCCAATAACATTATGACTTCTTCAATACGCTTAAATATTTTTCTTTATCTTTTACGAGTTCCACTTGTGTAGTTGGTGTTAATGTTTTCAAAGTATTTTCTTTGTCTTTCTTAATGATCAAAGTATCTAGTTCAAGGTCAGCCTCGATTGTTTACACTTTTGTATTATAGACATACTTCATTTTACGATGAAGAGTAGAAGGACATCTATTCATCTCATGAATACATGATCTCCCTAAAAGAATAGTATATGAAAGATCATGAGGTATAACATGGATAGTAGTTTTCAATATGGCCTTTCCAACTATAACAGGTAATGTGATCACACCAGGTAGTTTTTTCCTACATTACCAAACCCACAAATAGATAAAGAATCAGATTGTATCTTACTTTTGTCAATGCCAAGCTTATCCAAAAGGTTCACACTACACACATTAAGGGCTAAGACATTTTCAACAAGGGTTATCTTTATTTTTTTTCTATTAATAATGGCTATGATCATGAAAGATTCATATTATTTCTACATTTTTAAAGGAGGTAGACCACTTTGGTGGAAAAGAATTTCAATGTTCATTCCTTGAACATGGCTTCTATGTGATTCAATTGCACTTTAGGAGGGATACAAACTTTTTGTAAAGAAATTTTAATCATGTTATGATAATGTGGGGAAGCTTGAATAAGATCCCATAAGGATATATATATCAATAGGAGTGTTTTTAAGTTGTTTAAAAATACCATACTCTTTACCACTACATTGTAAGATATTAGGTGCATGTGGGAGATATGGTTGAGGTAATGGAAGGGACATTGGAGCTATTCGTGGATTCTTATTGTTTTGAGTGTTATATGTATGAGCAATGGTATTGTAACTCGGTTGCTATGAAACATTGTCACTACCCATTTCCATTGTAAACTTCAAGATATCTCCTCGAGCTAATGGTTTCTTTTTAGGTGGTGCAAGGATAAGCATGGGTTTTTTTTGAACATTTGGTTGTTTTGAGGGTGGAAAGAGAATAAGTTGAGGCTTAGGTGGTCCAATAATTAAAGGATTTGTAGGAAGTCTAAGGAATTGAGAACTTGAGGGAGTTTTAATATTCATAACCTCAACAAACTTGTCCTTATTTTCATGATCTCTTAGTGAAGGAGAGTCTCGTGTCACTTTATTATCTTCATCTAACGAAGCCACACTACTATTTTTTGAATGAATTGTGTCAATATCTTCCCTAGTTAGAGAGATTTTAAGAGAGAAAAAAACTAGATGTTCACTAGATTCAATGGTTGGTTCTTCTAAAATGACGCCATTGCAAGTAAGGGATTTATCATTGGTTGGATTATCTTGTTAATAAATGATGGCATCCTCTTGTTTAATAATATTTTCCCAAGTAGGAGGGGTAGGAGAAGAGAAATAAATAGGATTCTCATGTCTCTCATTGATTGGATATTCTAATACCAAAATATCTTCATAAATATGAGAGATTTTGGGAGAAGAACTAATTTGATTGTCATGATTGCCCAAGATCCCGTTCTCTTTCACTAATTTAGTTTCACACATGGGAGAGGTATCAATGAAGAAAAAGAAGAGCGGAGAAGTGACTTCACACTCATATTCTTGTAACAATAATTTCTTAAGAGTTTTCAAAAAAATCTAAAAGTAGAACATGAAGTATGATAAGAAGAGAATTTTGTAATGATAACATGATGCAATAATTACTCTACAAATCTGAAATGAAACAATTTTTTCAAATTTAAATGCCTAAATTAAATGGATGATTAGAGCTTAATGCATAAACTAGAAATTCTTGAAACTTTCTAGGCTGATACAATAGGTTACCGATAGCTCTAGGAAGTACAAAAAACAAAAAATAACCTAAGAAAAAATGGTTTTAAGATGTCCTGAAGGACTCATTTTCCCAAGGGTGAATGGGTCACAATACAGGGGATTTTAAAAATTAAAAAATGTAGTTTCTGAGTGATTCTATGTGTTCTTTGTGCCCGATTTAAGACTATGACTTCTATAGTAAAATTTTACAAAATTTAATGACCTAATGCAAGTAAAATTAATGAAAAATGATAAACTAGATGACACTTTTTGAAATGCAATTTTGACTCAATTTTGGAATATGAATGATGAAAAGTGCACTAATATGCAAACACTATGCAAAATTAATGTAATATGCATTCAAATTTTTAAATTTTTTAAATTTAAACAATGCAAAAACACAAATTTAAACCCCTATATGCAATGAAAACTATCTTTTTTTTTGACAACCCTAAATGATATGTAATGCAATGCAAACTTATGCAATTCCTAGATCTAGGGTTTAAATGTACTCATCAAAAATTAGAATGTTTAAAACTCATTTTCACCAAAATTAAACATAAAAAATTGGGGTAGGTTCACTACATATGGGGTTTTAAAACTAAATTTGGGATATTTCACCAAACTTACTATAAATAGAAAGGGAAAAATGGGGTGAATGAACCTACCTATTCTTCAATTTCATTCAGGAAATGAGATCCCTCAAGTAAAAACCCACTTTCAACCCTTGAGTGAGTGAATTTTTTGAGGAATCTTACAATTTTTATTTTTTTCAAGGATGGGGGTCTAGGTCAAACAAAACTTTGGGGAGAAAGGTTAAAAATAGAAAATCAACTCCAAATCACAATCTATCACTTGGATCTAGAAAATTTAGCATAAAACTAATGAAACCTATAAAATTTCTGGCAGATTTGGAAGAGATAAATGTTGTGTACCTCTCACAAAAAGGTGTTTTCATAAGTTATCTAAGGACTCATTTTGCCTATGGTGAATAGGTCCTAGCTAGGGCTCTTAAAAATCTATTTGATAGGTTCTCTGTTCATGTGTCTACGATTCCGGATTCCCAATTTTCACCATTGGATAGTTGAAAATAAATTTGGGATTTGAGTTTCTGTGAGATGACAACAAAGGTAACAACAAATGCAATTTTGTAATTTTTCAAATTTGAGATCTTCAACTTTTCTTCAACCTGCAAATCTGTAACACACAAAAAGAGGGGAAAAATGTTTTTTTTTTGGTGAATAGGGTTTTGTGTTGGTCAAATCCCATTTTGGTAATTAAACCTTGAAATGAAATAAAATAGCATGAAAGGAATGATGAATGAACAACTCAATGTCACAACTCACCAAACCCTTGAATGAACCTTTGAAGTACTAAAGTCTTAATGTTGATCTTGCATGAAATGGCTTCAATGTATGTGGATCTTGATACTTGAATCTAGCTTCAAATCTTTTCTTGAAATAATGACTTGAATGCTTGGATTAGATCTTGAAACCTAAATCACAATGTGAGCTCCAAAAACATGCATGATTGAAAAATACTATGACATGATGAATGAATCTTGAATGCTGCAATAAATGATGAATAAGTCCTCTCTTGAATACTCTTGACAATAATCCTGTCTCTTGTAATTGATGTATAAAAATCAAATGTTGATTTGATAAAATAATCTTGTATTTATAAACACTTATCCTTAATTCAAACTTCGCAAACTGACATTGAAATATAGATTTGAAAATGTTAATATATCACCAAAAGCATAATTTGAATTTAGGTCCTCGGTCTAAGTGAGGACCCATTCGCCCATGGGTGAATGGCTCCTAGGTCACTCACCTAGGACATGCATTGCTCAAGGTAAAGTCTTATGTTAAGGTATTAATGAATGTTTGGTTTCCTCTTCAGTAAATGTGATTAACTAGGCATGGATTTGAATTAAAGGGGCTAATTAAGGAAAATTAACCTCAATTAATTAGGGGAGCCCTAAATAAGTGTAAAAATATAAAGGGGTACACTTTACAATACCAAATTAAGGCATTGTTAAGTCCATTTTAATTAATAGGGCCCTGAACTTAATGTGAATATGTAAAATGCATATTATAACACTAAATTAAGGCATAATTAAGTTTATTTTAATATTAATTCCAAAACTAGGTGTGAAAAAGGGATAATTTTTTCTACACTACACTTCCAACAATGGTTTTTCTCTCAATATTATATTCATGTGTATTGTAGAGAAGCTCTAGTTAGGTTATTCATAGATGGCATTAATCAAAGAAAAAAAATGATAATTGTCACATTCAGACTCACTTAGACTGTGAAAGGTGACTTCCCTCAAGAGTTTGCAAAAAATATGTTGTATTGTCAACTACATGTGGATGAGAAAATTAGAGAGAGTTTGTAGGAAAATTTTAATAAGCCCTACAATAGTGATTTTTAAAAAATATGATGAACCAAAAATAATATGCCTACAGTTGTTGCTTCAATCTATTAATAGTAAACAAAAAGTGGATTTGAAAATATCAAAGTTCTAGGGATAGAAAATATTTCACACTAGATATCGAATTTGATTCAGAGATCTAAAAATTAAATGTGAATCAAGATTTGTTATCAGATGCCAAGTGAGGAGTGTTTAATTGATCAAAGACAACTAGTATGTGATAGCAAACAACTAAAAAAAATTTGTTTAATAACCGTTTGTTTCTGACATTAGATAGGTTTACAACTCAAACATCATCCATAATATAGCCTATCAACTAATAATTATATTATTAATGTGTATAATATTACTATTATATTATTATTTAATTATTGTTATTATTATTTATTATATTTTCATATTCTTTATATTATTATTAATATTAGCATTATTTTATTATTACTATGTTATTATCAATATATAATATTTCTATTGTAGTTCCCCTCCTGTTGTTCTCCATTAGACTGAGGATTGTTTTGTTAGGATAGACATTATGAAACTTTGTTGATGTTAGATTTTTTACTTTCATGATACTAGAAGAAACTTTATGATACTTTGATGTTTTGTTTTTATTTGAGTTTATGCATATTCTATGATAGTTTTATGGACATGTGGAATTATGTGGATTTATTTAATTATGATCCTTATGTGTTTATTTGATCATGGTTAATATGTGTTTATCTGGTGATTCTTCAATGTTGTTTTCTATATAACTAGTTGTTGTACATTGATGTGTCTTGGTGAGAGGAACAATGTTGCATTAGTCATTCGTGAGTACCATGCTAAATTATGATTTCCTTTCACAATGTGTCTAGCCATATGTTTATATGTATGTGTTGTTTAGTGCAGAGTTTAGGTAATGAGTCCAATCAATGACTCGATTTTAATAGGGTTTATTATCTATTTGTTGTTGTTACCTTATACTTTGACACTTGGTTGTTAGCATTTTTTATGTTATTTCCTCAAAACCATAGACATTGGGCATGGGTTTATCCTTGTGATTTTTAATGACATTAACATGCTATGTGAATTATCTATGTTGATTTTACATGTGGATTAATGAATGTTGCTTTAAGGTAGTTATAGATATGCATTTTTTTGTGTGTGCTAATGTTGTTATGAAAATATAATCAAGCCTACAAAGTTGAGGAAGTTTCTGCCAGTTGGTCGGTTGCCAAGAAGTCAATGAGATGATCATTAAAAGGTCAATGGAGGGAAAACCCTCAGTGGAGGGAAAATCCTAGCTTGAATTAAAGAATGTAACTGCCTTGTAAATGATAATGTTTGTTGGTTGAGAAAATATAGGAGCTTTTGTTGTGCTAGATCTACATTAAGGCAAGACTGACTTGACTAGATTTTGTGCATGCATAACCTCATTTCCTTTTATTATGCTTTCCATAAATGGTGTCCTCCTAATTTGTTGGAGTTGACCACCTAGTTTGTTTGTTAGTTAGTAGTTTCTCCTTCTTTAAATAAGACTCAGATACTCCTCAAAATGTTGATTAATCTAATCTTGCACTTGCATTTCTAGTTCTCAAGTAATACAAACACGTTACTGTTCCATTGCAATCACATTTTCAATGAATAAAATTAAGTTATATATTTTTTGCATCTAAGTTAGTTTTAAGGGAATCTCACCCAAGGGGACCACTTGGTGAGGATTCCATCCTTTTAGCCCAGTCATTATTTTTCTATTTAGTAATAGTTTTGATTTTGACAACTTTCTATTTTTGCAGCCACTAGAATTCCATTTTGTGACTGTTCTTGCAACCAAAGTAGACAGAGTAGTTTTCTGTCCATTTGCTAAGATTTCTATTTCTATCATGCATTTCAGTTTAGTATAGTTACTAGTTGATGTTCAATGCTTATGTTACTTCCTTTCAAGCAATTTAATTTTAGCATCATGTCTTTTCTAGTTGTAGAATGAATATGGTGATAGTAGAAACCTAGTGCACATATAATGTTGACCCATTTCAAGTTCACATCCTTGGGTTGAAAATTAAATGAACCTTCATGATAAGAAAGATAAATATTTAGTAAAGATGTCCAATGTCTAAGTTACAACTTTAAGGGCTTAGTTGGTGAATCATTAGAGGAGGTCAATATTTTTGGCATCATTGTTAGGGATGGTGTCAAACTAGGAAGTATTGCAGTATCACAATAGTAGTGCAATCTTCTAAGAAATGAAAAGATTTTTGAATCATAAGAATTCATAAAAAATCAACCTTATCCAATGATTGAAATGAATAAACACCCACAACCAAACTTAGCACATAAAATCAAGACCCAGGCTAACTTTGCACATCAACTTACAATCAACAAGCTGCTAAAAGTATGGACCAAAGATCGCTCAAGAACTTCAAATATTAAACCATAAACACCATTGCATCCTGTCTAACTATAAAATCTAACATGCAACTGATAAACTAAAAGAAAATTTAAATATATGGAATAACCAGAACAATGCAAAGTGGAACAACACAAGAAAGAGAACCGAAGAATAATGTCTTTAATTATATTGAGCCACCAAAATTTGCAACAATTCAGTATTCTCAATGTTTCAACACTTGCTCTCAGAAAATTCTAACTTCTATCTCAACTACAACTATTGCAATAATTTCTAACCCTCAAAACTGAAGCCAGAGCCCCAATTTATAGACAAAACTACCAAGGGCGACCCAAAATTAGGGCCCACAAATCTAAGTTGGCCATGGATTCAAATTTTACCATGTTTAGTCGGCCATGTAAGGATGACTTAAATATTTTTTTCAATAAAGATAAATTTGCATCCCAAACCTTGTCAATAGGGCCCCTAGGCAACTTTAAGACCCTCTAACATGCTCTATTCTTAGTTTTTAATTGAATTTTTCCACCTCTTGCATGACTGACATGAATCTTAGGTGGCAATGACTTGGCTATCTTCTCCTTCCTTATCAACTTATGATTTATCGGTTAATTCCTTTATTTTTTCCAATATTTCCTTCACATCTACTAGGTCTAGGATTGGAATGAATTTAATTTTTATTTTATGACCTTTAAATTCTTACAAATATTGTGGAATCACCTTATTCCATTCAATTTGTAGTTCATGATAATTGTCTAGCTTGGAAATATAAATGTTGCATCTTCCAGGTGGTCTTTTGTTATTGGAGCATTATCAAAAGGGGCATAAATTTTATGCCACCAAGCCTGTAATCTGTCAATGTTTATGTTCTTCTAGAGAAATTTCCTTTTCCTAGTTATTATCTCCAAAAAAATAACACAAATGTTGTATATCTTTTTCATCTTTCCCTGTAATTTCATTATCTTCTTCAAAACTTTAGTGATGAGTTCTTTCTAGTAATTCAAGACTTCAATCCACTCCTTCATCTTTCCAATTTCATCTAGAGAGAAGAAGTTTAACATGGCCAATTGGTCCTTAGGTATTTGCAGAATTTTTTTTAATTCTTCAGCAGTAGATTTATCAGGCTTCTTGCAGTCTACAGTAAATTGTGAAGTATGCTCAAGAAAATTAGAAGTATTGGTGTGAATTTTGAGAATTTTCTCGATTGCTTCATCTCCCATATTATTAACATCCTGCAACCACTCATGAGTGTTATGAGTAGAGGATTTCAACCTCTCAATTTTTGACACTACCTCCTTAGGCAATAATCCTTCTAGAATTATGCTTTCACTTCCCATAGTTTGCAAGGGCTTCATTAAATGTTGAACATACCTGTAGATGCCATTTAGTTACCTCTTCAACTTCTCTTTTTCCTTTGTTTCTCTTTCCAATCTTCTCAGAATTTCCTAAGAAGACTATTGAAACTCTTCCTTTTCTTGTTCTCTAGTGTTCGGCCCTATATTTATAGTTTTCACCTTGTAATCAGATGGCCTAACCTCATCTTTGAACTTATCGGTTGCACACACTACTATATGGCCAACTCTATTATCAAATTCATCTCATGAAATCTTTGAAATAGTTCATGCTCTTTTCCTTTGCTTAGGCTGCCCCCATTGTTCCAATATTTTATCCCAACTTGGTGTCTTTTCTTGCATAATTATTGGTTTCTTACTTATCCTTTTCTCAAGCCATTCTAGAATAGCAGGTTTTTATGCATTCACCTCCAAAGAAGGAGCCTCTTGTTCACCCCTATCTTGTTATGGACTATCAAATATCTCTTCCACATTATCCTTTGTTTCAGGTTGATCTTCTTTCTCAATAGTCACTTCTTTCTCTGTGGATTTAGTTTTCTTCTCTCGAATGACCTTTGATTCTACATTTCTACTATCTGCATTAGAGTCAAGTTGTTCCAATTATTGCATCATCTTCTTCCATTCCTCATTGGTAGGAGTAGATATTTAATCATCCTTTGATTCATGCTATTCAGGGTCATTGGATATATTACCCTCTTCCTGTATAGCCTCTTCTAATGTTTGTACATTATAAAGAGGATAATCAATCCTTGTATTCACTTCTTTTTCATGATTGTCAATGGTAGGTACTTCTTCAAATTTCACCTTTTCTTCTACTTCTTTTACTTTCTTTGTTGAAGTCGCCTTATGCTTGGGAGGAATTTTCCTTACATATCCTTGGGGATTTTCCCATAAATGTCTATCTCCATAGACTTAGGTGAGGAAGGAGCATCAGTATCTGCATTTCCTTTTCCATATTTTTTTGCGTTTTGTCTTTCTATAGCCAATATCCTTTTCTTCACTAGTTGTGATGTCTCACCTTTTTAAGCAATAGTGTTAACTTGAGGAGTCTTCTTGGTTTTAGGATATGGTTTCTCTCCTTATTTTACTTGTTCTAGGCTCCTATTCTTCCTCTTGATTGATACTAGTTAATCACTTTCCTACTCTTCACCACCATGAGACTTTGAGGCAGCATCCTTTTCATCTTTCACTCCTTCTTCATAATGAGATTCTATTTCTGCCATGAAGTCACGCATGAACTTGGTGCCATCAAATTCCAATTCCTGCACCCTTTGCTTCACCCATTGCATTGAATATATCTTGAATGGATCAGTTATCTAATCAAGATCTGTTATTTCTCCTTCTAACCAGTTTATTTTTGGCAAAGGTTTGTTCTTGTAGGGTTCATAATCCTGTTGTTGCACTAGGTTCACCTCCTCATCCTGCACTTGATCTAGAACTTCTGTAACTTTTTATAGCCTTATCAATTTGAGAGGCAATCTAGAAAATCTACTCCTAAGGACCTCAAATTCATCTCTACAATTCTCCCAATACTCGTCTATGTGGTCCTTATGCTTGAATGTTCTATTGGATTGCTTCATGTCCTTTCCATAAGGATAAAAAATATTCCTGCTAGTACGAGAATACAACTCAAATTGTGTGATACCCTTCTCAAAGTGTTGGGAAATTTGAATGGAAAGGCATGATTCTAAATTCCCAATCCCTTCTCCTTCATAACCTATTGTAGAATCTCCCCAAAGTCCATCATCTTCCTTGTCAATTTCAGCACTAGAAGTATTTTTGTTGGATACCATAGTAATATGAGTAGGACAACTGGGGATCCTTGCATCTAGATGTATGTAAATTTTAGAAATTAGATGAACCATTGCCCATATTTTTTGATTAAATCTAGGGCATCAATGGATACTCATACATGGAGGGAATTCTATAGCAACCTAGGAATAAACATGAAGAAAGAATTGTTTTCCCTTCTATACTTGGTAGTCTTATATTGTAGTTGGGGATATACATCCCAAATTTTGTCTTTTCCCAATGTTCCCTTACAGTTAAGACCTTTGTATTTGGTTTTGCTTGCCAACATGTATACCATATATGATGTCATGGTGAACCTATCTATTTCTTGTACACTTCTCAATTGAGCATCCAGGTTACTACTTATGATTCTTGCCTAGTGGTAAAGCTTGTTAGCCACAATTTGTGTGATGGGGAAGTGTTGGTGTTTTTTATTACAACCAAATTGGACTTCCCAAGAGATTATATGAACTTGCCATGTTCAATAATAAAGTCTAGGAAGCTATTGGACAACTCGATGAGAAGAAGCGATAATGCTAATTCTCCTACACTTCGAGCTCTGTAAGACCCAGGGGGGTACTCCCTCAATTGTTCTTCTCAAATACAATTTAAAAAATTTCAAATGCACATTCCTGATCAACAAATAGACTCCCCATTGACACTAAAAGGATGAAATACTTCGAGAAATTAGCTATTCCTTGAAAGACTCAATTCCTACTTGGCAGAGAATTGTAAACACAACTAAAATAGGCTGATAGGAAATATTTGAATAAATGTTCTAATATCAAAACAAAGACATGAGAAACATAACCATAATTAGAATACCAGTGCCATATCCTAAAAAATATAGTCACATGAGAAAGAGCTGAACTATAGGGAAAATTTCATCCTAAACAATTATGATCTGTATGAATTTCATTACAATCCATGTATTTGCACCGAAATATATCACTACTTTATGAATCCAACTGCTAACTTGCATGAACCTGCACATTAACTGAAGCATTTAACTGGTGCTTTGAACTAGATCCATCATTCAAATTTAATTCATAGTAAAGAACAATTAAGATCAATGAAAATATTTTTGGAATAATATTTCATTAATAATTCATGCGAGATATCACAACGGGAGAGAAAATAAACTCAAGAGATTTTCATATTTAATAAAAACATGCCTAAGAACCCCATAATTGACCAAGTTCCTGTATCTAACTCTAAACTTTAATAAAAAGACTCACTTTCACTACTCTTTGTATTATAAAATTCTCCTTTCTCAAATCTTGGATTCAACAGAAGGCTCTGCACCATGGCCCAAAATTCCCTTTTATAAAACAAGGGAGAAAAAAAAAGCATCACGTTAGAGGGTACACATGTCCATTTTTCATTGGACTGCAAATTCCCAATTCAGTTACATTTGCATCCTACGATTGGATGGAAAAGGCATAAGACAAAAATAATCATCAATTGCTATGGAAGAAGAAAACCACCTTCCAAAAGGCAACTTGTAAATACCAAAAGCATATTTAACCATTATAACACTTTATTCCACATCAACAGCTTATACCTAAAGTCGAGAGAAGAATGCATATTTTCAAATGTAACACTTGAGGCCAGACCTATATTATACATGACCAAGTCATACTTCTCAACCTTAGTACTCATATTTCAAACTCATCGATGAAAACCTTTTTCCATAATTCAAAATATTCCTCAGACGACCACTTACAAGCAATAACCTAATTAATCTTATCTCTATATGGTGCATATTTTATGATTACTGAAGTGACATCCTTATCAAAATCTTCTAAGAAACTAATGACAAATGATAGTTTCTCAAGTGTATTCTCCAGCATACCAATGTCAATATTTCTGCATATTTCATGTGTCTGAGCTATCATTATATTAGTCATTTGATCTTTCCAAACTTGTAAGGTTTCACCTCATCATGACTATACAAAATTTATGGTGATGGAGTTAAGTCTATTGCATCATACTTGGCCTTCAACTCTTTGATCTTTAATTCCATAGGGGCAACATACCCTTGAAACTTTTGCTCCATAATTCCTTTCACAAAATGATAAGTTGATATAACCATAGGATACTTATCCCCATGTTGGTTTGCTCATACTGCCATTAATGCCAGTTTCTCAATTATGAGGCTCCATCTATGCATAAATGGGGTGGAAAATCTTTATCTCTCGAGAACATCTTGAGTGCTTGCAACATCAAAGCATAAATTTCATGAGCACTATTTAATTTTCCCTAGAATCTCTTACTTAAGTGTCTCAACACAGTGTCCACAATCACCGAATTGCTCTTCCTCGTTGATTCTCAAATTTGTTACACCATCTCTTTATACTCCTCAACCTGAAAAATTAGATTTTCCCTAGAGAGTCCCCCTACTGGGCTATTATCCCTTTCAATTGTAATAGCCACCTATCCCATATTATATGGAACAATAGCTAAGGACTGTTCTTGTGAAGAGGGTTGAGGTTGCTCCATTGGTGGGTCAGAAATAATTTGACTAGAGCTAGCCTACCCTTGAGACTTCAATGCATCCATTTTCTTCTTTAGTAATTCCAACTTAGTTTCTAGCACTGCCACCTTCTATTGACTCCTATTGTATTCAATAGTAAGGTCATTGTACTGGCCTCTCAAAGTATCTCGATCCTTAGTGAAATCCTCAATAGTTTCCCTAGTGAACTTGGCAACATTCACTACCATATCTATAACCTCGAATGTTGGAGTGTCAACAACTCTTTTTTCCAAAAGGTGACCATTGAAATTAGATGGTTCTGCAACTATTGGCTACCTAGATCTAGTGGACGAATAAAAAATTGTCAAGGCATCCCACTCCTCACTAAAGGCCGACCCTTTAAGCACCAATGAAACTTCTTCCTTGGCTGCAAGAAGTGGCTTATTGGCCCTTCTTATTGTATCAAACACCACAAAATCGACAATATCCCACTTAGGAAGTAACAATACTCCACTATTCTATACCAATTCTCGGCCTTGCTTTGGTGTTATCTCTTTAAATATCTCCTTCATGTGCAACCTCACATTGGACTGAATTACTTGTTCTGGGAGCTCAGGGTGCAAACTTATTTCTTGAGCCACCTTCTCAGCATATAGTGAAATATGTGCCCTCCATACAAAATCCTTAAAAGAATTGGTCTTGATAAAAGAAGCATCCATCACGAACTCTCTGTAGGCTTCCATCCGTAGGTCATCATTGTTGGTTATCCCTCTTATTTCATATTTTCCCAACCTTAAAACAACTGCTCTAGAACTTGATGAAATGTCCTGTGGAAAAGATGGCATTCCCTAATGCATATCATCAGGAGTGACCATGATCTCTTCATCATAATCATACTGAACCACCTTTTTTCTTTCAATTTTATGTCTCTTTGGTGATGATGGGTATGTTTGACTAGAAGGCCTCAAAGGGGAATCTAGATCAACAATACTGGGAAATGACTGCCTTGAAGATGATGGTACAACACTCTTAGTAACTTCCTCAGACATACTTCCCCTTTTCTTGGAAAATATCCTGATCTTTTTTTAGGGCTGATAGGTAGGTCTTTCCTCCAACCTTACCTCAGGGTATTCCTCAATATTTATGACTTTCCCCTATCTTCTACAACCTACTCAGCCTTCAAAATCCCCACTAAACTTTCAAATTTGTCAACAACATACATAGCCCTATTCAACTCACCATTAATATTTGGTATTAAAAGTAGGTATCTTTTCTTGCTTCTTCTTCACCATCTTGGTAAAGGCAATATATTTTTCTTTTCTCTCTTCTTGTACCTCCAAATAAAAAATGTTCCTAGTAATGTCCTAAAAAAATAGAATTTGTGGATGAAAGTTCCAGTCTAGTGCTTGGCCTTCAATTGAGAAATAAAACCCTCAGGGTCATGATTCCTAGGGCGTACATTGCTCAATCCATAAGGTGTAAGAAATGTGTACAAATCCTTCCATCCTCCCTTTTCCATAAAAAAATCAACAAACATCATATACTGAGGAAAGAAAGATCCCTTCTTTTGTTCTACTGGCAAATGTATATCCTGAGCACACCCAAACTATCTCATGACTTCTAAAAACACAACTATCAGAGGAACATCCCTTGGTAAAACATATGGGTTGATATTAGTGCCATATAATCTGAAAATTGTTGCATTATGATAAGGGATAATATCTCCTCAATTATGTGTCAAATTTAATTTAGGCCTTCTTTCCATTGGAATCAAGAAGTCATGAATATCCTTAGGAATCCTAGGTGGATTATGAACCAAATCCCTTCTCAAATTGGACCCAAAAACATTCTGGAATACCACATAATCAAATTTATGATCATGCCTATCAAGGATCCTAGTCCAATATTGGATAAGCATTCCAACATCATCTTCTCTTTCCTTCAATTCCATATCCTGCCCAAAAATTGCTTGGCCCCTATACAAAAGCATGTGCATCAATAGGGAAAACCATCTAAAACCAGCCAAAGTATTTCCTTCCTTAAGGGCCATTAGACACCCATGCATTTTTTCTACCAAATAAGTGGAAAAAACATATACCACATTAAAACCTGGAAGTTGGAAATTTACGACCATGTACATGATGTCAATAGGTAGCGTAGTGTAGTCTTCAACTTAATTCCCAGAACCTGACACAAGGCACAAACTATCTTCTTGAAATAGGTGGAAAATTATTTCACAGGAAAAGGCTCTAGCTCATTTTTACCAATCACTACCTACTTCTTATTCTTTCCTCTTCCAGAGGTTGCCAAATGAGGTATCAACAAAGATGTTCTAAAAAACTTTTGAAAACCTCAAGATTAATAGTAACCATATCCTGACTCCATTCATGTAGACCAAAGATCTCTGTAATTTCTTCCCTAGTTATCTTTACCATTTCTATACTAGAATATGTTATGATGAATCTAGTTACAGGGTCATACCTTGCAACAACATCTTTTAAAAAATCTACATCCAGATATACATTTTGGACCACAAGATTACCAAGATCCAACCTCCAAGGGTAACAAAGAGGAGCACACAAATTCATGTTCCTAAACCAATTTGAGAACAACTTCCATCGAGTACATGGTAGCTCAACATCCCAAATCACACATTATTTATCAGTTAACCCTTCCAGGAGTAAGGGCCCATAAAAAAAAGCCTTTCCCTTGAGATTTTTTCTAGTAGAGGGTTTTAACAAGTCTATAACATCCTAGGAAAAGGACCTCGTATAGGTTTCAAAGCCAAAGCTTCGAGCCTTGGGTACCATTTACGCAAGACATAAAATAGTTCAAGCTAGGGTTTTGAAGTATCAAATAATTATAGCCTACACCCTATAGCCTAAAAAAAAAACTTCACAATTCAAGAAGCTACAAAAATTATCAGGACAAGCTTTAAAACATTTTAAAGTAGATTAACCCATACAATCCTTCAGGAACAAAACAAAATGTAGTCGATATTTGTTCTCAAACAACTATAAGACCTTCTAAAAACAAAGGATATGGTATATGTGTTACTTATGGTTTTGCCTATAAAATATGTCAATGGAAGTGATGTTGAATTTTCATGAAAATGACCCGCTTCACTCGGTACCAATAAATTCTTCTTTGGCATGAAAATGCGCACAAAAATAGCAATTCAATGATCTTTTAGAATTTAATTGTGGGAACACAGTCCGAACTCAACCATTACTATTCAGTCATATGAGATAAAATAGCTATAGTACAATACCAACTTATTGTAAATGGAAGTTGTTGATCTGAATTTATGTAAGCCAGAAAGAATGACTCAGATCAAGTCAAGTTTTGAGGCTTCTTTAGAGAAACCATGCTCTGATACCAATTGTTGAATACCCAAGATAGTGAGAGGGGGTGAATTAGTATCTTATTATACTTATTAAAAAAACACCATCCAATTAATCCAATGCATAAAATAGTAAAAATGATCAAGAGTATTAACAGAACATAAAAGCACACAACACATGAACACTTGGATTTTTACGTGGAAAACTAAAAATGGGAAAACCGTGGCGAGGATTAGCTCATAATATAATATAACCAGTTATAAGATATTATAAAGGGTGGCTCACTACTAGGACTCACTATCCAAAATTAGAGGCTTGTTTCCTATAAAGATACAATAACAAAATGACTTACAACCAGAATATGAACTGATAAAGTTACACCTAACAAATGTTTATTTAGTTCTTTTGATGCTCAATAAACATGCATACTAGTAGACATATATTCTCCTTGATTTGTATTCACATACATTCCATTTATTTTTCAATCTCAAACCCATCTGATATATATCTAACTTATCCACAAGCATTAATTAGGTTGGCCTAATTAGATACAACCCTTATTCACCAAAAAGATAACTGTCAGCTTTAAGCAAGTACAAAATATTTCCAAAACAAATTCAAGCATGTACCACACTACAACATGTCAGTATGGACCAAAGATAGCTCACAATTACATCTGCAATACAAAAATTTATCCATTATAACATCAACTATAAATTAGGTCGGCCAAAGATATACCTAATAGAAAAATGTAACAACAAAATAATGCCAACTCATCTTATGAGAACCTCAACATTTGAGATTATGAAATTACAAGATTCAAACTTCCAAAATCCATTTCCCAAAACCACAAGCAACGATAATCATCAACGAAGGATTGCAGACCAAAATACCAGAGGATAATACCTACGTACTTGTTCAGAATAGCAAATCAACTTTGAACTTAAACTTGTAGTTGAAACTCATATAACATGGTGACATTAATGACAACACAAAAGCTACTTAATTATATGTTTTTCTTCATTCTTCCATCAATGTGGTGGGTATTATTGTAGCAATATTCACCTAGGTGTAGCCATTTTACCCATGTGTTCTCCTGACCTATGATATAATTCCTCAAATAGCCTTCTACCCACCTATTGGAAATTTATATCTATCTGTTCATTTGAGGGTGGTAACTTGTACTGAGTGTAAGATTAGTCCCTACCCATTGGAATAGTTCTTGCCGAAATTGGCTAAGGAATCGATTATCTCAATCGCTAACTATATTCCTTGGAAGACCATGCAGTTTGAAGATCTCTTTAAAGAATTTTTTTTTCCACTTGGGCTGCCCAGTATTCCATGAGTGGGGCTGCAGTTTTTGAAAATCCCTTCTTGAAGTGTCTATAGTAGCTCCATAGTCATACGAAGCCTCTTAGTTGTGTGAGGGTTTTGGGTTTTGGAAATTTATTAATTGTTGCAGTCTTTTCCTCATCTACGCTTACCCCTTGTGCATTGATATTTGGCCTAAGCAAAGTATTTCTTCCAAACCAAATTCATATTTTGATGCTTTGGCATATAAATATTCTTGTTTTAAATTCTTATGGATTTACTCAATGTGTTTGACATGTTCTTCTCGTGTCTTGCTACAGAAAAGAATGTCATCAAAGAATATGAGGAGGAACTTCCTTAGTTTTCTGTAGAATATATGGGTCATACATGATTGAAAGATTGCTAGAGTGTTTGTGAGTCCGAAGGGTAGGACGAAAAATTCAAAGTTCCCATAGTGGCATCAAAAATTAGTTTTAGGAACGTCCTCTTTACTCATCCTTATTTTGTGATACCTTGATCACAAATCAATTTTGGAGAAAAAACTTGGCTCCATGGATTTCATCAATAAACTCATCAATTATGGGTATAGGATAGTGGTTCTTGATTTTTTTCTTGTTTAAGGCCCTATAGTCTATGCACATTCTCATGGTTTCATATTTTTTCTTGATGAAAACTCCTTATGATGCAATAGGGCTAGAGCTAGCTTGAATGTGACCAATTTCTAGTAGTTCCTTAATATTTGTTTGATCTCTTTGTTGAACTTGTGGGGATGTCAGTATGGGGTGGTAATTATTGGATTTTCTCCTTCTAAATCTATTATGTGTTCAACTCCTCTTTTATGTGTTAGCTTGGGGGATATCTTCAAATACTTTCTTATATTCACTCAAAATGGGTTGAATGTGAATGTGAATTCTTTTTTCCATGTAAGAAGTGATTGGGTTGAACTATGGTCACAAATTTTTCTTGAAATGGGTTTGAATTAATTCTTAGAAATGGCTTCCTCAGTTCATCCTAAAGTGTCAATCTGAGAACGTAGGCTTTTGAACCATGTTGTTGAAGTATGTCGAAGAGATGCAATCAATAAACTATGGGTTGATGGATGCAAACTAATATAATTTATGTTTGAACAAAATTTTGATTTCCAGACTTCCTGTCACTGGTGTGATAGGAACTTGTGAAGAAATAGTTCTGAAACAAAAAATAGATTACTAGTACACAACATAATAGAACTGAAAATCTCTATATAACAAAACAAAACTATTCCTTGAAATTAAATGAACAAAATCAAAGTTAAGCTACTAAATGTAAATATGCTTTTGACATTAATTAACCATTCAACTACTTGACTCATAGTGAATTTATTAATCAACAACTAACTCTTCTTAATACTGATAATAGTTGATAGGTAAATTATGCACACTAACAAGTATTGAACAAACTGGTAGAGATTAACATAATCATAGAGATGAATTATACAGATAGGAATCTGGTACTTAACACAATAATCAATATGAAATCAATCAAATAGCTATGAAATGAAAATATACATTATCACATGCATATATCTAATAGAAATATCACCAACAACCAAGGAAGTGGGCCCTTCCTTCAACTTCTATTGAGTGATGAAGCTCAAAAACATAGAATTACTCCATGCTAACTATCATTCATTCAAATTGCAACAACAAATTATGAACACATATTTAATCGCAAATATTTGATTTCTATTATGTCTATCCATTCCATTTTTCAAAATACACACACACACACACACGCATATATATCGTAGCTGCCTATACCTATAACAGTCTTGCAGATGAAAGAGAATAAGCGTTTTGGTTTTTTGTGGCTTACAACCAGCAACCATCGAAAGTTACCAAAATCCTTCATGGTTTTTTTCAACTGCTTAAACATTTCCTATTACCAAAATCACAAAGATAGTTAGCAGTAGTCAAAGAAATCAATATTTTTCACTAGTTTTTACCTTTCCTTCTATTTTATAGAATATCTTGAGTTCATTAATGAAAAGTGACAAGAGCAATAAGAAATTCTAGGAAAGATGAAAAAGGTTAAATAAAATAATAGGTAGAATAATGGCATGTTTTCCCCCCATCATTTTCCCCCAGCAGAAGACTTTTAATGTCCTCATGCAAAAAGAGTATAGAATACAAACCGGAAGGAAAAGGGGCAAGTTTTTGTAGAGTGCTAGTGACCTATATGACACACAATTGATAGAGTTCCTGCAACTGTTTTTCATGTTATTGAATTGTTACCACAGATTTCTCAGTAACCTTTTCTTGCTTGAGTGTTTCCTTTAGGATGTAGGATCATCCTTGGTTATTGGAAATCTTGCATCGACCAAAAATATTTTCATTCAGTTTTTGTTCTTGTTCAATTCTTTTCCAGTTCAATTTGGTAGATTCGATGTTTCTTCATGTTTGCTCACTAGATCATGTGTACCTAAGGTTTCATTGTGGACATGTTCAATTGTCTTATTCCAAGTTTTCATCTTGATTGGATATTGTTTTGATAAGTTATCACTTTCAGATTGAGTGATAGTTTTGGAACTAGCCCTAAAATAATTTCAAACCCTAATGGCTAGTTGGAACGATCACGAATCTCGCTCGACACTTGCGGATCCTCATGTTGTGTTTAGATTTGTTTCTTGGAGTGTCCTCGACCGTATCTTTATGTCCACACTTCATCATATGCATTTACCATGGAAGGATTTCAGATTTGAGGTTGACCTATTCTTGCACATGTTAAATTTTTGAGATTGTAATGATCTTTGGCCGACGTGGATGTTTCTTGACTTGCGAATGTGATATAAAGCAAGTAATGAATCATCATAATAGTAGTGAATTAAGATCAAGTAGATTAGGTTGTATATAAAGTTTGATCTCTAGGATGTTCGCTCACATGCAAGAGAACTATATTTTGAGCATGTTGCAATCAAACCTATGAGCCGAATCTATAAGCTCAGATGTGGCCGACCATATGTAATCAAGATTTCTAATAATAATGAAGATTGTAACAAAATTTTCCTCCAATTTCTATGTATCTTCTACTTCTATTGTGTCACTCTTGCTACATGGTCTGGATTGATCTCCTTGAGGACCCTCCATACTGTGTCTGCATCGGATTGGTATCAAAGCAAGATTCATTCTTTGCGAGATTGTCAGAGTTTTAGTAGTCCTATTGAAGGTTTTCTATGGGGTGGAAGATTGAGGACCCGACCAAAAGCTACAGATCATTTCTGTAAATATGGCGAGAAGAAGAAATGGTAGAGTAAATGGAGCACATGGAAATGTAGACCCAACTATGATGTAAATGTTGATATGAATTGCTACCAGATTAGAAGAAGTTGAAACCACCCAAAGAAGAGGTCAACCAATTAATGATCTAAGTGATGAAGAAGTGTAATAACAAGAAGAAGTTACAAGAGAAGAGAAACCTAGTCTTGATTAAGGGGAAGAAAGGTTCATAAGAGCCCTAACTAGAGTGAACACTAAACCACATTTCAATCCACTAGATTATAATGGTAGGTTAGATTTAGATGAATTGCTTGATTGGATAACATATATGGAAAAGTACTTTGATTTTGAAGGAACCACAAAAGATAAGATGGTAAAGTTTTCTTGTACAAATTTGAAAGGACATGCATCCCTTTGGTGGGAACATTTGCAGACAGATAGGCAAAGAAAAGGAAAGGGGAAGATAAGATCACGAGATCAGATGGTGAATATGTTGAAGACAAGGTTCATGCATGTAGACTATCAAATCAATTTGTTCTGAAAATTACAGAATCTAAAATAGAAGAAATCAAGTGTGATAAAGTATACTGACGAGTTCTACAAGTTGAATATCAGATCAGGACATTCAAAATATGAGATCGAAAAAGTAGCTAGATATATGAATGGTTTGAGGTCTTCTAAACAAGATTTGATCAATTTGATTAAGTTGTTGAGTGTGGAAGAGACATACCAATGTGCCCTAAAGGCAGAAGAGAAGCTAAACAAAAGACATGAGCAAAGATAGAGAGGAAGAGGTGGAATATTTCAAAGAGGAAGAATATAATTTACTAGAGGAGGAAGGGGACCTTTTTTAGATCAGAATAAAGATAAGTAGATCAATAAGAATGATAGTTCATACCATAGATATGATGGAAACTCTTACAAAAGAGGATGATATGGTGGTTATAGGAATGAAGGATACATAAAAGGTGACAGAGAACAAGAGAAAAGATCATTCAGAGGAACTTGTTATAAGTGTGGTGGAGAAGGACATAAATAATTTGAATGTAATCAGCGAGAAACAAGCAAAAGAAAAAAGAATAGTAGGAGAACAACCTTTGCTAAAGAAAATCATGATGGATTACCTAACAAACTAAAGTGCTAGTGAATAGAAGAGTATTATGTCAAAGTGAGATGGAGTAGGAACCATTGTAGCGAAAGAATTTGTTTTGGGCTAGATGAAAAGTAGCTAATAAATGTTGCAAAGTGATCATAGACAGTGGAAGTTCAAAGAGCTTGGCTTCTGAAGAAATGGTTACCAAGTTGAAGTTGGAAATATTGAAACACCCAAAGCCATCTTCGATAGAATGGATTCAAGATGAGCACAAGATTTTGATAAGTGAACAATGCTTGGTGAAATTGAAGATAGGAAATTACCATGATGAATTTTTGTGTGATATTATTCCTATGGATGTATGCCATATTTTTTTGGGAAGGCCTTGGTAGTATGACAGAAAACCTATTCATGATGGAAAGAAGAACATATATACTATTGTTTCTAATAGGATGAAACAAGTTTTGTTTCCCTTGGAAGGTGTTCCTTTAACCAAGGATTGTATGAGTGCTAGAATTTGTTTGGTTGATGGGAGGAGATTCTTGGATGGAATGAGACATGAGAACATGTGCTATGCCTTAGTTCCTAAGAAATTTGAAGATTTGAAGCATGCAGAGTAACAACTTGAGGAGATAAAAGAGTCACTGATAGAATATGAAGCTATCATTTTAGAAAATGTACCTGATGGATTGCCACCTATGAGGGGTATTAGTCATTACATGGATCTGATTCCTAGAGCTAGTTTGCATAAAAAAGTAGCACACCAGATGACGCTAGAAAAAAATGAAGAATTGAATAGATAAGTGAGAGAATTGTTGAGAAAAGGTTTGATTAGAGAAAGCTTGAGCCCTTGTGCAATACCTATTGTATTGGCACCTAAGAAGGATGGAGAATGGAGGATGTGTACAAACTCTAGAACCATATCCAAGATCAAAGTGAAGCATATATTTCCCTTTCCCTGGATGGATGAAATTATGGATTGTTTGAGTGGAGCTAAGTACTTTACAAAGATAGACTTGAAAAGTAGATATAACCATGTCAGAATTAGAGAAGGAGATGAGTGGAAAAATACCTTCAAGACAAATGAAGGATTGTATGAATGGTTGGTGATGCCTTTTGGACTGACTATTGCATCGTGTAATTTCATGAGGTTGATGAATGAGGTATTGAAGAGATTATTGGGTAAGTTTGTGATTGTCTATTTGGATGACATCTTGATTTTTACTAAGATAAGAGAAGAACATTTGTTGCACATAAGACAAGTTTTTTAGAGGTTGAAGAAAGAGCAGTTGTTGATAAATAGTAAGAAGTGTAGTTTCATGAAGGAAGAGATGGTATATCTTGGATTTGTGATATCAGTGGATGGATTGAAGATGGATCTTGACAAGGTAAGAGATAGTGTTGAATGGCCTACACTCGGGTGATCCCACAATATTGGTTTACAATTTTTGGGCAAACTGGACACCAAACTAATTTTTTTTAACTAAACCTTCACTTTTGGGCTCCTATAGCGGCTAAACTGTGAGGAATTTGAAGATAATGAAAACTAGTGATTTGTGAATTTTTTTCTATAGATTCTAAATATATATATTTTTTGGAATCAGATTGCACTTATTCTTCCATCTCCTTTGAAAACTAGTTTTAAAAAAAAAAACAACATTTTTAAGGAGTGACGCTCATTGTATACAACATAACTTTTTTTGTATGAAGGATAATTTTTTTTTTTTTTAATTTAGATTTGTAACTATGATATCTAGCACTTTTGTTTCGTTTTATAGTGTTTTATTGAATATTGTTTCCTCAATAAAGTTTCAAAGTCAAACCAATTACAATTCAGACATAGGCGGACTGTATACAACATAACTTTTTCTGTATGTATCAAATTTTTTATTTATTTTTAATGGATCAAGGACATCAATATTAAGCCCAAACATATTTTTCAATATTTTACTTTGATAATTTGCTATTTTTCCACATGTGCAGAACAAAGATCTTGATTTTCGGTTAAAAACCTATGTTTAATAAAACTAAAAAATCATATACATAATAAAACTAAAACATATTAAAATTATATTCATTGGATAGCTCGTTCTGAGGATTACCATAATCATTTCAATTAAATTTTAAACGAATTCATTTGGTCCCCAAAAGGTAAATAAAAAGTGATTTTTATTAGCATTTTGATAGGTGTAAATGAGACTCATTTATAGGTATGGTTTAAGACTAGCAAGGTTCTATCCAAAGGGGTTTGATCCAAGGTGATTTGATCAAACCCTCTTCAATTGGAATCCTTAAAATATAAATTTTTAAGGTTTAAATCATTATATTTTCTAAAAATATGTGATTTTAGCAAAAATCAGTTCCTCTCAGAAATTGTAAACCAGCTTTGTGGGATCACCCACCTAAAAGCATTGGAGAGGTAAGATCATTTCATGGATTTGATAGTTTTTACCAAAATTTCATTAGGAATTTCAGCTCTATTTGCAGCCCTATGACAAAAACAATGAGAGGAGATAAGAAGGATTTCATAGGGACACTTGGAGCAGAGAAAAATTTTGAGTTATTAAAGAAGAAGGTGACTGAGCAGCCTATGTTGGCTTTACTAGATTTTAGCAAAGTATTTCAAGTAGATTGTGATGCAAGTGGAAATGCAATTGGAGTAGTATTAAGTCAAGAAGGAAGACCGGTAGCTTATTTTAGTGAGAATTTGAAGGATAATAGGAGAAGATATTCAATGTATGATAAGGAGTTCTATGCCATAGTTCAAGATTTGAAGAAGTAGAGACATTACTTGTTATCTAAGGAGTTTGTGTTGTATATAGATCATCAAGCTTTGCAGTATTTAAATAGTCAAGGTAAGTTGAGGCAAAAACACATGAGATGGGTAGAGTTCTTGTAAAATTATACTTTTTTTTTGAAGCATAGGAGTGGAAAGTCAAATAGAGTTTTTGATGCCTTGAGTAGGAGAAGAAATTTTCTAGCATAGATGAGAGTGGAAGTATTAGGCTTTGAAGAGTTGAAGAACTTGTATAAGGAAGACTCGGATTTTATAGAACCTTGGAGAGCATATAAAGAACTAATCTTGGAGGATAGGAGTTAGTGGTTGGATTATTTCATTCAAGAGGATATGTTGTTCAGATGAAATCAGTTGTGTATACCCCAAAGTTCAATGAGGGATAACTTGATAAAAGAGAAATGTAGTGGAGGATTGGCAGGACACTTTGGAATTGGAAAAACAATAGCCTTGGTGAGTGGGAATTACTTTTGGCCATAGATTCATAAGGATGTTAAGAAATTTATGCAGAGTTGCAGAGTTTGTCAAGTTGCAAAAGGAGGTAGTCAGAATGTTGGACTATATAAGCCTTTGACAGTACCAGAAAGACCTTGGGAAGATATGAGCATGCATTTCATACTTGGTTTGCCTAAGACACAAAGAGGTAATGATTCAATATTTGTGGTGTTTGACATATTTTCAAAGATGGCACATTTCATACCTTGTAAGAAGACAAAAAATGCAGTACATGTAGCAAACTTGTTTTTCAAAGAAATCACCAAATTGCATGGATTACCTAGGAGTATTGTTTCAGAAAGAGATACAAAATTTGTTGTTTACTTTTGGAGAACACTTTGGAAGAAGCTAAAGAAAGATTTGAAGTTCAGTTCTACTTTTCACCCATGGACCGATGGATAGATAGAGGTTGTAAATAGGAGTTTGGGAATTTTTCTAAGATGTTTGGTTGGAGAGAAAGGAATTTGGGATTTAGCCCTTGCACAAGTAGAGGTTTCCTACAATAACTTAGTTTAGAGGAGTACTAGAAAAACACATTTTTAGATTGTTACTAGAGATCATCCTTGAGGTATATCAGAATTCCAAGACATCAATAAGGAAGATAAAAGGAGTGCAAAAGTAGAGGAATTTGTAGAATATATGAAGAAAGTGCATACTCAAGTAAAGTTGTGATTGGAAGATATGAACCAGGGGTATAAGGAGAAGGAAAATGACAAGAGGATACATAACGAATTTGAATTTGGCAAAGAAGTGATGGTGTATTTGAGGAAGGAAATATTTCTAGTTGGTACATATAGTAAGCTCAAGATTAGGAAGTTTAGACCCTGTAGGATTTTGAGGAAATTTGATTTAGGAAATGAATATGAAGTGGAGTTATTAGATGACATGGGTATTTCACTTGTATTCAATATGGCAGATCTTCATTAATACCATGAAGCAAAATTCAGTGAAGATAGTAGAGAAAAATTAGAAAAAAAACTTCCTAAACAACAATCAGATGGGATAGAAGAGATTTGGATGTTAGAGATGGAAGAAAGACTCGTGGAAGACAATACAAAGAATATCATGTGAAATGGAAGGGGAGACCAGTGGAGGATTGTTCTTATATTTCTTAGGTTGTGGTAGACTGTCTTGGTTTTCTTTTAGACCCAACAAAGTGAGGGGATCACTTTTCATTAACCCTAGATGTTTGATGCTGGAGCATCCTTGGTTCTTGGCAATCTTGCATCAACCAAAAATATTTTCATTCAGTTTTTGTTCTTGTTCAGTTCTTTTCTAGTTCAAGTTGGTAGATCTAGTATTTTTTCATGTTTTCTCACTAGATCACGCATACCTAAGGTTTCATTGTGGATATGTTCAATTATCTTATTCCAATTTTTTCAGCTCGATTGGATCTTTTTTCCAAAAAATTATCTCTTTCAGATTGAGTGATAGTTTTGGAACTGGCCCCAGAATAATTTCAAACCCTAACGACTAGTTCGATCGATCAAAGATCTCGCCCAAAACTTGCGGATCCTCATAGTGTGTTTAGATTTGTTCCCTAGAGTTTCCCTAACCTTATGTTTATGTCTACACTTCATCGTATGCATTTACTGCAGAAGGATTTCAGATTTGAGGCCAACCTATTCTTGCACATGTTAAATTTTGGATATTGTAATGATCTTTTTCTGACACAGATGTTCCTTGACCCACAAATGTGATATAAAGCATGTAATGAATCATTAGAATAGTAGTGAATTAAGATCAATTAGGTTAGGTTGTATATAAAGTTTGATCTGTAGGATTCTTCACTCACATTTAAGAGCATTGTATTTTGAGCATGTTGCAATCAGGTTGGTGAGCCGAATCTATAAGCCCGGGTGTGGCTGACCATATGTAATCAAGATTTATGATAATAAAAAAATCTATAACTACATTTTCCTCCAATTTATGTGTAGCTTATGTTGTGTTACTCTTTCTATAAGGTTTTGATTTTTCTCCTTGAGGACCCTCCATACCATGTCTGCACCACTTCAACTAATTGATCTCTGTTGCTTGGGATGCGTTGAGTGACTCTATAGTTTGAACCTATTTCTGTAGGGTTTCATTTTCTTCAGTCAATTTAGTCACCAGACTCTACATGCTACAAATTTCATCATTAGTGAGTAGGGGATGCTTTTCTTAATACTCTTCTTCTCCCTCTGATTCTTGTTTTTCTTTTTGTTCATGATGAGGGTTTGCAACATTTTCCTATTCCTGAATATCCAACACATTCACTTCATTCTCTATTCTTTCTTCTAATTGTTGTCCTCCTTCCTAGTTAGTGGCATGAGGGCTTTGATCTTCAAGGTTATCAAGGTCATTATCACTTTTAGCTAGTGCAAACTGATTCTGAACAATTTCCTTGTCAAGAATTTATTTTTGGTTGATCGATATCTCTTCAAAGGTTGGAGAGTTTTGGGGTAGTATCTGAAGGTTTTGTTCAGGCTTCTCTTGGTTTTTTGGAGAGTCATCAAAGTCTATCTACTACTTATTTATCTTACTTCTTAATTCTCTTGAAACAACTTATGTTCTCTTAGTCTTTTTGGAGATTGTGGCTACTATTTTTAACTCCCCAACTTCTTAAGTTTTTTGAGGGCTTAAACCACTGGCTACATTAGCCAAATTTTCTAGCTTGTCTATGAGATCAGTCAACAATTGTTTTTCTTCTAAGATAGCATCTGAGGTGGACCCACTACGTTGGTTCTTCTTGCCCCTAGAGCCAGGTGTAGTGGTTTCAATATTTTTAAGATTAGGTCATCTAGTGCTAGATCCCTTAACCTTCTTACTACTAGGCCTTAGGGTTTTTACTTCTTTTTTTTAAAGCTATTAGGAGGAGCTTCTAACTCAGAACCATTGGTGTTTTCATCACCCTCTTCTAAATTTGTATGACTAGACTCCTCTTCCTCTAAATTACCAAAAGATTTTTCTACATTGTGGGAGTCTTTTTCTGTAGAGCGTTCCGAAGTATTAGGGAGGCATTTTCCACAAAATTTTCAGGGGTTTCATCTACAAAAAATGAGACATAGTCCCTAGGAGGTGAAAACTTATTTAATTATTTTAGAATCAATACTTTGGTAAGCCCATGATGGGCTAATGAATTTTCACTACCCCTTTGAACTGCTTTTCACATTTGCATTAAGGAAGAATACAAAAAGAAAGGAATATTTACAAAAGCACCCCATCTTAGATGTATCATAAGATGAAATTGTTTGGTGTAAACATATACATAACTCCCATTGTAGGTCAAGTATTGAATAACAAACTTCACCACAACATTCCAGGGAACTGGAAGCGAAGCTAACTTTGTGCCCTAGCCAAAAACTACTTCGACTGACTCCCAACGCTTCAAGAACTTTTTACGGAGGGATTTAAGATCTCTTTCCCATACAAAATTATTAGGAAAATAAATTTCCTCTGTTAATGGAAATCATGTAACATCCATTATGTTTTCAATTGAAATGGTAATCTCAAAACCATGAAATTGTGCTCGTTTAGTTTTGTAGGTCACTACGAACTCACGAGCCAATTTTTCATCATATCACCTTAGCCTCTTAAAGTATGCATCCCATCCTACTTGCTTGAATATCTTGTATGCCTCAGACATCACCAGATCCCTCAAGTCATCCATTGTCATTGGCTCATAGTGGTGCCTATGTTCTCTTGCCATATCCTGACCAGAAGGTGCAATCTAAACAATCCATAGTTCGAACCCAGTAAAGTGTATGAACAAAGCCGGTTAACAAAAACAACTACTATCAAGAATAGTACAAACTTAACTGGTAGCAAAATTAGGAAATTAGAATGGTAGTAAGAAATAGTTTATGGTAGGCAGATAAGGAATGGTAGTTTCATATGATTATTATGGGTGAATAATAATAATTATCAGCGGTATTAAGGAGTGACTGAATAATGATGGTTATAACATATCATGCCAGAAATAAGAGGGTATAGATATGATGGGATAAGTTTTTTTCATGGAAGCGATGAGACACGGTGACTAATGTGACACTCCCCCTAGATTAGTATGTCACCCCTCCATGAGTGACATCACAATCATTAAATGAAATGTCGATATTAAATAAAATAAAAAGAAAAGAAAAACATGTGAAATACCATTACCAATGACCATTGATGGATGAAGTGGCGATGTAGTAGTGTGGATGGAGAAACCAATGCTGATGCAAATGCCAACTTCAAAACAATGATAAGATGATAAGAGGGCACCATAGGAGGTACGATCATGACGAAGCCGAAATCAAAATGAATTAGCTAGCTAGTGAGTGTCACATGTAGAAGAAAGCATGAGAAAATGTCAACCGAAAAGTATGGCGGCTGACAAGGTGGTGTTCAACTAGCTAGAGCATTGGAAATGATAATTAGATCATGGAAGAAATCCCACAGAAAGGAGTATCGCCTAGTAGATACAACAAGAAAAAGGCTCTTGGCAAAGAAAAGACTAGAATCCCAACTGGAGGATAGTCGTAGAAGTTCCTATCACAAAGGGGATAGGAATGTAGAACAATGGGAGCAATGTTTGTTGGTTGTAAGCCACAAACAACCATTGTGACATGAATGGTAGAATCAAGAATGGAGGGTGTAGAAACTAGCCAGGAATGAGTAACGGTAGGTATGGGGACAGGTTGGGAAACCATGGGTGAAGAAAACACCAACCAGCTGAGGCACCTAAGTAGAGGTTCTTAAAAAGAAAATGACAAGAATAGTGGAAAAGGATATCACTGGGAGACATGAAAGTACATGCCATGGATGAGAATAGGAGGTTGAAGTATGACCCCGAATGAATGGAGTGTGAGACCCAAGTACCCTCAACACAAAGTAAAATAATTTCTGGCAAGAAAGTGATAGGAAGGCGGGGTGCCAACTCATGAAGAGATTTTTTTATTTATTTTTAATGACAATAGAGCATAGGTCACCTAGTTTTTAGTCTACCACCACTTAGTGGAACCAAAAACTCGGTTTTAACCACTAAGGTTATTCAATAGGTAATGCTCGTTGGAAACTGGTTTTTGAACATTAACCGACCAACAACACCCAAAAGGGTTTTCATTGTTGGATCTTTAATTGTTTTTTTTTAATTCTATTGATAAATTTTGATGGAGTTCAAAAGGAACAACAATAAGTTCCTTCTCCACCTCTAAAAAGAAAGCTTCTTTCAAAATAGGCTTTCTGTATAGTTTGAGGCAGTGACCATTAACAAGGAGAGCTCTTTTTTTGGATTCCACTGTACAGAGACGAGCAATGCCATTATCATATACTATTTGGATCTTGGAGCATCCTAGCCACCATGTTTAAAACTTCCCTTTGAAGTCTTGGAAGCGAGAGTCATATAAGAGTGCCCAATCTCTAGGTTGGAATGACCATTGTTTGATGTGATGATCATGCCATAGATCATGTTGTTTCTGAACAACCTCAGTGTGAAAGAGTGTTTCCTAGTGCAATTCATCTAAGGAATGTAGTTGATCAATAAGTTCCTTTTGTGCATCGAAAAG
Organism: Sequoiadendron giganteum; assembly: GCA_007115665.2. NCBI lineage: Eukaryota > Viridiplantae > Streptophyta > Pinopsida > Cupressales > Cupressaceae > Sequoiadendron > Sequoiadendron giganteum. The sequence goes on from CM021107.1 coordinate 203,636,194, forward strand.
ACTCATACCCAATTGTAGTGTAGTGCAAAGAGTTTTTATCTCAAACTCATTGGGAAGAACTGCCTTTTTACCATGGAAAAGTTCATAAGGGGTCAAACTAGTGGTGATCTTCCACATTTTTTGATAGGCCCACACAGAATCAAGAAGTCATGCAACCCAATCACACTTATGAAGAGCTACTTTCTTACTAAGAATATTCCCAATTTCCCTATTGGTGACTTCTACCTGCCCATTGGCTTGAGGGTGATAAGGTGTAGACATATGATGGCAGATTTCATACTCATGAACCAAGGAAAAAATGAGCTTGGAGGTAAATTGTTTTCCTTCATCCATGGTTAGCTCTCACGGTACAACAAACCTAGTGAAAATATTAGAGTACAGGAACTCTGGCATGCTTCAGAGCTACCGCTTCAACCCACTTGGTTACATAATTGGTACATACAAGGATGTATTCCTTATTTATTGATGGTGGGTTGATTGGGCCAACAAAATCAAGGCCCCACTTCTCAAATGGCTCTGGGGACAACTACAGGTGTAAGGGAATCTTGTCGAAGATTTTAGGTCAGCCCATACACTGACACTTGTCGCAATGATGAACATAGTGTTTAAAATCCTCATGGATTGTAGGCCAACAATAGCCTGCAGTGAGAATTGTTTGAGCAGTCCTCTGAGTAGAAAAGTGTCCTCTGCATGGTTTTGTATGGCATGCACAAAGTATATCAAAGACATCATCTTCAGGTATAAAACACTGCATGATATTGTCAATGTCGATGTGGAAGAGAAATTTTTTGATCCATGTGTACTGTCCACTAATTCCAACCAGATTTTATCATTCCCTTAGAGAGAAATGTGGTGGGAACTTGCATGTAACTAGATAGTTTGCAATATCAGTGAACCATGGGCTTCTTGTTGATATATAAAATAGGTTCTCATTTGGAAATACATCGTTAATTGGAGTAGGTTCATCTTTTGGCTCTTGTAACCTAGACAAAAAGTCTGGAACCATATTTTCTTGACTAGGCTTATGAAGTATAGTTATATCAAATTCCTGGAGTAAAAGAAACCATCTAATAACTCTACCAGTTACAACAGGTTTATTCATTAGAAAACAAATTATTGAATGATCTGTGTGGACAAATACTTTATAACCAGTAATATTGTGATGAAACTTATTAATTGTATACACAACTACAAAATCTTTTTCGGTTACCATGTAGTTTACCTCATCTCCTATGCAGTTCTTGCTAATGTAGTAGATGGAATAGAAGAGATTATCCTCTTTTTTTCCAAGCACATCTCCCATCGAACAATCTGAGGCATCAATGTGAATATGAAATGGTAGTTCCCAGTTTGGACCTTTAAGGACCAGTGTGGTTACAAGTTTTACCTTGATGGTCTCAAAGGCTTCTTGACACTCAGGTGTGTAAGAGAAAGCAACACCTTTAGGTAACAAGGAAAACAAGGGAGAGGCAATCTTTCTGAAATTTTGAATAAATCTCTGGTAATACCCTACATGACCAAGAAAACTACAAATGCATCTTTTTGGATAGAGGATGTAGGCAAGTCTTGGATAATTTGGATCTTTTTAGGATCTGCTTGGATAACTTTAGAGGATATGTAATGGCCAATCACTATCCCTTATGCCATAAGCATATGGCACTTTTCATGAATTAATGACAAGTTGGTATCTATACAATTCCTAAGCACCTTTTCTAAATTTGTTTTAGCCTCTTCATAAGTATTACCATGGATAGTAAAATCGTCCATATACACCTCAACACAATCATTGACAAGATCCACAAAAATGCTCAAAACTGCTCTTTGAAAAGTGTCAAGGGCATTACATAAACCAAATGGAAAGACACTATAGGAAAAGGTTCTCCAAGGGCAAGTGAAAGTGGTCTTGTCCTGATCTTCTAGGGCTATGTGAATCTGGTTGTAATTGCCAAACCCATCTAGAAAAGAGAAGAACTTCTTACCTGCAAGAGTGTCCAATTCTTGATCAATAAATGGTAATGGAAAATGATCTTTCTTAGTAGCTTTATTTAATGCTCTATAATCAACACAAATTCTCCACTTACCATTTTTCTTAGGAACCACAACTAAAGGAGAAACCCACTGACTATCTAAAATTGGATATATAAACCCAACATTTAACACTTTTTGAAACTCCTCCTTAACTATTTCACGCAAGGCAGGGTTGAGCCGACATTGTGGTTGCCTAATTGGATGACTACCTTGTTCAATGTAGATACAATGGGTGCATGTGTCAATGTGAATGCCACACATGTCTTGGTATTCCCAAGTGAATGCATCTTTGTTTGTTTTAAGCATGGCAATAAGGTCTTGGATTTGTTCAAGGGTTAACTATGGATTAATATTAAGTGTGCAATTAGGCAAAATTTCCATAGCTTCTGATTGTGTAGGTGAGTTAATGGCTAAGAATTGGGAGGTGGATGGAATATCACTTGAATTTTTAGATTATAAGAATGAACCATACAAGCAATTATGGGGCAAGAACTGAAGCAATGTGATAAATTGTTGAACAAATCATGAACTACCCACCAACGAAAAGTTCCCAAAACGGACATTGAGTATTTATACCTAAATGGAGGACGATGCTTTCAAAAATTTCATTAAATGTATACCTGTTCTGAAGAAAATTAACAAGAACATTATCCTCAGTAGGTTCCACCATATCTAAGGCTTTATCAATTGTTAGAATTGGCAATGACTCATCTAAGTTACTATCAATCCAAACTGGGTCCTCCATCTCCAACAAAGGTTGTGCTGGTAGGTATAGAGTCAATCGTTTCTTGTGCTCAACAGTAGAAACGACCATGTTCCCTGACCGGAAATTGATAAATGCATATGTGGATGCTAACCAAGGTCATCGCAAAATTAAGGGGTATCCCCCCATCTTAATTTTTGGCTGCAAAATTACAAAGTCAGTTGGGTATTCCCACAAATCAATAGAAATGATTACATCTTCAATCACACCTTTAGGCTTGACCAAATATCGATCTTCTATTTGAAGAACTGTAGGATTAGGTCTAAGTCCCTCTAATGACAATCTTTCGTTTGTTTCATTTGTCATAACATTAATTGCAGCACCCAAGTCTATAAGGGTATTAGGAATACTTACTTTACTGATAGATACCTTAATGAAATAATCCCTCGATCTGAGTACTTTGGAATGGTTATGTTCTTGATCATAAGGTCTACCAACTGTCTGATGACTTGGACGGTCTACGGGTCTTTCCTCTTCTTCTGCTTCTAAGTACATATATATAGAATTATTTTTGTATAGATGGGGATTTCCTTGATGGACTGCAACAAAGGAATCTTGATGTTAACATTATGCAACACATTAACAAAATAAAATTTAGGTTGAGAGTCCTCCCTTTGTAGTGGTTCAGACTCAAATCATTCAGGAAAGGGAGGTTCTTTGGTTGACTCTATTTTTGACTCCTTGGTGATTTTTGTAATGGTGGGCCCTTGAAGAGCCTTCCCCGACCTTAACTGAACTCCATCTAGTTCTAATTTATTTATGTGATAGGTGGGGTAACATGTTGCCTCCTTATTATACATAGGTTGGGTTGCCTTATTGTTGGGATTTAGATTTGGCTGGGCTGGCATTGACGTAGGTCTTGGTGGTTGTGTTGGATGGTTTTTTGGATTGATAGGATGAGTGGCCGATGATGGCAAGGCAAGAAGAAGTTGTTGTGACTACTCGCATGGGTTGATCAGAGGAGGAGGAAAAAATTGTGATTGTGACATAAATGGTTGTTGTTGGTATGGTGATGGTTGTGGCGATTGTGGCCTCTATGCCTATTGCCATGACTAAGAAGTATATTGATATTGTGGCATCCATTGAGGGTAGGGGGTTTTTTCCAACCCCCATACCATCTCGGTTGATAATAATTGGGTTGGCTAGGTCTAGGGGTAAGATAATCATTCATCATGCTAGGGTGCATTACTCGAGGTGGAAAATATCACCTAGGGGCCATGTAATAGATGGGTTCCTCATAATATTCCATTTTAGGCACACCTACAAGAAGAGGCCTCAAGGTAGAACTCCTACTGAATTCTTCTAGGGATGAGATGTTTGTCGCATTGTATGGGAAATCCTCACTACCATCTCTCTTGCGACATGTTGGACAAAACATGAGCAAGGCCTTCTTGGCTTCCTCTTGCTTCCTACGAGTATAAAGAGTCTATTTGTTTCCCCATATGACTCACCAAATCTATTTTAAGTTTCTCAAGTACATTTCCTACGGTATGAGGCTTACTTATATAGCTCCTTCTTGAACGTTGAGACATTTAATAGTTCCTGTAAATATCATAGATATCATCAAATTCCATTTTGGAGATATTCCCTTTTCCTATTAAATGTAATGCTTCCATAACATCATCTCTTATCCCAATAAGAAATAGCATTTTAATAGCATCATCATTTAGTCCCTATTGGTGAGACCTTTGAAGACTAAACATAAAGTGTTCAAGGTAGTCCTCCATGGACTCGTCTTCCTTTTGAGTCATGCAGAAAATTCCATCCCAAACATCCTTTTTTTTTTGCAATATTCTTGGTACTTGGTTAGGAATAGTTCCTCCATGGCTTCCCACGTTTTGATGTTCCTAAGGTTCATAAAACATCATAGGGTGACATCCTTTAATGTATCTAGAAATATTTTGAGTTTCTATGCATCACTTAGATAATCATAACTATGGCACAACACATCAAATTTAAACAAAAACATGTCAAGATCCTCAATCGAAAGACCACGAAAAATAGGCAAAAGAGAATGAGGAATATTCTTCGTAGGAGAATCTTGTTCAGGATGTGTGATTGGAAACTCAAAGGTAATGGGATTATTTTTGGCCAATGTCCTATTATGATTATCATTGTTGTTATTGTTGTCATTATTGTTGTTGTTGTTATTGTTGTTGGGATCCATGACTTCTAATGCCTTAGGGGTAAAATAATTTTTAAATGGCTCTTGGGTTTGTGAAAATGGATGAAATTTAACCCCACAACTTGTTATCAATTAGATTTTCACCCTGATGAATATGAAATTCGGGAATCTAATGACACATGGAAACCTTCTTCAGATGTGGGTGATCTGAACAAAGAAGGAATCTCCAGAGTGAGTTGGTTCTCTGAATGATGGATCCTATTCTAAGTATTTTTGAAGGAAAGAGTTAGAAGGATAACTGAAATTAAAATCTCTGACTTAACATGATTTTTGAGACTTGATAATAACCTAATGATGACTCTGGTTTTTTCCTCACAAACAACTTTCATAAAACAACAATATCTCATAACCTGACATGAACAATTACACATAAATAATTTGCATGAATATTTGATTTCAAATACAACATGCAACCTGTATCTTTGGACTTTTCTACATCAAAATTACAATCCTAAGACATAACAAGGATTTTGTAAACATAAATCACAATATAACATCAAACTAAAACTGTAAGTAGACACGAAAATGAGAAGTAGGAATGTTGTTTTATTCAACTGTAGGAGCATGCCAAAATCTAAAATTGAGTACAAAGAAGTTTACAAGCTCAAAAATGTGTAAGAGCAAGAAGCGAGACTCTGAATTGAGAAAACCTTATGTTTTCCTCAAAGATATATCTCCCAGAACCCTAATCCGAGCTCAAGAAAAAAGCTCAAGGAAACACATCAAGAACTGCTCCAAAAATGTGGCATGAAAGTGGAAAAATACTCTTTTTGCATGTGCATACCATGAGGCCTCTGAAAATAGTCAAAATATTCTTTAAAAGAAAATAAAACTCTTCACCTTTTTCCCATGTAGTTCAAATCCGACCAGAAGAAAATTCAATATCCAACTATTAAAAAAAGCAGACATAAAACAATTTATAAAGCATTGTTTTATTCTTGCTTTACAACATGTAGTTTTACAACTTTCCCTATTTTTGCAATTAAAGATTGAAGATCTTTGCAAAACTAATACCCTTATTACTCCATTACAATCTTGACTTTTCTTGTAAAAAAAAATAATAACCTCTATTACATATTTAATTGTTTTTCTTTTAAAACACAATGTAAAAATAAAAATACTTGATTGATTTCTTTTAAAATCAATTAAAAATAAAACCCTAATTCATAAACAAAGACTTCATTTTTAATTTTAATTGATCCCTCTCTAAATTAATTAAAAATATACGGTATCTTCCATTATCCCTTTTTAACTAAGCCACTATTGACATAAAACCCTAAAGCCCTAACTCATAAAAATATCTCCCATGGACAAGCCCAAAGAATTAGGCAAAAAACATAATATGAAAACCTTCCCATAAGGCTTGACCTTGTGGTATTCAAAATATATAATTACTAAGCCATATGCATGTACCCCCTAAGTCGAATTAGGGTTGATAGTAAAACCAAACGAAAAACCTAAAATCACTTCATTTCATGTTTTGCTTTTGAAAGTGAACATTGCAAGAGGCATCGCCATTCTTAGGGTTTGAACTCTGAGACCCCATTCAAGCTCTCCTCTCGTTGATTCTCCACCAGATTCAACCTCTACTAGTCATGGCAAGTTTGACTTGTTATTTCATTTGATCCATTACTCCTTTCAATAAGAAAAGGCCTTGTTGGACACGGCTATGAGATGATTATCTAATGCTTTTACTTCATTTTATGTGCTTTGTATTTATGTTCTTCCTTGGCCGCCATTGGAGAGAGCTTGACCTTGTGTTTGAGAGCTCCTTGAGAGGGTCTGGCCATGACATACCTTGCTTCAAAGGTGCACACGGTAAGTTCATTGCTTCTCTTGAACTCATGGAACATTCTTTCTCCAAATCAGAAAGCTTATAAAATCTTTATACTCTATAAAAGATCAAAATTCTTACTTCTAATACTTGCAGGCCATTACACAGGCTGCGCCATTTCATGTAGCAAAATTTGGCTCTTCTATGAATTTCTCATTGCACCTCACATCTTTTATCTTCAGACTTTGATTTAAATACAACAAACTCGAATTAGTTTCCATACTTTTAGTGGTTCTGTAACTAAGAACTCCTCCTCCCTTTGGTCGTGCCATGAAAGCACAATGGGTGCTTATATTCTACATTTAAATGTAAAACCCCATGTAGGTATTCCTGGAAATAGTAAAACTTGAGTAAATCTACATTTTTGTTTGACATACTTGAATGGGTATTTAGTATTCTTGTGTTGAGCTCGAAACACAAAATGGGTATTTGTTAATTATGAAGAAAACATTCATTTTGTCTTTCTATTGAAAAACCCATGTGGGTTTTCAGAAAATTGTAAGAACTTCATTCTAATAAGAAGGTTCCCCAATATGGGTATTCAAGAAAATGGAAAAATCTTTGTCTCTGGAATAAATTTACTCATAATTGCATTTTAAATTTGAATCCTCCTATGAATATCCTTTATTTGAATGACAAAAATGGATCCTTTGTCAAAAACCCAATGTGGGTATCCATTATTTTGAATAAAACTGCATTTAAATAAAAAAGTTCATATGGGTATTCTAGAAACCATAATAAAATTGTATTTGAATTTAAACCCATCATGTGCATTCTTCCATTTTTTGAAACAAATTGCTTATTCTTGTATTTTTGATTAAAATAAACATGGTATTTGGTAAATAATAGAAAACCAAATGAAACTTGAACATTTCCTCATATTGATAGTTCTGGAAACCCTATAAAACTTGTGTGAAAATAGCTTTGAAAGATGAAAAATATTCCACATATTTGCATTCTTAGTTTAGTTGTAGCTGCAATAAAATTGCAGAATTTACCTATTCTGAGGGCTAATTCGATGCCTTTGAAAAAAATCATTTGGCTTTCAGCCACTATAATACCATTCTTGATCATATTTGATGTAGTCCCCATTCTGTTGATGTACTTCAACTTTCGTGCTTCAGAGTAATAGTCATAGGAATAACAGATTTTAAGATAGAAACTATAAAAAAATGTTTTGTATGCTTCTTCATGGCTCACACACTTCATAATTTTTTCACAAAACTGAACCTCTACAAATACTTCCATGCTTCTATTGCTCATTAGTGCTTTATTGATAAGGCATTATGTGTGCCTGTTCACCATCACTGTCATGAGATGAAACACTTCTTTCTTAGCCCCCTTGTAATGTATAAGGGGCAACATGTTGAGCTCTACCCTTGTGGGAGCATGTTTTTCCCCACATGCTTGGTCTTCAAATGATAATTAGCTACATGAATTTTCGCATACCTGCACAAGGAAACAAACAACGTTAGCATAAAAACAATGTATGATGATGATGTTTTCTCTTTTCAGTTCATATTTTTGTTCCTTCCTTTAGTTGATTCCATGCATTTCGAAGAGTGAATTATATGTCTGTTGGTAGAGGTTGTAGTATAACTCATATCTGAAGCTCTTAATTGACACCCCTCTCAATCTCTTGCAGGCACACTCAGGAGCGGAAGCAAGATAGAGTAAGTAGCAACATCTCAACTGAAGATGAAGAATCAGGCAATGATGGATATGTCTTATGCTATCTGCTTTCTCATTTCTCTTTACCTTCAGCTGTAGAATTTACTTTTTGCAATGAATAGAATTTTCTAAAACCATAGCTTGTGTGGATATTTAATTTCGTTCTTTCATTTCCATTTTGAAAGAAAAGCATTAAAATGCAAAGTTGTACCAACATTTGTATTCTTGCAATCAAATGAACATATGTAATCTGAATCATTTTATAAAATAAATGAAAGAATTTTGTTATGCCTTATCATTTGTATATTAAGTTCTGTACTCCATTTGATTTTTTGCAAAAACATGAGTAATACTTCTAAAATTCAATTTTCTCGAAAAACACTTGCATAACTGTCACTTTACAAATCATAAATAAGGTGCAAAAAACACTTAAGAATATGCAAAAATAACTATATTTTCACTTTCAAATTTTATATAACAATATTTAAACTAGCTCCACCAATTGAGCTGTAGCGAAAAATTGTTAACATTTTGGTGATTTTCACTAGATGCTTGCTAGCTAAGCACATATCAGTTGCCTTTGAAAAATCCATTGGGCACAAAGTCAAATTTTCCCCTTCATGAAACTCAGAAACCTGAACAACAATACTCCAAACAATAGAAAAACAAAACAAAACAATGTAGGAATCAAACTAACAGGCCCTGATGGCCAACAAAACATGTGCAACAATGCTTAGGGAAAGAAAACTATTGAAAATAAATGTGCATAACACACTTATTGCAGCAACTACTCTACTTATTTACAAAAAAAAACTTATCTCAGAGGCAATGTTTGAGGTGGATCCCATTAACTGGGATAGATTGCACCTCTCCAGTCAACTTAGAAAGTTGGAAAGCATTGTGTTCCTTGCACTCTGTGATCACATAAGGCCCATCCCAAATTGCATCGAATTTGGAATGTCGTCCAGGTCTGCTCTTATATTCATTCCATTTGAAGACCAAATCACCAATAATGAACTCTCGTGGTCTTGCCCTCTTATCAAAAGAGCTCCTCATCTGAGCTTGATGTCTCTCAAGTTATCCTAATGCTTCCCTTCTAGTTTCCTCAAGCTCTACTAGCTGTGCAAATCTCACTTCAAGAGGTTTCTCATTCAACAATTCCAGCTCTTTAACGAAACTCAAAGTAGGCAATTCAATAGAAATAGGTAATTTAGCCTCTTTTCCATAATCAAGTACATAAGGATAAAAACCAATGGAACTCTTAGGAGTCACCGTGTCAGCCCAAAGGGCTAACTTAAGCATTTCATGCCATGTTCATTGATTATCCTCAACTATCTTCTTGATTATTTGGATCAGATTCTTATTTGTAGATTTTTCCTACTCATTTCCCTGCAGATAATAATTAGAAGATGTATTCAAATAGATATTATTTCTAACTGACCAATCATAAATCCTTAAACCAATAAAGGCCAAACCATTGTAAGAAATTATTGAATCTGGAGTACCAAATCTTGACACTAAGTCTTGATAAAAATTAAGCACAAAAGTCTCATTTTCTTCTTTCAAAGCAACAACTCTGGTCCCCTTAGTAAAGTAATCTGTTGCAGTAAGGATCCACTTATGACCCACACTTGAAGGCGAGTTGATCAGACCAATAAAATCTAAGCCCCACTTAGCAAAGGGTTGTTCTACTTGAATCAGATGCAAAGGAAGAGCTGCAAGCCTCTATTTTCCAGAAATTAAATCACATTTTTAACATCTTCTGACCCAAGCAATAACATATTTAAATAGATCTGGCCTATAATAACTAGCTTGCATAATTTTCAGGGCTGTTGTTCTTGCAGCAAAGTGGCCTTCTGAAGGCCCATCATGAAATTTTTCCAGCAGCTTGTCCACTTGGTCAGGCTCAATGCATCTTAATAAAACACCTTGAAAATCTCTTCTATACAAAATTCTATCAATAATTGCAAAAGGAATAGACTGTAATCAATAATACCTCCTTTTTGCTTTGTCTAAGCCTTTGGGGCACTCACTAGTTTGCAAATAATGCATCATTTTCTACACCCAGGTAGCAACAGGAATTGGGACAACAACTGCATCATCATTGTTTAACACTGTACCAAACTTTCAGTTTCTTTTAAGTTGCTAGCCACTTTATTTTCTGCAATCTGTTCACAAAAACCCTTGCCTCTGACAAGCTTGGTTATTTTTGTAGAGCCAGAAAAATGCATGATTCTATGGAGTAAGAACCACCATTTCACCCCACATCAATAGAGCAATTATAATTAAAAGTAAAAACAGAAATGCAAATCTAAACTACAGAAACAAAATAATTATTTTAAAAGAAATCAATCTCCATTGTCTCTCTATCCCCAAGATCTTTATTCATGCATTTTCTCTCAGATTTTATGAGCACAAAATGAAATAAAGAGGTTATAATGAATGAGAAGTGCAATCAATATGCAAAGATGATATGAGTATGTAAATTTGTGAGCAAAATTTGTGAGAGCTAAGATGAGAGGAAAATCCCATTTAAATAGGAGTTCCCTGATGATGGAGAGGGGTTGAAGATGAAATGTGGAATAAAAGATGTGAGAGAAGGAAATGCCATTATACCACATTGTTGGGTTAAATGCTATGGATGAGAATGGAAGTTATAAAGGGTTATTAGATTAAAATGTACCTAAATGATTAAATATGAATAAAATGATTAAAGATGCTTTACAAAAATGCAATATTTCATGAATGATTTATGCAAATGATATGATTAATATGCAAGTTATGATAATTAGTTTATTATGAAATAATAATCAATGACTATGATAATTGATTTATTAATGGAGATGAATATGAAAAAATTATGGATGATAATTGATTTAATATAGAAATGATGTTTATGACTTATTATGCAAATGGATTATGAATGATTATGATTTATTATGCATTATGAATGATCATGTGGTGATAATATTTTAATGATGTGATGATTTAACGACATGCAATATGAGGTGGACGATATATGCAAGCGATGTGATTTAAAGGATATTATAGTTTTATTATTAAATTTTGGTGAATAATTATGATAATGAATGATAGTGCAAAATGATAATGCGATGAATGCAAATGATAATGCGAACAAACATGAACGATAATGAGATGATTTAATGATTTGATGAAATGCATGAATAGAAGAAAGTATTTGAATGAATTGATCATTTTAATCAATAGACGAATAATGTGATGATCAATTCGTTCAAATACTTTTTTCTATTCATGCATTTAATCAAATCATTAAATCATCTCATTATCATTCATGTCCATTTGCATTATCGTTTGCATCCATCACATTATTGTTTTTCACTATCATTCATTATCATAATTATTCACCGACATTTCATAATATAACTATATTATCATTTAAATCACATTGCTTGCATATATCGTCCACCTCATATTGCATGTCGTTAAATCATCACATCATTAAAATATTATCCACAAATTCACAATCCATTTGCATAATAAGTCATAAACATCATTTCCATATTAAATCAATTATCATCCATAATTGTTTCATATTCATCTCCATTAATAAATCAATTATCATAGTCATTGATTATTATTTCATAATAAACTAATTAACATAACTTCTATATTAATCATATCATTTGCATAAATCATTCATGAAATATTGCATTTTAGCAAAGCATCTTTAATCATTTTATTCATATTTAATCATTTAGGTACATTTTAATCTAATAACCCTTTATCACTTTCATTCTCATCCATAACATTTAACCCAAAAATGTGGAATAACAACATTTCCTTCTCCCACATCTTTTATTCCACATTTCATCTTCAACCCCTCTCCATCATCAGGGAACTCCTATTTAAATGAGATTTTCCTCTCATTTTAGCTCTCAAAATTTTTTTTCATAAATTTACGTACTCATATCATCTTTGCATATTGATTGCACTTCTCATTCACTATAGCCTCTTTATTGCATTTTGTGCTCATAAAATTTGAGAGCAAATGCATGAATAAAAATCTTGGTGATAGGGAGATAATGGAGATTGATTTCTTTTAAAAGCATTGTTTTGTTTATATAGTTTACATTTACATTTTTTGTTTTGCTTTTAATTAGAATGGCTCTATTGATGTGGGTTGAAATGGTGGTTCTTACTCCATAGAATCATGCATTTTTTGGGCTCTACAAATGGTGAACTTGACGTGAATTTTGTATCTCCATGCTTGGCATCTTCTTCCACAATCTTAGTGATGTTTGCATTTCAATCTTAGCTTTAGCTTTATGTTACATTGCATTTTTCTCAGTAGTTTTTTTCATATCATTTGAATATCTGAAATTTTGGGTTTGATTTGAATACATCTCATTCCATTTCACATAGCCTCTTGTGTGTGCTCTAAGAGAAAATAAATATGAACACGAGATCTTGTGAATAGGAGAACAATGGAGTAGTTTAGTTTTTACATGCATGTGTGTTTTATTTGGTTATTTTATTAAGAATGTGTGTTCTTATCAATAACTCCATTGATATGATGTTGGAATTAGTTTGAATCCTAGTTCATCTGTTGTTTCAATTTTGCTTAATAATAATTTTTGATGTTTTGAGTTAATTTGTTGTAGATTTTGTTTGAATGGTTCAAGGCTTTGTTGTAGGTTTACAAGAAATATTGAATAGTCTTTAAGTGCCCATTGCCTTGATTGATTTCTTTATCTCTCTAAGATTCTTTTGCTATCTCTTTGATGAGGTAAAAGGCATATAGTAGATCTCATTCATGCAATATCTTATGTGGGTTCTCATCTAAACCATCTATAGGTTGTATTTTGAAGCTTATCATTGACGCCAACCACCTCACTCCTGCCATGCTATGGTTACATAGTGTATAAACTGGGAGTTTCGGTACCCCATGTCTTGAAGGCGTATTTTCATTTCACTGTGCATTCCTTTAGTGCCCCTCTTAATTGTTTCTGGTTCTCGTAGGTTTTTTATGATCGATGAATGCGATATATGGAATAAATTTATCTATTCTTGAAACACTACTCTGAAATCAATACTGCATGGAATAAATTTACACCATACTTATATTTCGTATTATCCTTATATTCTTGCATAGAAGACACTATTATATTCTGTATTATTGTAGCAGGTCAATATTTCGTATCACTTTTTTAGATCAATATTGCATGGAATACATTTCTACCATACTTATATAATGAATATTACATGGAATAAATTTATCCAGTCTTGAAACAATGGCATACTGAATAAATTTTCACCATGAATATGATAATACAAAATAAATTTGCATACTGATGGTTACACGGAATGGATGCCCAATAATCTTAGACCTTGATGAATAATATTTTGTTGCAGAATTTCATAGATTTTTATGGGTTCTTTATGCCTCTGATTCAACATTTTATACCTCTGTCAGCGTTGAAATCTGTATGCCTCTGAGCAATATGAAATCTGTCAGCATTTTATGTCTCTGATTCAGCATTTTATGCCTCTGTCAGCATTGAAATCTGCATGCCTCTGAGCAATATGAAATCTGTCAGCATTTTATGTCTCTAATTCAGCATTTTATGCCTAAGCTAGCAATGAAATCTGCATGTCTCTGATGAATCTGTTAGCATTGAAATCTGTAAAAAGCATGACAAATGGTTGGGTGCATGACTATTGTTTTGATTTTAGTAAGCTCTAATTTAGAATTTTCCTTTTACGTGGATTTTAACTAGCTTTAGCTTAGATTTTAAAGTAGCTTATTTTAGATTTTAATTAACATTAGAGATTTAATTTAGGCTTAATTCTAATTTACTTTTTAAAATTAGATTTTAATTTAGGTTTTATATTAGATTTAATTTATATTTTAAATTAGAATTAACTTTAGATTATAATTTTAATTTTAGATTTTTGTTTTTTTATTTCTAATCTAGTTTTAGTTTTTAACTTTAATTTAGTTTTTAATTTTTAATTTAAATTTAGATTAATGTAATTTAATTTAGATTTAATTTCTAATTAATTAAGATTATAATTGCTAATTTAGGTTAGATTTTTAATCTTAAATTCAATTTTTCATTTTTAATTTAGTTTTATTAATTTAAGTCTTTAGTTTGGTTTTATTTGCTTTAGATTAAATTTTAATTAGTTTTGGGATTTACTTTTATTTAGCTCTAGTTTAATTTTTATATTAGCTTTAGTGTAATTTTTCTTTATTTTAGACTTTAGACTTTAAATTTAAGATTTAATTTTAGTTTTTAGTTCAATTTTTTAAAATTTAGATTAGCTTTAATCTAGACTAGTTTTTAATTAATTTAGATTAACTTTAAATCTTAGATTAAAATTTTAGTTTAGATTATCTTTTAATTAGTTTTAATTTAGAATAAATTTAGATTTAAAATTTTAACTTTAGGATAAATTTTTAGATTTTAATTTAGGAATTTTTATTCTGGTTATGTTTTTGATTTGTCTTAGTGGAGGCTAATTTAATCCTTTCGTGGATTGTGTAGGATGTTTTGTCAAAGATTGAAAATCAAAACATTTGCTTGTCGAGGAAAGGAGGCATGAAATTACTAATGAGATTGTGATGCAGGACGTTTGTCGAAGACATGATTTTGAAACCAATTGTGTTTTAGATTAGAAAACACTTCAATTGGTGCATTACAAATGAACAATTGTCTCTTCTCACATAGGCTTAACTAGGGGTTCAATGAACACTGCTTGTTGTGCTTGACGGTGGTAGGTGATTATGCTCTCACCTTGTGCAAACTAGGTGATCAAAAAGCCAGACCCATCTATTTTATATGTCACCCCGATTCAATAATCGAAGTATCCTCTCACCTTGTGCAAACTAGGTGATCAAAAAGCCAGACCCATCTATTTTATATGTCACCCCGATTCAATAATCGAAGTATCCTCTCCCCTTGTGCATTTGTATGATCCTGTGTGTAAAAGAAATAATTATTGACTCTAGAACTTGAGCCTACCTTGGTGGGAAAAAGTACTCACCCCACGGCAACTTAGACCGACAACAAAGCTTTTTGGCCAAGCTACCCCTGATTGGTATATAAATGTGAATCTTATGGGAAAGCCTAGGATTACAAGTGCAGATGTGTCATACGGACCAAGAAGTACTCCCCTAAACCTTGTTGAGCATAACCTCTTCAGGCTGGAGTGCCTCCTAAACGAAGCTTAATCTTGTACCCCATGTATGGCCACTCGAACGGGGGTCTTGAACTAAAAACCTTTCTGTAGTTTCTAAAATCCCATCTATTTTCTAGCTCAACAATGGTCATTGTGAAAGAATCCACGTTCTCGCAGTTCTTAGTAGAGGGTATGTGTAGGATCATGATGGACCAAAAAGTGGCGATATCTAAGTGATATGATGGCCCATGTGGCTAACGACTTTTTTTAAACCCAAAATTGATGAAACGAAAAAGGTTTTTAAAGGATATTCTTAGTTTTCCACCAATATAAATTATGCTTTACTTTGAATTTAATAAATAATTATTATTCATTTTCTATTTGAATTACGACTAAAATCCTGATTGATAGGTTGATTGAAAAAAATCTATAGCTTTCAAACAATATCACATTTTTTGAATCCAAAAACATGCATCACATTCTATGCTTCTTATACTATAGGATTAAAAAAAAAGAATTGAATTTCATAAAGTTTTGACCAAGTTAAGGTGGTCAGACATACGAGTTTTTATATTTTTTAAAAGTTGTAACAAAAAAATCATAATTAATTATTTACTTGGAAAAAAATCACAAAAAAATATGCATCACATCGAGACATGAGTCCCCTACTTATATCTAAAATATTATAAAAAAAATTATAATTTTATTATGGTTAGGGTGGTCAAATAGACACCTACTTCTTATTTTTTTACCGAAATTTAAGTACTACTGCATTGAAATTTCAAATTTTCACCAAATAGATTTTATTGTTTTTAAAATAAACCTAGTAGTTTAGAAATTACATTCAATTTTCTATAGATTCTATTCTTACACATTTTTGAAATAATATAGATAACTTATTCAAATTTTTATGTCAAGTTGCCTAACTCTAATTTTCTGAATTTTATTGCCACTTAAGGGCCCGTTTTTTCCATGATGATCTTCCACATACCCTAGAGGTGATCAACCCACCATGAAAGATTTATGGGGGTTGGAAGCTTGGTTGGCCTAAGAAGTGGGTGCAATGTAAGGGGGAGCCTATGCAGTCAAGCTTCTAGATTCATCCACTAAGAATAAGTGTGGTTGGGGAAACCCACGTGGAATCTAGCAAATATAGTCATTTCCAACATTAGGATTTGTGCTTGTATTGTTAAACTCAAACACTTTTTCTGCTATGTCTTGCGTGTGTGTTCATAAAATAGACCTCAAACATACATCACACCTAGTAACTTGCAACATCTCAAACTTTCCAAACCTCAAAGAGTCCAACAACAAAAACATACAACATGAACCTATCACTTAGATTTCTTGGGGTCATCATCCTTCATTTTTGATCTTTCAATCCTTCGATTTCACCTATTCCTTTCATTCCATCTAGACTATGCATTTCACCTAGTCCTTTCATTCCACCTAGCCCTTGCATATTCATGATCCTTACATATTCATATCCCTTTCATCCTAGTCCTTGCATATTCCTAGTCTTGCATACATAGGTGACATTGCATAGTCCTTGCATATAGATAACATTCCACCTAGTTCTTGCATGCTCAACCCCTTTACATATCAGGACCATCTCACCTAACCTTTGCATGTTCCAAGAATTTAGTCCTTTGCATATTCATCATCAATCAAACAAAACCTTTAGCTTGCACTTAGGCTACTCTTCCTAGGTGTTGAAATCAAACCATTGGCTATCTATCACCTGCATCACTTGAGGTTCATCATCCTTGAGTTAGGGAACATACCATAATCCTTGAGTAGGGAAATCCTTTTGGATTCCATCATCTCCTATATACCCTCTCTTGATCATTGGTCCTTGTGTCTATCCATCATAACACAAGTAAAGCCTTTACATCATAACCAACTTTGGACCTAGAGTTTCCTTTGAGCTCTTGCATTCTTGGCTTGTCATATCATACCATATCATTTTCATATCTCATCTTAGCATCATATCCTTTTCATTGCATCCTAGTCTTAGGTCTCATACATTACCTTGGATTGAACATCAAAACAATCACCTATGACCCCTAGAAAAAGAGAAAAAATGTTTCAAGAAGAAGGAACCCTTGGGGAAGAGACTTTGATGGGGAAGATAATATTAGTGTTGCAACTAGAGAAACAAATGAAATAGATGATGAAGAAATAACCAAATCCAATATAGAAGAAGCACTTAAGGATCATAGATTCACTAAACTTCTTACGGAGGTAGTCAAATGTAACCCACAAAAATACTTCAAAGCCCTTGTTGATGAAGGAATCAAAATGCCTCCTAATTTTGACATGTCACTGCTCACGATGAATGACCAACCTAAATCTAGTGAATCTAAACATCCCAAAACAAACAATGATGGTAGAATTAAAGATCATAGACCCTTTTATCTGCAACCAGGTTACAAGCGATCTTCAAAGACATCAAAACCCACACCTGTAAATGATCCTATTTTGGATGAGCTTAGAAAATTGAGACACGAGTTAGACACTTTGAAAAATAGTAAAGCACCATCTCACAATTTCTCCATCGAAGGCATATGTCCTTATATTTTCAATCCAAGCATACCAATGCCACCTTTTCCTAACCACTGGGACATACCAAAACTTGAAAAATATAATGGAAAAGGGGATCCTAAACATCACTTAAGACAATTTGGTGCTAGCACCATGGAATTTACAGTTGATGAAACATACCTTATGAGATTGTTCCCCCATAGTCTAGGAGGAGAAGCTATGGAATGGTTTTCATGATTACCCCCGACCATCAAATCCTTTCAAGAATTGGCAGATAAATTTGTCTCCAATTATTGTTTCAATTGTGACTTTAAAGTGACCATGACAAACCTTTTCAACACTAAACAAAAACCAGGTGAATCTTTTGTGTCATGTTTGCAAAGATGGAGACATTTAACAAAATGATTACCTTATGTCATTCTTGATCAAGAATTGGTTGACCTCTTTTGTCAAAATTTGAACAAAGAAATTGGAAGGGAACTTCGCCTCAAATGTTTGGATTCTTTCGATGAAGCCATAGAAATGGGATTTAAAATTGAACAAACTCTAATTGATGATGGAATTATAAAACTTAATAATAATAGAGATCAAAAAAAATAAAATTCAAACAACAAAACACCTTTTTGGGTAAAGAACAAGAATGTAGTCAATGACGGAGTTGTTGATGCAAAAACAACTAAAACAACATTGCCTATTTACAATCTCAAAGGTTCATCTTCAGATAAAGGAAAAGAAAAAATAGGAAGTTTCCCTAAACGATATTTCACACCATTGAGACAATCACTTGAATCCTCATTAAAAGAACTTCTTGAAATCAATATTATAACACTACCTGAAATAAAGGAATATAACCCACAAGTCAAACCCCCTTGGTGGAATGAGAATCACTTTTGCGACTATCATAGACATAAAGGACATAAGACTAATAGTTGTAATAAAATTTGACATCTGATACAAGACCTTATTGATGATGGTAAGATAGCAGTTGGTGGACACACTCCTTCGGGTAACTCTAATCATGAGGTGTTTAAGAACCCTTTCCCTAAGCATGACAAGGATAAAGGAAAGGCCCCTGAATTTGGTGATGGTGTAAACTATACTACTACTAAGTATGACTATACCATACATAACATCAGTGAGGTTGATAATCATGTAAAAAGTTTATTTATAAAAGGCAAAGAACCTGATTGCAAGGTTACTACCCGCAAAAGCATAGTCACCCTTAAAGGTCCTAAATAAAAACCCGCTACACTAGCTTCACAGTATAATCTCATAGAGAATTTAGGGAAAATTCCCACACAAATTTCCATACTTCAGTTGCTACGCCTATCTCTTGAGCATAAATCTATTCTAGATAAAGCGCTTGCTACTGCTACAGTGCCTACAAACCTACATTTAGACCAATTCCAAGCTATGGCGGGACATATCACCTCGCCTTACACTATCACTTTTACTAAAAAGGATGATGCATCCCCTCGACAACTGCATAATGCAACTTTACACATTGACATCCTTATCAATAATGCCAAGATCAAGTGAGTTCTAATAGATGGAGGAGTGGGTCTTAGTATTTTTACCCAATAATTGATCCCAAAATTAGGGTTTTTTGAAAATGTAGTTGATCCAAGGAACAAGATTACCATAAAGGCATATGATGAAGAGAAATGCTTGTCTAAAGGATCAATTACTCTACCAATTAGAGTCGGCCCCATGGTAAAGGATGTGGCTTGCTAGGTCCTTGATCTCCCACTGACCTATAATATCCTCCTTAGAAGACCTTGGATTCATGCAATAGAATTCGTGCCTTCTACATACCATCAATGCATTAAATTCCCACACAATGGTGTTCAAATCACAATACAAGAAGATCCCAACCCTTTCATGTATTTCCATAATCTAAGTCCTAAAATTGAAATCACAATCCCAAGCTAATCAGTCAAGTCAAATTATCAAATCACATTTCGGTCTTGATCCTAATCTTGTTGTAAACCCAATCAATCAATCATCCTTGTGTTGATCTAGGGATATATCATTCCCCGCAATGATCACACTATTATCATCATAAATCAATCAATGAATCATCTTTGTGTTGATCTAGGGATATATCATTCCCTACAATGACAACACTATCATCATCAACCAACCAATCAATCATCCTTGTGTTGATCTAGGGATATATCGTTCCCCGCAATGACAACACTATCATAATCATCAATCAATCAATTAATCATTGGTTTACAACTTGATAGGGGCAATTCCTTGGTTGTTTTTGTATCGTTTGTGCATGCATGCTTGCTTTCTTGTGTGTTTTATCATTTCAATTTTTATTTACATCAAATCCAAATCACTCCCATCTAATATTCATTTCTTGAATCTAGACAAGGTTGTATTATGTTGGGGCACGAAACACATCGTCACCTTGGTGCATAATGTCTAGTGCTATATCAAACATATGATTGCTCACTTTATTGCAACATAGCGTGTCCTCTTTCATCTACTTCTTATCTTTGATCATTCATCTTATCCCTCATTTATCGTCTCATTCATTTCAAGAGCATATTCATGATTTTCCAACCCACCTATCCTCTCGAGGGGGCATCATCATCATTATCATATCCTATATCATCATCTCATTTCTTCGTATCTTTTGCATCATCATATTCTTCTATCATCCTTTTATATTGATTAATTAAATCTAGGTAGAGTGGTGCTCTATTTTTCTCTCATCATCATTATCATATCCTATATCATATATTAAAAACTTTATGAGTTTTTTTATGGATTCTTTTTTTTTTAAGGGCATTTTATGATTTTTATGGATTTTTTCATGACATTTTATGATTTTTATGGATTTTTTCAAGACACTTTATGATTTTTATGGATTTTTTCAGGACATTTTATGATTTTTATGGATTGTTTTTAAGACATTTTATGATTTTTATGGATTTTTTCAGGACATTTTATGATTTTTATGGATTTTTTCAAGACATTTTATGATTTTTATGAATTTTTTTAGGACATTTTATGATTTTTTTGTATTGTTTTCAAGACATTTTATGATTTTTATGGATTTTTCAAGACATTTTATGATTTTTATGGATTGTTTCAAGACATTTTATGTTTTTTATGAATTTTTTATGACATTTTATGATTTTTATGATTTTTATGAATTTTTTCAGGACATTTTATGATTTTTATGGATTTTTTTTTAGGATATTTTATGATTTTTATGAATATTTTTAAGACATTTTATGATATTTTTGTATTTTTTTTTAGGACTTTTTATGATTTTTATGGATTTTTTCAGGACATTTTACAATGGAAAGAGATGGATCTCAAGTGAGCAGACATACAAAGAGGGTAGTTTCTTCGACCGCAAGATGATCAATATCCTAACCCATGGCTAAGGTTGAGGAAATGCCCAGTGAAGAATATGACCAACCTAGTATGCATGACAAAGCGAGCAAGTGAGAGGATTGTTTAAAAATTCACAAGCCATGGTGAGTGTGAAAAGGATATTATGAAGTGGAGGGTGAATGAAAAATGGGACAAAAAGATCAAGTAGAGCTCCAAAGGAAGAAAGAGAAAAGCCTCTACACATGGCACCGATTTTCATGAAGGATAAGATCTCCAACCTAAAATGTGTGTGGTTTCACTTTCTGATTATAACTTCAACTCATTTATTTTTGATATGCTCTAAGATGGTTAAAAACATTTTGTCTTCGTTCATCTAATAGCTCTGATTCCTACAAATGAGAGACTCAGTATTCTTCATCACTGATGTGATTACGCAAGGAGACATGCAAAGAGGGTAATTCGACCTCGATGGGAAAGATGGCTTCAGATCCATAGACAAGGTCATAGGGGTTAGCACCTGTAGGAGTGCAGATACTTGTGCAATAAGCCCACAAGGCAGGATTCAGTTGAATATGCCAATCTCGACCAGCTTCATTGACCGTCTTTTTAAGAATTTTAAGAATGGTTTTGGTAGAGGCCTCAATCTGGCCATTACCTTAAGGATAGTAAGGTGTGGAGAAATGATGTTGTATGTGGAATTTCTCACAAATTTCATGGACATCTTTATTTTTGAATGGATGACCATTATCTGTGATGATGGATAGAGGAATGACATAATGGAAGATGATGTAGTTTAGTATGAAAGTGGCTATTTGTTTTCAAGTGATATGAGTGAGAGGAATGACTTCAATCCATTTCGTGAAATAGTCTGTGGCAACGAGAATGCACTTATGACCATTAGATGAAGGTGGATGGATCTTGCCCATGAGATCAGGTCCCCACTAATAAAAGGGCCATGGTGTAGCAAGAGACTATAATTCTTGTGTAGGAGCATGTATTAGTGAAAAATAGAGCACCACTCCACCTACATTTGATAGAAGAATGATAAAAGAATATGAGATGATGATATAGGATATGATAATGATAATGATGCCCCCTCGACAGGATAGGTAGGTTGGAAAAACACGAATATGCTATCGAAATGAATGAGATGATAAATGAGGGATAAGATGAATGATACAAGATAAGAAGTAGATGAAAAGAAGAATGGCATGCTATGCTGCAATAAAGTGAGAAATCATATTTTTGATATAGAACTAGACATTATGCACCAAGGTATGAGGACCAAGGTGACGATGTGTCTCATGCCTCAATGTAATACAACCTTGTATAGATACAAGATATTAATATTAGCTGGGAGTGATTCATATCTGATGCAAATAAAAATTGAAATGATAAAACACATAAGCAAGAAACCATGCATGCACAAATGATACGAAAACAAACAAGGCATTGCCCCTGTTAAGCTATAAACCGATGAATAATTGATTGATTGATGATGATGATAGTGTTTTCATTGTGGGGAACAATATATCCCTAGAATAATACAAGGATGATTGATTAGTTGGTTGATGATGATAGTGTTGTCAATGTAGGGAATAATGTATCCCTAGATCAACACAAGTATGATTCATTGATTGATTTACGATGATGATAGTGTGGTCATTGTGGGGAATGATATATCCCTAGATCAACACAAGGATGATTGATTGATTGGGTCTACAACAAGATTAGGATCAAGACCAAATTATGATTTGATAATTTTACTTGATTGATTAGCTAGGTTGGTATGAATTAAGAATTGATTTTCATTTGGATTATTGCCTGGAATGATTTGAAGATGATGATTTATGAATTAAATTGAGGAATGATGTAAGACCCCTATGTTTTGCTCTTTTGATCGAACAGTGTTCTATTTGGTTAGGGCTTATTTTATGTTGGTGCTTTGACTTAGAACTTAGTTGTTGTTTGATCACTACCAGTAAAGCGATGTGAATGTGATATTTTGTTGTGATGGTATTTGATCCTGATGTTATCATTCTGTCATGGTTTGGATTAGCGTAGTGGATAATTGAATTAATGATGTTTATGCTTTTGATCATATTAATGATGTTAGATTCGTCAGTTAGTAATACTGTATTGGTGAAGGGGACGAGATTGCATCACTCGCTTGCGAGCGCCCTGCAATCCTGAGATTTCCTCTTCATGGTGTGTTTTAATTTTAACATATATATGCATGTGGATATACTCTATGTTTGTAGGTTGACAGGTACAAGACATCAACTCCACCTGGTTTCACAGGTTGGAGCCTATTCAATGCCCAACGGTATTCGATTGGGAGATAGTAGCTAGGTTTTTCGTGCCAAGTTGTCACCCCAGTCCTAGTATGTCGTCAAGTGTCTGTCGGGTTGTGTTGCTTTGAATATCGTTTCCTCTCTTTGTTATTTAATTTCAAGTTAGAAAAAGGGTAATTAAATGGCTTAATGTATTTAAGTTGTGGATTAATTTGTTCTGAGATTAAGTTGAAATATAATTTATCTTATTATTAATTTAATTTAATTAATAAATAACTTAATTGTTGATTAAATCTATTTATTAATTAATTAAATTATGATGTTGAAAGAATTTAATTTATTTATGTTAAAGATATTGTTATCTTTGTTGAAATTGAAAATTATGAAAATGAAATAAAAGTCAAATTAGAAGTTTGAATTCAAAAAAATTGAAAGAAATTAGATATTTTCTATTTTTTTGTTTTGAAGAATTTATGAGGGTGGTTGTTGAATTTTTTTAGGGTTTGATCCTTATGTTTGAATTTGCATCACAATTTTTGGATCATGGAGTTTTGGGAAAAAGAAAGAATGGAAGTGAGGGAAAATTTTACATTTTGTGGGTTTTTGTTTGAATCTAAGGAAATTGTTGGTTTGAAGAGGGAATCCAAGCAAGGATCTATGCACCCTCTGGATCTTCTCAAAATTTTGGAAACCAGGTTCATGTTATTAAATTTATTTTGGTTTTGATAAAACTCAAAGATTTGGATATGTTGTTTGCAAAAATCTTTGTTTGGAAACTCAAATAGATTATGTTTGGAAAAATAGAGAACCCATGTTGAAATCTGAGCTTGTTTGCAAAATCTCTTCATTGGAAAAATATTTCTTCAAAAGAAAACTTTGTGTTCTTGGCTGAAAATAATTGTTTTGAAAATTAGTTTCTCAATTTGTATCGCAAATAAAAAAAAATGAGTTAATCAATGTATATATATATATATCTGTGTGTGTGTGTGTGTGTGTTTACATATATATATATATATATTGTAAATATTTAACTTTGGGTTATTGAGTATGTGTCGTTAATATATTTTTTCATCTATGCCCTAGTTGTGGCACGAACTTTGAGAAATCCGCAGGTCTTTTTGAAATGAAAAAAAATATAAAAAATAAATATAAAATTGTTGGGGGGCTGGGGGTTCACCCCCACCGCATGCCCATGGGAGGCGCGTGGGGGGAGCCGCGCCCAGCGCCACCCCCGTGGCCCACCCACAGCCGGTGGGGTGGCTGTTTACACAGTCGCCACCACCACCCCCGGTGGTCCGCTGTGCTGTGCACAGTGCCACCGAAGGTGGTGGCCGGCTGTGTACATAGCCCCACCACCAACGGCGGCGCCCATCACATAGCACTAGCTGTGTAAACACAGTCGACGACGCTCAAACCTCGCCCGCAATCGGCCCTAAAACCGTGTGCGCAGCCCAAGGCCAAACTCTTTGGGTTTTAAAAATATATATATTAATATTTTTAATAATATATTTTATAATATTAAAATATTTAGTAATAATATTTTATATTATATTATATAATATTAAATATTGATATATATATTAATAATGTATTATTTTGGTGTATATTTGTGTTTGGAGATTAAATTTGAAATATACATATATTTTTTTGTTTAAAATATATATATGTAGAGGTATTAATTTACTATTTTATATGATGCATGATTTAAATATAATTGGGAGAATTTTAAATCATTATGTAATAGTCGGGTTAGAGGTTTTTATTTTAAAAATAATATTATTTGCTAGGTCAAATATTGAATTTAAAGAAGTGTGTTTAAATGGCGAAATTAATTGATTTATTTTTAAAAAATTATTTAGTTTGCAAGGACTTATGATTATTTATTTTAAAATGCTATATTATGGAATTATAGAAGTATATGCTTATTTTATTATTTAAGGCAATTAGGGAATTAAGTGTTGGTTTAAATTTCATCTTGTTTGGAAGAGACGTATGTTTAAATCAGTTTTAATTGAGCAATAGATTAGTGATGTTAATAAGGGAAATGGGTTTAGTGAATCCAAAATTAGTTTAGTTCCTCACAACTTGCCTTCATGATTGTTTCCTTTGAGTTTATGTTCTGGGGAAAGGGGTTAAGTGTATTCTTAATCTATAAGTCTTCCAGAGGACCCTAGAGGTTGGGGGTTGTCATCCTATGATGTCGACTGTTTGTAATTCCCTTGGGTAGTGCATGAAGTTATGTCAATGTTATACCCGGTTTTTACAAAACGGGAGTGTTTTGTGCCTCTTGTGAAAGGAGTGGATTATGTAATTGTGCCTCCTTGTAGGAGTGGTTTTGTTATTGTTGTTACCTCCAATGTTTGGAGATGGATTTACCTTATGTCGCCTCCTAAGAAAGGAGTGGACGTGTTATCTTGTTAGTTTCACTTTGGTACCCTTGGTGTTTGGATGGTATGTGTGTTGTCAAGTAGAAGAGTGGCTTCCGTAGGGGCCAGAGCTTGGAAGAGGTAAACTGGGTAACTTACGGAGGTGGTTTAATCAAGTAAAAACTAAAAAAAAAATTAGAAGATTAGGTGGTACTTCTCACTAATCAAGATAATTATGCCTCACTCATAGACACAAGGGCTCATTTAGACTTGGGATGAGTGGGAAGGCCTGGAATGGCAAGGTCATCCATCTTGTCTATACAAAAGGTATTTGATTCTGCATGAGCGAGTATGGGGGCCAGGAATTTGGTAGAGGCCACCAGGATAACCCTTAGTGGGGGTCGGAGCCTAGGAAGAATCCTAGAGGATAACCCATGACGAGTTGTGTGATGACATTCTATCTAGGACAATAGTTGGTTCTTGTTTATTGTGGGTATGGTTTCCGTAACATACTTGATGTGACTTGGTTGGTGTTTGATTCTGTGTGTATGGTTCTTGTAGCATACTTGATCTACTTTATTTCTGGAAGTGATGTAACCATGTAGAGTTGTACTTGTGTTGTACTTGCATGGTATCTGAGTTGTACTTGTGTTGTACTTTCTTGGTATTTAAGTTGTACTTGAGTTATACCTTGGGATGTACTTGTGAGGTACATGTGATTGGTTGTTTCAGTTATGTTTTAGCCTATATCTAGAGGTAGATGGTCTTGGCTAGGATTCTTGGTTACTATCTCCTAGCATGGGGGGTGGGCCCTTGGGTTCCACTTGGTTGGGTGGCGTGCACCTAAATTCGTTGGGCTTTCTTCATGTTCATGTGGCCGAGACTTCTAGTTGGAGAGCTCATTGGATTCAGTTTTAGTTCTTGCATTATTTCATTTCAGTTGGATCGTTTATTTTTACCCCTCATCTTTTATTGAGGTGGAAGTTGTAACTATAACCTTATTTATTGGGCTTGCCTCATTCGGGGAATGAGAGTTGTAATTGTAATATTTAATTATGAATAAATGAGATTGAAAGTTATCTAGAGTGCTTGATGTATTTATCTTAATTGAAATGTATGTGTTTAATTATTGTCTAAATAATTGACATGGTTTATATTCATGTTGTTGTTGTTGTGGGTGGTTAAGTAATTTTAGTTTCGTAACCTTAGGGGATGGTTGCATTGGGAAGCGAGCTTATATATTAATTGTACTTAACAAAAAAATTATCTTGTTTAAGTAGTTGTTTGCAACATCCTCTAGGGTTGTGTGGCGGGGCATTACAAATGATTTTCTTGGAATGATTTTGATTGATTGGATTGATGAAGAAATTATTTGATTTGATTATAATGATTGGAATGATTAGAAGAATGGGTTTGATTAGAAGAAGTGTTGTGATTGATTAGAAGAAGTGATGTGATTAGATAATTTGATTAAGAAATTGATTTGAAGGATTGATTTGAATAAGTTGAATTGATGTGTTGAATTTATTGGAAGAAGTGATTTGGTTTGATTTTATTGCTTGGAATTTTGAAATGTTTTTATCTTTTGGATTTTTGAAATGTTTTGATTTTTTTGGATTTTTCCAAGACCTTTTTCAAATTTTTTTTGCATTTTTTTCAGGACTTTTTTGAAATGTTTTGAGATTTCAATGAATGAAAATTTGGGTAGCCTTTGTGCTAGATACCAATGAAAATGGGAAACCAAGTCTAGGTGTGAGGAGATAGATGAGATTGATGGATGAAAGGGTGGGTGATAGGATACAGGACAAAAGTCTCATGATATATGGATGGATAAAAAAGGATAGGTCATAGTGAATGAAATGGATGTATGCATCATAATAGGGGAAGGATGTGATCTCCAAAGACTATTTCACATAGGAATAAAATGCCCCATCATAGGTACAATACTTAGGATTCTTCGTGAAAAAGCTTATGATGCTAGGATAATGATAGGCTTGTTTGGAAGGATGAGGTATATCAAAAGATATCCAAAGAATGTTTCAACATTTTGCCCCATATTTTTATCAAGATCAAAAAGAGGAAAAGAGGATGAATGAAATCAATATGATAAGTATATGGTTATGATGGCCAAGGATGATAGGAGAGGGGATGGTAAGATAGGATATGATAGGATTAAAAAATAATATGGTAGGATGAGACAACATGCCCCCAAGTGTAAGTGACATGGAAGATCAACCTACATATGACACTTGTTTGTCAGGTTTTCATCATGGTACTTATCCAGGGCACCTATTTACCAAGTTCTCACCATTAGATTAAGGGATTTCTCTTTAATCTTTTATTTTTGACTTTTTTGAAGAAAATTGACTCTTTTTGACAATTTTTTCGACATTTTTTGACCTTTTTCTCATCTTTTTGATTTTTGAATAGAAGAAGGGGAATATGGATAGGAGGGACTCAAGCATCTAGTTCCATGAAAGGTGATAGTCCCACTAGAGATGGATTTCTTCGCATGGACCATGTAAAATGTCATTATGCTCATAGATGTTGGTAATGGATGACATGAAAGGGAGATGGAGTAGGTAGATGATGGGTTATGATGTGGATTATGGAGGGATTCATGGATTCTGATGTGGATTATGAAGGGGAGATGAATGTGACCCTTAGCCAAAATAATGGACCATAGGAAGGTGATGGGGGAGGTATATGGGATAATGAGTGAAAGGTGAGGAGATAGAGGTATTTCGATATTTTGTGAAATGGAAGGGAACCACGACCAATGGTTGCACAAACTATGATAAGATTTGAAGCTTTTGACGTGGAGGGGGTGTAGGAAGCAATGAAGATGTTTTCTTAGGAGATGGGTGATGAAGTGCTTTAGGTACCCACATAGACTTAGTATTTTTATGACTTTTATTTTACTTGTCGGATGGAATATGAGATTCTTGAATAGAGTGGGAATGTGATGTGGAAGTGGTTGGTTAAGATTTTTGAGATTTAGATGTCTCGTTTGAATTTTTTTCCTTTTTCTTAAGTACCCAAACCATTTTTATTTTAGACTTTTCTTTTGAAGGTATGGGCTTATATTGATTTTTGGATGGATTTTTCTTTGATTCTTTGATTTTGTGCCCTAAGGCATGAGGACCATTGGGATTTTTTACTTTATAGGTAGAGGCATCAATTTTTTTTCTTTTGAGTCCCATGGGTATGGTGGAATGAGTGGAAGCTTCATGTCTAGACAATGTGTGCATTGGTTTGTCATGATTAGGATTTTAGAGGATTTATGGATAGGTGGATAAGGGGATTGGATAATGGGGATATTAGGTGTTGGGAGTAGTGGAGGTAGATTAGATGGAGGGATATTAGGAGTTGGAAGTAATGGTGGAAGATGCATGGTTAGATGCTTTTGACATTTGTAAGATTATGAAGGACGGATGACAACATATGTTTTAGGTATATGATAGGATTTATGATGGATGGAGGAAGTACCAACATCTTTAGATTGGTATTTTTTGGGTGTATATCCAAGGCCATAAGAGCGTGGAGGGACCTTGACATGGATGGGCTGCAAAAAACCTTGTTCATGAAGGCCTAAACCTTTACCTTGATATTTCATGTTCTGAAGAATGCGATGGACAATGGGACTAGGTGTGTTTTGGACACTAGAATTGAGTTCATTATTACATGAAGAAGGTGACATGGATAAAGGTTGTTTTTGTTATAAGGAGGAACATTCATGAATAAAGATGGATATACCAATAGGACATGTCAATGAATTTGAAATGGGGTTGATAGTGGATGTGGAAGGATCAATAGGATCTCGATTATGTTCATTTAGATCCACACTATTGGTTTGATCTTCTACATTTACTTGGGAGGCATGTATCTCAACATGACAAGTGGATAATGCGGGATCATGGATAGGACTAGGTAGGGGGTGCATAGGAGAAATGGAGGTTTCTTGCTCATGGATAGGTGAATTTATAGGCTCTTGACCATGGAATGCATAAAGCTGGATAAGAGGATCATCATGGCCTTCTTGATCATAGGTAGGATCTAGATCATAGAGGAAAGCTTCATCATGAATAGGACCAAGTATGTTATGAGTGGCATCATTAGAAGGGCCTAGATCTTGATTAGAATGAGAGGTTAATGTTTCCTCATGCTTAGGATAATTATCTTGACATAGATCTTGGATTTGAGTGGAAATGGAAGTGGAAGGCTCTAAAAGAGGCTTGGTATACTCTTTATGATCAACAAAATGAGGGTATGATGAAATTTGACTTAGAAATATAAGATCAATAGGTTGTTGACCACATGATGGAGTTGGAAGAATAGGCATGGCATTCAAAGGTTTTTTGGTAAGCTCATTAATGGATGCTTGACATGGGGATGGTCTATTCCGTGCTATTAGTCTTTGGAGAAAATTGTTAAAGTATTCTTTGGTTGATGGATTAGAGCTTGAGAAGTTGGATGGTGGTGTTGGTGTAGGAATAATGTGCTTTAAGATAGACATTTTATTAGATGGTGATGGAGGACCAGTAGATGGAATGGTGTATGGTTCCAAACTTATGGTGGTTTTTCCCTTGTCAAAAGTATCATTAAGCTGACCTAAGATTTCTACAAAGTTTTCATCATCACTAAGATCTACAAATTTCTCATCACTAGGAGAAAAGTTTGACCCGCATTGGAGGATATATGGTTTTGGATTATCTTCATGATTAGGAAAAGGGGCTCCTCAAATTATGACCTTGGGCTTGTGACTATAATTATTAAGGATTAGGACCATTTTAGTAAGTGCTTAACTAGGATTAGGGTGATGATGATGATGTGGAATGATTTGATTGGATTACTTGGATTGATTATGATGAAATTGACTTCAATCTAATTAGAAAAAGGATGATTAAGATGATATGTTTATGTTTTGGTGTTTATAGATTGATATAACAATTTGAAAATAAATGATTACACATGTACACACATGAATCACACATGCAAGACACATAAGAAAGTTTGAATCTAAAATTATGAATGTGATGATTAAGCACACACTTGAAGAAAACACATCAACAAGTCAAGTGGGTATGGCCAATTAGGTCTTAAGCTAGGATGCACGAGGTTGACTAGGAATATTTTGAAAGAAAAATCCTACCACATAGCCAAGAGAAAGGGTTAACCCACCCTTCACCTTCACTTACCAAAGGTATAAAGTTCTTTGGGGCTTAGCCAAGAGTGACAAGATTTTAACTCCCAAATAAATGTGTATTTCGATTCAATCCTTGATTGAGGTCATCCCTAGGGGTGATGAAATCCCCTAGCAAGCCTCCTATGAAGGGTATGACAAAAGTGAACCAAGTGAGGTGGTTTTGATCACACTTGCACTTGATTCACACTCACAATTGTTAATTTCCCTTTAGAAAATTGAAATGTGTGTAAAAAAATTCAAGCACTTGTTATTTTTAACCCAAATTGAAAATGTGTGATGGAAGACAATGCTTCTCTTTAAGTCCAATTTTAAAGTGTGATTGGAAACAAGATGTTCATTTTAAAGCCCCAAATTGAAGGTTTTTGCAAACAAGATTGATTGATCAAATGAGAGATAAAGATAATAGAATGAGTGCACCCAAAAGTTTTTGTTTTATAATCTAATATGTATGACTGATATTTCTGCTACTAAAGCTCTTTATGATCACCTACAAAATCAAAAAATAATATTATAATGCAACCATAAAAAAAAATAAGCTCATCAGAAAATTGGAATTTCAGATACATGTTTTTAGCATAATTGAATTAGATTCGATTATTTGAAGATGTTATTGATCTGAAAAATAAAAAATCAAAGAAAAAAACCCTACTAATTTTGTGCGATATTTCCATAAATGTAAAGAAGTTAGAAAAATTCCCTGTTTTGCTCCCAAATATGCGGATTTATGAAAAACCTACAAAAAACAAAGATTAGATTTTTTTGCATTATATTTGAGCTCTAAATTAAATCTGTAAAACATAGAACCCCATTGAAAGTTCAAGAGATTTCCAAAAGTGTAAACATTTCTAAACAGTTCATTGATTCGCATCCATCAATTCAATTTTATTAAAAAAACTAAAATCATGATAACTCCTACAAAAATGGTGATAAACCCTCAATTTTTTTAGAGTATCCCCTTAAGATGATTTTTACAATTATGTGAGAATATTGTAGAAAAATGCATAACCTTTTGGAAGATAAGATGAAATTTGTAAAACATGGTGTTTTGTCCACAAACTGGCATATCTGCAACAAAAAGTTAATAAAACCTGCAAAAAAGAAAGCTAGATCAAATGATTCATGTCAGGTTCACCAATGTAGTTAGGGTAAAAACATTAGAGCAAAATGCATAAACAAATTATTATGAAAAACCCTAACAAGCACAATAGAGCACAAACTAGCATGAAATTAAAACTAGAAAACAAAGCAAACGGATCTCAAAGATAGATTTGATTTATCTCCATTTCTCTTCCCCACCTGCATGAGAATGCAAGATTTTGAAGGTTTGATTGTTGATTGCTCAATTTCGTAGCATAACAATGAGATGAAAGATAATAGAAGAAAAATAGATAGATAAATAAGAAGAAGTTTTGGCAAAGTAAGGATGCTAGAAGAAGATTCTCCCAAATGGCCTATGAAAGACTTGATTTATAGGAGAAGGTTGATTTGATTCGATGGCCAAGATTAAAATTCAAATTTTTGATATGTATGGCTAGGATTAAAAGTTTATTTTAGTGCCTATAACACACTTTAAGTGGGTTATGACATGAGACTAAAATTAGGATGTGAGAAAATAAGTGAGATTATTTTATTTATTTTGGAATAAAAGATGTTTATGATGCACAATGAATGGGGGTAAAAATAGGATTTGAGTGAGAATCTCATAATTTAAATAATAAAATTATTTAAATTATGAGTGCATGTGAAGAGTTGTAGTCATGTGACACATGTTACATTGTGATAATAAGTGAGGGATTAATTCAAATATTTAATTTTAATTATTTTGAGACATGTGATGGGGAATTAATTAAATAAATGAGATTTATTTAATTAATTGGGAAGGTGATTAAGTGGAATAAATGGGATAAGTGGGATAATGTAATGACCTAGGGTAAAATATTACAAATGTCTTTCAAGGTCATGTATCAACTAGGTAATATTATGATATGGACAATTTTGGGTGTCTACAATTTTAATATAGATATCAAACTCCATAACCTTGGTTATCCATCCAACATGCTTATCATTAATTTCACAGTTCAATAAGAAATCTTTAACAGTTGAATGAGAAACTAATAAATGAATTTTGTTGTTTGATAACATATGCTTGAAATTTTTTAGGCTTCTTACAACAACAAAAACATGATTTTCAATGAAAGAATATTTCACCTCATAATCATGTAATACATGGCTAACAAATTTCATAGGTTTTTCCAAGAATTCGTCATTTTGTTGGCACAACATAGCAAAAAAGGTGTCAACTCCTTCGAAAGCATATAAAGAATAAAGTCTTTGTCATAATTTGGATTAATGAGAGTAGGAGCAGCTGCGAGGGCCTCTTTTATCTACTCAAAGCACCTCTTACCTTCCTTGTTCCAAATAAAAGGCATATTATTTTTAAGCATGGAAGTGAGAGGCTGCATCAAAGCTGCAATACTTGGTATGAACCTCCTCACAAAATTTAATCTCCCAAGAGATCTTTGCAAGCCTTTCTTGTGAGTTGGCAATGGAAATTCAAGAATTGCAGAGACTCTTTCAGAGTCTATGGAAATAACTTTCTTTGAAACAATATGTCCAAGGAGTTTAGCTTCATCTACAAAAAATATACACTTCTTCGGATTGAGAGACACTCTGAACTCTCTGCATCTTTGAAAAATCTGTTTCAAATGCTCAAAATGTTCATTAGCATTTTTGGAAAAAACAATAATGTCATCTAAATAAACGAGAACAAACTTGTTCATGAGGCCATGAAAGGCCATGTCCATCACACATTGAAATGTTTCTCTAGCATTGGATAAGTCGAAAGGAATATTTTTATAGGCCATGGTGCCCCATTTAGTTGTAAATGTTGTTTTGAACTAATCCTCCTATTTGACCAAAATCTAGTTATAACCTGAATACCCATCCAATAAAGAAAATTTGTCAGAACCAGAAGCAACTTGTAAAATATGCTCCATAAAAGCGAGTGGATAATGGTCTTTCAGTGACACTTTATTTAAATCATAAAAATCGACACACAATCTGATTTCCCCACTTTTCTTCCTAACCCATACTAAGTTAGACACCCAAGAAGTATGCTTGATAGGAAAAATAATACCACTTTCAACTAACTTATTCAACTCAGCCTTCATAAGATGCTCTAATTTGAGATTAAGAGGTCTTTATTTATGCGTTATGAGTTTAGCATGAGGTTCTAGTTCAATAGTATGTTGGTTCAGCTCTAGATCAAAACCTTTTAGATCTTTGTATTCCCAAGAAAATAAATCACTAAACTCTTGGAATAATAGAATAAAAGCTTGTTGTTCCTCTTTATTACATACCTTTCCCATCTTGAGAATTTTACCTTTAAAAATTTCAATCGCCTCATAATGTTCTTTTTTAACAGTCATGTTACATTTATCTTTTCACACGTGGTCATCTGAGTTGAAAATAGATTCCAAGGTTACCAATCCCTTTGGCAGCTTGTTTTTCTTTAATTGAACAATTTGATTATCATACTGTTGCTGCCACTTTTGTTGATTCCCATCTACAATTTTTTCTTCAGCAATTAGGAAACTTACAATCTACTCATCATTGTCAAAAACTTGCCAACTCACACTATTGTCAGGTACAGAAGGTCTGACTATGATCTTAACATATTGACGTGCCTCTCCCTTGTGGATTTCATTCAGAATATAAAATTGGGCTCCTATGATAGTGAGCCTATCTGCATGCTTATTTTCATCTCTAGGAATTGAGAAGGTATTAAAAGCATCAAAATCTTCAATCAAATCCCATACGTGATGCTTATATTTTTTAAGTGCATCATTTTTTGCAGCATTCATATTTTTAATTTGGTTCACTACCAATTTTGAATCACCATAAACACATAAGCCTTCAATACCTCTTTTTCGGGCCCATTCTAGGCCATGTACAAGTGCTTCATATTCAACTATATTATTTGTACAGTTGAATGCAAACCTAAAAACTAAAAAGTATTTACTTCCTTCTTGTGAAATCAACATGGCTCCACCACCAACACCTACACTCCTCCTTGAACCATCGAAATAAAGTTTCCATAGTTCATTTTCCTTCTCTGCAAGTTGTCCTTCCTTTTTAATTAGATTAGGAATATCAAAATCAGGTTCACAAATCATATAAACCCCTAATCCTATCTCATATGTGTGCTGGAAAAGATCAAGCTCATGATCTTCGACTGCCCATTCATCTAGATTTATATTTTCTACATGGGTGTTGTGGTCTAAGGTCATGATTTGCTCCTCCACTGCAGGGGCAATGTAGAGGTTAGGGTTTATAGGGCTTGGAATGTATGGTTCTATATGGTCTTTGGATAAAGGCTCAAACTTTATGGTTACTTTCGTACCATACCTTGTTCTCAAAAATAGATGAGACTAATCAGATGACAAGAAACCCCCCCAACTTGGTTGTAAAATCCCTTGAGATGCAAATGACAAAGTGAGGTGGGAAATCAATAACATGTATATCCTAATGGATTACAAAACCAAGGGATGCATTTAAAGTTAGAGCTAAATTTTTTACTATACCAACAATTTTAACAACAGATCCATCCAACTGAACTACACCCTTATGAGAATTGGGTTCATAAACAAGACCTAATGCATCAACTAAGCTTTTAGGCATAATAGAGCTACTTGCACCAGAATCAACCATGTAGTTATGCACTAATTTATCTCCAATGATTAGACTCAAATAAAATGGGGGAGGGTTTACCTCAGTTTTCTGCTCACTTTTAACTTCTAATCCATTAGTGAGCACAACTTTGACATTCTTTTGATTATTATTAGAAACAACAAGCTCTACTAAAGCATCCTGCAACAAACTCTTTTGACCCAGAATATGCAATGCATCCATAACTGACATATTGATGGTAGCTTTCTTAAGATGTTCAACCATGTTAAAAAAATAGGAGTTACCTTTTGTTGGATTTTTGTGACAACAACATGGCTTCTTTTTTGTAAAGGTTGCAATTCCATCTTTGACTATTCCTTGCTAGGTATCTCTTGGTCCCTTCACAAAAATTACACCTTGGGTTGTGTTGCAACATTAGTAGTGGGTATAGAAACAAATTGCTTATCCTTCGTAGGCTGCTACTGCGAACTTCCAGCTTGTTGTCCCAAATCCATTGCCCTTTTTTTATCTCATGTTGGTTGCAACAGGAGAATTTTACTGATCCTGACTGTTCACACCATAGAACTCACAACTCTGTCAGTTCATCAAAGTAGCCTCAAAGCCTTCTTGCTATTTCGGACTTTGATTTGGAACACTTTCTAAACCTGTATAACTATTTTGGACCATTAAGGCCTAATTTCTCATGCCATTAGTGCATGTTGATTGGTTATGGGGTTGATTGCATAGATAACACCAATCATAATCCTATGCAATATTATTCTAAGGCACAAGTTCCTTTGATGAACTGGTTACGTTTGGGTTGTATGGTTGGAATGGTCTTGGGTTAAAAATCCTCTTTTGGCCCTGATAATCATTCTGAAAAGTGGGCCTATTAGGCTGGTTCGGCTGATAAGTAGCTTGATAAGGCTTATGTTCATGACCTACATCCTCTTTAATGCTCACAAGGTCATTCCCAAAGGTCTTGAGTATACTTTTAATTTCCTGAATTTCTTGGTTTTGGCCTGGAGCAATAATTTTTTCGGCTATGGTCTGATAACCTATTGTTGGGACATCGGAAACACTAGCTAGGGGAGGTAAACCAATAGGGGTAGGTGGTTGTATTTCAGGAAACAATGACATAGGAGGTCTAGGGGCTATATCCCCAACTTGGATGAGACAATTCTTGGCTCTAATGGTGATGTCGTAAGATTTAGGGAGTGTATGCCCACCGATAGATTGGGTCATGACTGAAATCTTATTGTTTAAGGCTTTTAAGTAAAACAAAAAAACATGATCTGGTAAAGGCTTTACCATTGCAGGAATTTTGTCGTAGGTTCTCTAAAATCGATAGTTGAAATTAGCCAAGTGCTTGTGTGGCACCCTCTGAATAGTGCTCAATTGCTCTAACAGGGACAAATTATTAGATTTATTAGCAAAAAACTGGTATAGACCATTACCTAATGCATCCCACGTCGCGATTGAGTTGGTCGTGAGGCCTTTGAACCATTGCAATGCTTTCCCCTTGAGCAATACAACAAAGAGCCTTAACACGATGTTCTCTTGCCTTATATTATGAACTGAGCATAAGGTAGCCACGTCACAAATGTGCTCAACCAGTGTTGTGTGGTCCTCTCCAGTGAAGAATGACAGGCGTCTAGGGGCTACAATTGGGATGTCATCATGTTGAGCAATGTCTAATGGAATGCCTCCATTAAAAGGTGCAAATGGGTGTTGCCTTGGCACTACCATTGGTGATGCTTGTGATATTGGAACTAGTATTCCTAGTGATAAAACCAAAGAGCTGAAAAAAGGGGGTGTTGATTTTGACCTCATGGGTCTCTCAAACAACCTCCTTGTTGTTCTACCTCTTCTTCATGGAGGGGACAACTGTCAATATTGAAAAGGTCCAACACATGATCTAGTTTGTACTTTTCTCATGTGCAGGTTGCACTAAGTCTGCATGCAAAACATAATCGGAGTCACTAGGTATATTGAAACAACTTTAAAATATTAAAAAACTTCTTTGAAATTGATTTTCAGAGTCCCACCGAGCATGCCAAAAACTATTATCAATTAGATTTGCACCTTGATGAATATGAAATTTAGCAATCTAACAACACATGGAAACCTTCTTCAGATGTGGGTGACCTGAACGAAGAAGGAATATCCAGAGTGAGTTGGTTCTCTGAATGATGGATCCTATTCTAAGTAATTTTTGAAGGAAATAGTTAGAAGGATAACTGAAATTAAAATCTATGACTTAACATGATTTTTGGGACATGATAATAACCTAATGATGACTCTAGTTTTTTCCTCACAAATAGCTTTCAGAAAACAACAATATCTCATAACCTGGCATGAACAATTACAAATAAATAATTTGCATGAAGATTTTATTTCAAATACAACATACAATCTGTATCTTTGGACTTTTCCATATCAAAATTACACTCCTAGGACATGAAAAGGATTCTGTAAACATAAATCACAATATAAGATCAAACTGAAACTGCAAGTAGACACGAAAATGAGAAGTAGGAATGTTGATTTATTCAACTATAGGAGCATGCAAAAATCTGAAACTGAGTAGAAAGAAGTTTACAAGCTCAAAAACATGTCAAGAATATGGGAAATGCATCAGGGGAAACATGTTGTTTTTGTCTTGATCATAAGTAATGTATAAGGGGAAACATGTCGAGCTCTACCCTTGTGAGAGCCTATTTTTTCCCACATGGTTGGTCTTCAAAAGATAATCAACTACATGACTTTTCCTATACCTGCACAAGGAAACAAACAATGTGAGCATAAAAACAATGTATGATGATGATGTTTTCTCTTTTCAATTCATGTTTTTGTTCCTTCCTTTAGTTGATTCCATGCATTTCGAAGAGTGAATTATATGTCTATTGGTAGAGCTTGTAGTATAACTCATATCTGAATCTCTTAATTGACATCCTTCTCAATCTCTTGTAGGAACACTCAAGAGCGGAAGCAGGACGGAGCAAGCAACATCGTCTCAACCGAAGATGAAGAATCAGTCAATGATGGATATGTCTTTTGCTATCTGCTATCTACTTTCTCTTTACCTTCAGTTGTAGAATTTACTTTCCACAATGAATAGAATTAGCTAAAACCACGGCTTGTGTGGATATTTAGTTTTGTTCTTTTATTTCCATTGGAAAAGAAAAGCATTAAAATGAAGTTGTACCGACATTTGTATTCTTGTAATCAAATGAATATATGTAATTTGAATCATTTCATAAAATAACTGAAAGCATTATGTTATGCTTTATCATTTGTATATTCAGTTCAGTACTCAATTTGATTTTTTGCAAAAACATGAGTAATACTTCTGAAATTCAGTTTTCTCAAAAAACACCTGCATAACTGTCACTTGATAAATGATAAATAAGGTCCAAACAACACATAAGAATATGTAGAAATAACTATATTTTCACTTTCAAATATAACAATATTTTAACCAGCTCCACCAATTGAGTTGTAGCGAAAAATTGGTAACACAGCTCTTGGAAAAAAAATTCAACCTTTTTGGATGATTTCCTATGGGCATCTGAACAATAGTGGTCTCAATAGAACACTTCTCAAGATTAGGTTCAGGTAATTCTAATTATTGCAACTCAGTTTTTAATTTCTCTTGAGTTGAGCTACTTCCTTCAATGGGTGATTTTGACTTATCTTGCGATTCTTTCGATTGTTGACCCTCAATGGATGGTTTTGATTTATTTTTGGGTTTTTTGGGTTGTGAAATACTTCCCTTTTCTTTTATAATGAATCTTCATCTACTATCCCTACTACAATTCATGCACCTAAATGACTTATGGCAAAGCAAATCAAGGGTAATTATCCAAACGAGGTCAACTATCGTGTGGACTTTCTTCTTAGTGCAATTATCCTAGCTCAGTTTACTAGAAATGTAGGCCTTTGACACCATTCCCCGACAATGAAACCAAAATAATTGGATTGAATTGTGGTATCAAATCGTTCTTGAAATTGGTTTGAATTAATTCTTAGAAATGGCTTCCTCAGTTCAGCCTAAAGTGTCAATCGGGGAACATGGGCTTTTGAGCCATGTTGTTGTAGTATGCTGAAGATTTGAAATAAATAAACTAGGGGTTGATGGATACAAACTAATGTAATTTGTGTTTGAACAAAATTCTGATTGGCAGACTTCCCTGGTCACATGTGTGATAGGAACCTATGAAGAAATAGTTCTAAAACATAAAACAAATTGCTGGCACACAACAAAACTAAACTAAAAATCTCTATAATAGAACAAAAATATTCCTTGAAATTAAATGAACAAAATCAAAGTTAAGAGCTACTGAATGTAAATATTATTGCAACATTAATTAACCATTCAAATCCTTAACTCACAATGACTTTATTAATCACCATCTAACTATTCTTAATATCGATAATACTTGATAGGTAAATTATGCACACTAGCAAGTATTGAACAAACCAGTAGAGATTAACATAATCACATAGATTAATTATACATATAGGAATCTAGCACTTAAATACAATAATCAATATGAAATCAATCAAATAGCTATGAAATCACAACATACATTACCACATGCATATATCTAATGGACAGATCACCAACAACCTAGGAAGTGGGCCCTTCCTTCAATAGCTATTGAGTGATGAAGCTCACAAACACATAATTACTCCATCCTAACTATCATTCATTCAGATTGAAACAAAAAATTATGAACACATATTTAATCACCAATATCTGATTTCTATTATGTCCATCCATTATATTTTTTGGTATACACACACACATATATATATCATAGTTGCCTATACCTATAATAGTCTTGCAGATGAAAGTAATAAGTGTTTTAGTTTTTTGTGGCTTACAACCAAAAACCATTGAAAGATAATAAAAAATAACTTAAAGTCTTTTGATAGTATCTTGAAACAACATAACAACTCAAAAAATATTTGCTAATCTCGACAAGTATAGCCAAATTGACAAAATGACTTCAACCGGCCTATTCTTCCTTCCACTGATGCCCTACATGCTTTTCTGTCAACCACTTAAACATTTCCTATTACCAAAATCAGAAATATAGTTAGCAACAGTCAAACAAATCGGTATTTTTCACTAGTTTTTACCTTTCCTTCCTTTTCATAGAATATCTTCAGTTCATTAATGAAAAGTGATAGGAGTGACAGGAAATACTAGGAAATATGCCAAAGGTTAAAGCAAATAATAGGTAAAATAATGGCATATTTTTCCCCCATCAACAAGGCTTTTTCAAGGATCATACATTGTGTAGCCCATTATCCTTTCCCATGTCTAAAGATCCTCTCCATTTTTTTGCATGAGACTACCTTTGGGGCTCCATCGGGTAATCCATTTAAGGTGACTTCTTGCCCTTCACGTTGGAAACAAATTGTTAGGGTTTGGGAGGTCAAACATGAAGCATCCTAGGGAGTATATCCAAGGAGTGCCTAAAATTACATCAACATCAAAGAGTACCATATAGAAATCCTCTTTGATGGGGTGCTTTCCTAAGGTGATTTCCAATTGGGGAACTATTCTTTTTTATTTCACCCTAGCCCTTGTAGTGATAGAAGTTGCAAAACCTTTAAAGTTTATGGTTTCCAATTTCCATTGTGTCCCTAGTATTTCATCACTAAAAATTGTGGGAGGACCCACTATCTACTACAATGATAACCTTATTCCCTTTGAATATGCTCTTAATCCGAAATGGGAAATGCTCTGAGGCTTGAGAGATAATAGATAGAGTTACATGTTCTTCATCTTCATATTTTTCCATTTTTTGGGGGTTTTCCTCATCTTCCCCTTTAGAGGTTGCTTCTATCTTGTGCACTCAACCCTTTTTTTACACATTTTTGGCCATTTTACCATGGCTCATGGCATGTGAATCACAACCCCTTCTTCTTCAAATCATCTATTGATTATCACCTATGCCCACGTTACCTTTTCCCCTTACAATAATTTTTTTTTCAACCTTCTTCCTTGTGCATTTCATCTTTATGAGAGTACTTGGAAGGTGTATTAAAGTTTTTTGGGCCTATCTCTTGATTGGTTGTCCTAAAATTTAATTTCTTTTTTAATCACTTCATCTAAATTTTTGGGTTATAAGGAACTTACCATGCTCTTGATTGATCCCCTCAATCCATCCATAAACAGGTAGGTGAGTCTTCCTTGATATTTCAGGTAATTTTTGGAATTATGTGGCATAGTCCTATATATTTCAATGTTGACTTACTTGGGTGATTTCTTTAAAGTACCACTCAAGGTGCTTTTGGTCAAATATTTTGATGTCTTTGGATGAATTCATCATAGGGGGCTATGTGTTGGTGACCTTGGGTAATGAGACCATGGTGCCACCATTCACGGGCCATCCCTATTAAATGGAGTGCGATGAACATAATGGGATTCTCCTCTATCATGGGATTAGTGATAGATATGTGTCCAACTATTGGACCCACAAACATGTCGTAGTCTTTCCTTCTCCATAAAAATTAGGGAGGGTTAGTTTTCTCACTCTATTCTTAAGGCCTTTGTCATGTTACCTCTTCCTTTCTTTCCTAGGGCTAGTTCTTAATTTTGCATCACAATAATCTTTAAAGGAGAAATTCCTCCTAAATTTAGGGTTAAGTTTATTGTATGATTCCACAATTTTTTCCATATTATCCATTACTGGTTCATTCACTTCTCCCTCTTCCATGTGTTCCTCCCTAGTTAGGAAGGGGGGTCATGTTGGCCTAGAGTTGGGTGCTTTTGGAGAGATGGGGTTGTTGTTCTTGGAATGATTAGAATTAGTCTCCCTTTCATTATTGCCATTCATATTTTGGATGTCTTGGAGGAGAAGTTGGGTGGTTCTTTCATTCCTCTCATTTTAATTTTTCCTTCAAGGTTTGGGTGGTTTGTTCCATGAAGATTATCATTTTGTTTCTCATTTGTTTGCTCATAGTCTTGTTTTTAGTGTTTTTCTTCCTAGGGCATCTTCTTTGGTAAGTTTGCATTAAAAAAAATTTCATAGGATGGAAAGATTATACTTTGGTACCACTATAATGTCCCTTGTCCCAATCTGCCCTAAAATTTGTCTATTGACCATAATTTCCACCCACTATGGTTAGGGTTTTCACCTTATCAAAAAAATAACTCTTTAGTGATGGAATCATTGAATCAAAACCCACATTCACCACATGAACAACACTTCATAACATGGTACATCTATTAGATAGTTAAAGTATAGTAATAGACATTCAAGAAGAAATAGACTATAAACTAGGGAGAAGGACATGGAGGATCTTCCTGAAGTCGCATGTCAAGCCTAAGAGGTTGTATACCACAATTCTTCCCCTTGGAGACTTTTACTTCATTTCCCCATTCATTTCACAACCATGAAAGAGACATGCCAACTTGAGGGAATGAGCTAAGCTTGTGAATTACTCTCAAAACTTACCACCCCTCCATGGCCCATCCTCTCCATGGGATTGGGCGAATATGTTTAGTGGGATTTATGTTTTCTTACTTCCTCAAGCCCATCCCACAAGGTCGGTTTCATATGAGTAAACTCACAAAAGTGGTTTATAATTCAAGTGAGGAAGGAAAAATTACAAAAAATGACCCCATGCAAAAAAAATGGTTTCTGGGGTTTGAATGAACCCATATGTTCAAGCGAACCAAAAAAGGGATCAAATGAACCCTGGTTCAAGCAAACCAGTTAAATTCAAGGTCTCGCCATTCCCACCAAAAAAACAAATATTTTTTTTTTTTGAAAGGGGGTTTCGAATGAACCAGGGTTTGAATTAACCTTAGTTTGAGTGAACCCCTAGGGGTTTTCTCGAACCCCCCTTTTCCCTCCTTCTCCCCCTCAAACACAAAAAAGGTCCATAATTTTACACTTTGAAGCTCGGATTGAGGATGAAAATGGAGGAGACTTCACAAACCCAACTAGATGATGGTAGTCCTCATAACGAGCTATCCAATGAATATAATTTTAATATGTTTTGGTTTTATTATGTATTTGTTTTCTTAGTTTTATTAAACATAGGTTTCTCATTGAAAATCAAGCTCTTTGTTCTACACATGTGGAAAAATAGCAGATTATCAAAAAAAAATTTAAAATATGAGTGTACTAGATATTGAAGTCCTTGATCCAATAATTTTCATTTGAATTTCGATACATACAAAAAAAATTATGTTGTATACAGTCTGCCTATGTCTGAATTGTAATTGGTTTGACTTCAAAACTTGATTAAGGAAAAAATATTCACTAAAAAACTATGAGACAAA
Organism: Sequoiadendron giganteum; assembly: GCA_007115665.2. Taxonomy (NCBI): domain Eukaryota; kingdom Viridiplantae; phylum Streptophyta; class Pinopsida; order Cupressales; family Cupressaceae; genus Sequoiadendron; species Sequoiadendron giganteum. The sequence goes on from CM021107.1 coordinate 203,680,582, forward strand.
TTGGAAGCACTAGATATCAGAGTTACAAATCTAAATTCTAAAGAATTAGAATTTTATCCTTCATGGAAAAAAATTATGTTGTATATGGTGATCATCACTCCTTAAAAATGTTGTTTGCTGGAAAAAACTAGTTTTCAAAGGAGATGGAAAAATAAGTGCAATCCGATTTCAACTTTTTTGGAAAAAACATATTTAGAATCTACAAACAAAATGTCACAAATCACTAGTTTGCATCATGTTTTAAATTCCTCATGATCGAGCTACTATAGGTGTTCGAAAGTGAATATTTAGTTACAAAAAAATATTTTAGTGTCCAATTTGGTCAAAAATGTAAACCACTATAGTGGGATCACCCATAAAATTTAAGATACTTGGATTTATTCTTATTCATTGATATTGGTATGTAATATCATGTATGCATTTAATATTTCCTTATCATGCATAAAGTAATAGTATATAGATTGATACATGAAGTGACAAATACCAATGCCTATATGGTCTTATCAATGCATGAAGTAAAAATTACAAATGTACAACAAAATAATGCTTATGAAGTACAACCAACCAATGCACTTAAGTCCTGATCGATGCTAGGAATATGTAATCAATGCACATGCAATTAGATTAGTGTTGTGTTGAATGTTTAATCAATGCATATATATGTGTAATCAGATTCACTACCATGAAGACAATCAATCAATACATATAATCAAATCATTGATATAAAGATAATCCAGTAATACATATACATATAATTAGATCATTTTTATAAGATAATTATTCAAATATATATAATCAGATCATCCCATGTGATAAAGGAAGAGATACACCTATTCTACAGTAATGAATGGTGTGAATTATTCTAGCATTGCCTCTTGTTGATATCTATCTCATCGCACTTCCTCTAATTATTCATGATTATCTCTTAAAAGAAAATTAATATACTATCTATCATTAAATGCATTCGATAATAATCTATAATGAATGTGATTTATCCAATGTTCTCTAACTTCCATGGGATGTCGATTGGTATAATAATGGGTTTAGTTTGTTGGTGTGTGGGGATATGACAAAAACAGTCTTTGCGATATTAAATTCCTTTTTCAAGATGTTCATAGATGATAATACTCAATCATCTTGAATATCCAATTGACAATGGCCTTAGTTTCAAATAGGAGTGGGGCACTTGGCCTCACACAAGACATAGTGAGTTTCTTCATTTTCCTATCGACATAGCTTTAAAATAATAATAACATATTAATAATAAAATAGTACCAATATAAATAATAATGAAATTAAATAAAAAACATAATAATATTTTAGTAATTATAATAATATAATTATTATATTTATAAAATAATAATACAATACTAATACTAATACTAATATAATATTGATAACAATATAATATTATCATTTTATAATATTTTAATATAATATTACACTAGCTATCATGGCCTTCCTCTTGAAGAAATTATTATTTAACAAGTAAAATTACAATATTATGATATTTTTTTGTTAATCAAAATGATTTAAAAATCCTTTGCAATTAAATAATTTTTTATTTTAGTGAATAGTAAATATTATGTATTAAAAGAAGTTTTAAATTGCAATAAATAAATAAGTATTATATATTTATTTTATTTAATTAAATTAAATAAAGTAATAAGGATCATTTCAAGAAAAGGAAGTTACATTTTTGCATGAGATTTCAAGATGAGTGGTGATTGCAAGATGAAAAAAATGGAATTTAAAAGGCTTTGAGATGAGAGTTAAAGGGGGAATTATTTTGCATGTGTAGGGGAGGGGGGAAGTATACTCATTTAATATCTTAGTAAATCATTAATAAGGGGGAGGAGTGCATCATGTACGACCCTCCACCCCATTTTGCACAGTGGTACAAGTTTTGTATAATCGCTTAAGTGCTTTCAAGGAGGAGTTGGGAAAAATGACAAGAATCTCTTGGAAGGAAAGGAAAGGGAAGAAAAGGAGGATAGAGGAAGGGAAGGACAGAATCTGATCACATTTTCTCTCCAAGAATTATCACAATGGTAAATTGGTTAAATTCTTACTTTAATGAGATGATTTTTTTATCTAGGAGAGGATAATATAAGAATAAGGTTGAGCAAGAAATTCATTTCATAATGCAACCACTTTCGTAATAGTTGAAGGTTGAAATTTTATTATAGTTAGGTAAAATCACAAAGTTGTGTCACACTTTAATAAAGGAAACAACCAACATTAATCCAACTTTTAAACTTGAATCACTAAAAAAGTGATATATATGTTTTGAATTTTGAAATGATGTAAACTAATAAAATATTTATTTTTTAGTATGTTTTCTGTTTGTAGTTTTTGAAAAAATAAAAAATTATTTGAATATATTTTTTTTTATAAATTAACACTATAATTTAGTTGATAAATTATTTGAAGTTACATGAGACATCAATCATTATATGGTAAATTTTTCTTTTTTCTCCTTTAGTTTTTTTTGTGTATTTATAACTTGAAACTTTAGGGCATGGGTATATTTTTTTCCAATTTTGATAAATATATATTTTAAAATAAATATTAAAATGTGCAAGTATTAAAAATTGGTTGTTTCTAGTTGACTTCAAATTTTATATTAATTTCTTATCTAAAATAAAAATAAATTATACCATCTTGATATAGAAACTTGTATCTAGGGCATCATGTTTTTTCCAAGTCTTTTTGATAAGTTTTACTATTTTTCCTTGACATGGTAATCAACCTTTTTTGTGATGATAACCTACATTTAGTAAAAATAAAAAGGAAAATATAAATAATATTTAAACCACTAATATATATACAATTTTAAAAAATAAACTTATGGATCTACAAAAGGGTAATTCTATATTTTAAAAAATATATTTTTTACACAAGTAGAAGTTGTTGAAACATCAAGTTTTTCAAATAATTTTATTTTTTTGGTAAATTGGACTCAAAGTGGTGTTAAATATGCATTTAGCCAACAATTTTAGTTGGAAAAGTTGTGGACATATATAACTTAGCTAGAATGAATCTTACAAGATCATATGTTTGACTAAAATTAATATATTTAGTTATAAATGCTTAAATTCATTTGTGATGATAAGTTATCCCAAAGTGTGATATAGCTTTGTGTTGATACCCAATTTCAAATCAAAGTAGATATATGAAATCTTGTTTTCTAATTGCATAAAATGGAAATTGTCTATATAATAGATATATGTGTGTGTGTGTTCAAAGGTATGACATTTACTCTAGTTCATGGACTCTCTTTTCAAGCACTGAATAAATAGATCCTTCAAAGATACATAGATTCTCTTATACACATGTGTGTCTATACATATATGTATACCATGCACAACTAAGAACTTAGAATCCTCTCCAAGAAATCAGAATTCTTCAAGACTCAAAGGGTTTTCCCTATAATGCTATCTTGTATTTCTATCAGGTGCTCATGTGAGTCATTACAAAGGTTAGGGTGCATGTATCTGGAAATAAATGTGCATACATGTTGGACCCATCAATTAATATATTCATGATATCGATTAAGTTTTCTTAGACCCCTCATTAACACTCTTTATATATCTTCAATAATGGGTACGTTTCTCTACAACTTATGTGCATAACCATTATGATGAAGAAGACCATAAGCTAGAAACTAAGACATCAACCCTAATGAAAGGAAGAATTTCTACACAAAATATTTTTGTTATCATTATAAGAAGGAATACATGGAGTTGAACTAACAATTAAACAAAAGCAAGAGAAATCAACATATTCTGCTTAATCATGATGTCAATATACATATTACAAATAAAATCTTACTTAAATAACTAATAGAAGATCATTTCCATTATGAATTGAACATACCTTGAATGTTTTACGATTCAAGAAGGATCCATGTTCATGGTTTCCTCTAGTTTATGGTGGGGTACAAAATGATCCCAACCAAAGTGGATTCAAACCTTATCCACCCCTCCAAGCGGATTTTGTGGCCCATGGTGAGAGATTTGTCATTCAAGCCCATAAGAAGTGAATATAATATCTCCCTAGTGACCAAATATCAAGGTGTACCTACTAGTGGTAAACATAAGGTACCATTTCCATACAATTACATGGTTATGGGGTGATTTATAGGTTACCTACTTGAGCTTGTTAGGAAATTTCTTCCCTACAGTCCATCAGACAACTAAGCAACCAAAGTTATCCATCATTGAAATAGAATTCTCCTTGACTACTATCCTTCTCAAGAAAGTACAGCCCCTAGATACATATCAATCTTGAGCATTAAGGTACTACTCCTTGACTAATGTCTATCTCAAGCAAGTAATGCCCCTAGACACCTGCCAATCTCAAGCTTAAAGTGTGGCTCCTCGAATTTTGTCCATATCAAGCAAGTATGACCCCTAGACACCTATCAACCTCGAGCTTAAAGTATAACTCCTTGAATTTTTTCCATCTCAAGCGAGTATTACCCCTAGAAACTTGTCAATATCGAGCTTAAAGTACCACTCTTTGACTTCTATTAGCATTATGACTAGAAGATGGGTCCCTAACATGATTAAGTAGGTTCCCAACTTACTTTCAACCATGAATGATATTAATGAATATTGCATATGTAATCATTACATTCTCATATACTCATCTTGGTTGGAGGTAAAGTAGATCTTTTCCCCATGATAGTTTATGGTTGATACCCTACTTATATTCAATCCCTTAGAAATATTTCCAAACATGGACTTGCAAGGTACTATTTTCTCATTACATAATAGAGAGTGCCTAATGTTTATATATGACTATCCTAATAGCCAACTAAACATAGCAAAAATTAACCTTAAGATTATGCATGGCTATCCTAACAACCCATAATTTTTCATAACAAGAATGTGTAGATTTAGCATTATTTAAGAGTATGAGTGATAGTATTATAGGTATATAATTCCTAATTCATTGAATAGTAACATAACCTCAAAATCTTCCTATCCTTCCTTCTTGTGTAAGAAGTTATAGAAAAATGGTATACTAGAGTTGGAATTGATTCGTACAACTAGAAGTTGAGGTGATATGGTGAGTAGAACCTACATCCCTCCTTCCATGACTTTGGTTAATTAAATATTTTTGTTATTTTATTTCTTCCTTCTAATGCTAATAAATATGTGAATGTTTGTGGAAATAACTAATGGCCCCCTTTTATTTATATAAATTTCTTGATTACAATTATGATAGTTTTTATGGTTAATTAAATAAAGAAATAGATGTTTTAGTGAGAGTTTCTAACAAACTCTAGATGGTATGAAGAGTGAACAACAGTAATTTTCTAACAATAAGGTTCCAAATAATATGATTGTAGAACCACCGCTTCTAACCATTCTCAAACTCATTTATTCATATCACCCATATTTAAACAACATAGTAATTAAGGTCTAAGAACCTAAGATTGGTGGCATAGACACAATTATCACCATTAATTACAATCAAATTATGAATCATGGGATTTGGAGTGGATGATTTGCCATCTGCAGTACCAAAGTGAAAGGCTTTTATATATAGATCAGAAATATACTTCAAGACAATCTTGAAATTAGGGTTTGAAATTATCTAAATCTCTATTAACAATTAACAATACAAGCTTCCATGAACTTATTTTGAACCCATTATAACCCAAAAGAGTGGCTTAGTGTGATTTAGAACCTAAAGACAATTTTATGTTGAGTAGCAAGCCATTTCCTCTAAAGAATTTTAAAGACTAACCACACTTTATAAATATAAGCATTATATGACTGCAACCAGCTTATGGGAAGAGCATTGAGAGGAAATAAACTATTTATTTTGTTGTTACATGGAAAATTTCTAGCTTTGGAATGCTTTTAAAACAACAAGGAGGATTTGTAATGTAGACAACATTACAACCAAAGAAATGCAACAAAAAGTATCAGAACCTAGATTAGAGACACCCAAATGAATGATGTTTGAAGTAGCTATTAAATCTACACTTCATACGTCCCAAGAAATTTTTTCACCTCTCTATTCCTCATCCAATCTCTTATTCTCTTCTCTCTTTCTCTTTTACCTCCTTTCTTCTCTAGCTCTAGTGTGCCATTTTCTAGGGGTTTGAAGATTATTAATAGCCAAACCCATCTTCATTATTTTTCCTACAAAATGGTTGGCATTGGATTGGTGTGCCATGACCATTAATGGTACAACCAATCCTCTTCCTCTCTTCCATGCCTGGATCCATTCATCTTTAATCATACTTGTCTCCTAGTCGTGGGGTGGAGGTTAGACCATTATGTCATTTCTTGTGCACAAATCCCTTCTTCCAATGTGTTTATTTTCTCCTTTCATTTTATTTTTTGCCTCATTTGGTTCAATAGTTTTTTATTTAATTGCCCTTCCTTATTAATATTTAAGGTATATGGTTTAAGTTTTTTTTTTTTTTGCTTTAATTTGTTTTTATTTTAATATTTCATAACTATATAATTTATAGTTTACTTATTTACTTATTTTATTTATTTTAAATTTGTTTATCCATTCATTTATCTTTAATAATTTACTATATTATGCAATATCCTCAATTACCCCAAAAATAATTTAGGTTATATCTCGATGTCTTTTCCAAGTAGAAAATGGACAACCAATAGCTTTCTAACATGCATCTAATGTCCTAGGTTTAAATGAACCTCAAGTTGACAACTATAGGAAAGGTCTTGGAAATAAAATGCCTTTATCAATTCTTCGTCTCTCAACCAATGAAACAAAAAAATCTGCCTCATCTTGTGCCCTAGGTACCTACAACCAATGATAGCCTAACACAAGTCCAACAAGCAAGTCATTAGTCTAAGTCAACTTAGACAATTTAATGCATCAAATTTAAAATAAGATAATAAGATTAATAACCATATTCATTAATGTTAACATCAAGGTTCACAATTAGCACACACGCATACACACATATACATGTCTACATAAAAAAATATGAAAATCCACCCCTAGTCAAAATTACATTAGTGCTAGAGGTCATGCAAAATATTTAGTAAGGTATCTAGGGGATATGACATACTCACCCCCTTAGGATTAAGCTATATCGGCTCAATTAAACAAGTATGGATATTCTACTATTATTACATTTTTGTCTTCCCACGTAGCCCCTTGTTCCCCATATTGGTCCCATGGGACCTTAACTTGTTGGATGATTCTGTTGTGCAACTATAGGTTTTTCCTATCTATGATTATGATTGGTTTGAGGTGGATATCTCTAGGGTCTTCCCTTTGTAGTGCCTACTAGTCAATTATATGTGTGGGGTAGACAATATATTTCTTAAGAAGTGATACATGGAATACATTATGAATGCGAGAGAGAGATGGTGAGAGAGCAAGTTGGTAAGCTACATGGCTAATTTTCTCTAGTATCTTGAAATACCCTATGTATTGTGGGGTTAATTTAGTAGCTTTACCAAACTTTATTGAGCTTTCATGTAACCTCCAACACGCAAGAACACCCAGTCACCTACTAAAAATTCCCTTAGTGTTTTTTTGGCATCCACATAACTTTTTTGATGATCTGAAGCCTCCTTTAGTCTTTCTCTTATATTTTTCACTTGATTATCATATTCATGAAGAAGTTTCAGCCTGATAGTTATATGATTTTCTAAACTATTCCATCCTATACGTGTTCTACACTTCCTTCCATACAAAGCTCGAATGGGGCCATTTGGATGGAAGAATGGTATGAATTAATATACACAAATTCTACTAATGGTAGATACTCCTCCCACTTAGTGGGCTGATCCATGGCATACATTCTTAGAAGACCTTCCATAACTTGGTTAACTCTTTTAGTTTGGACATCTATTTTAGGGTGGTAAGCAGTGCTAAAATTGAGTTTTGTTCCTAATGTTGTCATAAGAGACGTCCAAAACCTAAAAGTAAATAACTTATCTCTATCAAAAATGATTACCTCAGGAATCCCACGTAGTCTAATGATTTCCTTTATGAATATTTTTTCCAAAATAGGGGCATCATCCTTCACATTGCTTGGTATGAAGTGTGCTACTATGGTTTTTTTATCTACTACCACTAAAATATTATCATATTGATTTTGAGTTTTGGGCAATCCTCTCACAAAATCCATGGAAATTACCAACCACTTATGATGTGGTAGGTCATGGGGATAGAGTGTTCTTGTAGGATGACATTTTTCCGCTTTAATTCACTGACATTCAAGACACTTGGTGATATATCTAGCTATTGCTTTTTTATTCCTGGCCTAAAGTAATGATTTTTTAAGTCTACATACATTTTAGTCACCCCAGGATGTGCTTCATAAGGCATGTTATGGCCTCCTGCAAGAATTTTCAATCTTAAACTTCCCTCTTTAGGAACATAAATTTAGTTAATATAACAAAGGAACCCATCATTTCCCACATGGTCATGGCTAGAATAATCCTTTGTTGCACTTCTAACCTCATTTAGTTACAAAAGGGGTCACATTCTCATAGTTGCTTGATATTTTCTAGAAATTAAACCTTTAGCTAAGAGATTGTAGCTAGTTTATCCCTACTACTTAAGGCATCTGCAACCTGGTTTTCTTTTCCCTTAACATATGGGATATATATATAATAATTGCTTAAGAATTCCAACCACCTTCTCTGATGTGCATTCAAATCAGGTTGGGTGAATGGATATTAGTGTCCTTTATGATCAATATTCAACTTGAAGGGTCTTCCTACCAAATAGTGTTTCCATACATTCAGAGCATGTATGATTTTTGCCAACTCCAAGACATGGGTGGGGTAGTTGAGTTCATGATACTTCAATTTCCTCGGCTCAAAGGAAATCACTCATCCATTTATCATTAGAACTCCACCTAACATGTCCAAAGATGTATCTGTCCATACTATAAATAATTTTTTTGGATCAAGCAATTGCAAGATTTGTGTGGTGGTAAGAGCTTCCTTCAACTTTTGGAAAGAAGTGTCACATTTCTCTGTCCATTCAAACATCTTTCTCTTTCATTGAAGGGGGGTTATTAGGTTAGCTATTTTGGAGAATTTCTCTATGAATTGTCAGTAATATCCTGCCAAACCCATGAAGCTCCTTACTTCATCCACATTCTTAGGAATAGGCCATTCTATGATGGCTTGTATCTTGGTTCGATCCACCACAATTCCTTTTCTTGATATAATATGTCTCAGATAATGCACTTTAGGTTGAAATAAATAATAATTGGATAATTTCCCATAAAATTTATGATCTCTCAACCTTTTCAAAACTATTCGTAAATGCTCCTCTATGCCCTTGAATATTTTTAGATTAGATTAGTATGTCATCCAAAAATACTAGCACAAATTTGTCCAAGTAATCATGGAAAACATGGTTCATGAAACTCTTGAAAGTGGAGGGGCAATTTGGTAGGCTAAAAGGTACCACCAAGAGATGATAATGGCCATACCTAGTTTTGGGCATCTGTAGGATCATCATGGAAAAATTAGGCCCTTAAGTGGCAATAAAAATTCAGAAAATCAGAGTTAGGCAACTTGACGTAAAAATTTGAATAAGTTATCTATATTATTTCAAAATTATGTAAGAATAGAATCTATAGAAAATTGAATTTAGTTTCTAAACTACTAGGTTTATTTTAAAAAAAATAATCTATTTGGTGAAAATTTGAAATTTCAATAGAGTAGTACTTAAATTTCAGGGAAAAAATAGGAAGCAGGTGTCTGTTTGACCAACCTAACCACAAGAAAATGATAATATTTTTTATAATATTTTAGATATAAGTAGAGGACTCATGCCCCAATGTGATGCATATTTTTTTGTAATTTTTTTCCAAATAAATAGTTAATTATGATTTTTTTATTACAACTTTTAAAAAATATAAAAAACTCATGTGTCTGACCACCTTAACTTGGTCAAAAATTCATGAAATTCAATTTTTTTTTTTAATCCTATAGTATGTGAAGCATAGAATGTGACACATGTTTTGGATTCAAAAAATGTGATACTATTTTGAAAGCTATATATGTTTTTGAATCAACTTATCAATCAAGACTTTAGTCGTAATTCAAATAGAAAATAAATAATAATTATTTATTAAATTGAAAGTTAAGCATAATTTATATTGGTGGAAAGCTGAGAATATCCTTTAAAAATGCTTTTCGTTTCATCAATTTTGGGTAAAAAAAAAGACGTCAACCACATGGGCCATCATATCACTTACATATCGCCACTTTTTGGCCCATCATGATCCTACACATACACTTTTGAATCCTGTCTTTGGAATATATTCTTCCCCAATTCTTAGATTTTGATAACCTAACCTTAATTCTATTTTAGAAAACATAACAACCCGCTTCATTTGATGAAACAAGTCATCAATTCTAGGTAGTGGATATCTATTTCAAATGGTCACCTTGTTCAACATCCAATAATATATGCACAACCTCAATGTTTCATCCTTCTTCTTAATAAACAACATTGGAGCTCCCCAAGGGTACACACTAGGACAAATCAATCCTTTCTCCATTAGATCTTGCAACTACATCTTAAGCTCTTGTAATTTATAATTGTAGGGAACTTTTGAGATAAGCTTAGCCCCTGGAACTAGATCTATTGTGAAATCCATCCATCGCTTAGGAGGAAATCCTAAAAATTACTTTGAAAAGACATCACGATAATCCTGGAGGATGGGATGGTCTTCAATGATAGGTATGGGATCATCATTACTCTCTTATACCTTTACTAGATAAATTGTGCTTCCCTTTCTCACTGCCCTCTTGAATTGCATGGTCGTGATAATTCTCACCATCATTGGCCTCTTAATTCCTTGAAGAACCATTGACCTCCCTTGGTCATCTGGACATTCAATCCTCTTTTTGTAGCAATCCGGGTTGGATTTGTGCTTTTGGAACTAATACATCCCAAGGATTAGGTCATAGGATGCTAAAAAAGTGCCCCATAGATCCACCTTGGTCCTTATAATCCCTAAGTCAATTTTAGCTCCTTGTAGACAATATTTGATCTTTTGTGTCTTACCCAACCCAAACTCAACCTCCATCTCTTCTCAAATAAGACTCTTATGATAAATTTTAAATTTTTAAATTACATTGGAGGAAATACAAATATCTTTGGCTCCTAAATCTGTCAAAATAGAAATAGATTGGCTGAGAAGTGTACCTTGAAGTTTTATAAGTGGGGCATGTTGATTTTCTTGACGATTACCCATGGTTGCATATATTTGAGCGATGGGATTCCAGATTGGTGATATGGTTGGATTCTTCAGACACATAGTCATATAATGGTCACCTCCACACATCCAACATCCATTCACTGGTCATTTTTTTTCTTCCTTGCCTCTCGTGGAATCACCTTGTGCCAATCGCCTAGATGATTTTGGTCTTTTTTCTCCTTTGTATTTCTGACCTTCTAACCCCTAGTTCTCCCCATAGTGTTGACCCCTCTTAAACTTTCATGAATCCTTTCCTTTGGACTTAACTTCCTCCTTATCCCTTTTTGTATTATCTAAGCAACTGGAGGAATGATTTTTTTGTTTGTGTTCATGTTTTCTCTTATTCTTTTCTTCAATGACCAAATCTACCTCCACAACTTGATTTAAGATTTTTGGGTGAATGAGCTTGGTTGTACATATAGAAAATTCTTATTCAATCTAAATATAAATTTGTTTACTCAGTCCTCTTCTTGTTTCATATAATGCACATGACAAAGTAAGCTCATGAATCTGGGCTTGTATTCATATACAAACATTCTCCCTTCACACAGTGTATGGAATTTAGTCATATTTTTGTCTCGGTGATGACCATATAAGTACTCCTTGTGAAACCTCTTGGTAAAATTGTCCCAAGTTAGTTGACTGATATCCTAGTTTCTTATTTCCACCAAGTAAATCTTCTCCTTCTAGGTGATAGATGGAAATCCTAGCCTTAATATTGGTACTTAGTTCCATCAGCCCAAAATACTTGTTCATTTGTATGATCCATGCTTTAGTGACATCCCCACCTCTAGTCCTATCAAACTTAAGGACTTGCATTTTCTTTAGTTCTTGAATCAAGGGGTCTTTTCAAACTCCCCATTGTGGCTCTAGCCAGAGAGTGACTATAGGTGGGAATTCTAGAATTCCTCTCATGCTCATAACTTATATACACATTATGCTCACTATTTGGCTCTTCAGTTCCTATGCTAGTGTTGTGATTAGTTGAATGATCCTTTTTTCCTCATCAGATCCTCAATTCAATGCTCTTGGAATATTATTTTTGCATGAAGAGCGTTCAATTCAACCTATAATTCTTCAGATATGGTAGGTCTGAGGTGGCACACACCTACTTTCCTATACCATTTCGGCGAGGCTAAGCCCCATTCCCCTCCTTAAAGTTCTTCTCATTGAAGTAAATTGATTCTAAAAGATAAAATAAAGTGTTATTTAAGTCTCTTTGTTATTTTGTTTTAAATTGTTGAAAGAATGAAGAAGATCATCTAGTTGTGCAGACTTTGTGTTGTCATTGTTGCACCATGTTGATTGAGTCATCAGTTTGATCCAGTACTCTGAACTGGTATGAAGAACAAGTTTACATCCTTTGGTATTTTAGTTTGATATTTTGGTCCACAATCCTCCTTCGGTGATCATCGTTGTTTGTGGTTTTAGGAAATGGGTTTTAGATGTTGGAATCATGTAAGTTTAGAATATTGTGTGCTCATGTTCTTGTATGGTGAGTTGATATTATTTGGTTGATTGCATTTTGTTATTAGGTCTATCCCTAGCTGACCTAATGAATAATTGATATTGTAATGGATTAATTTTGTATTGTGTATGTATGTGAAATCCAAGTCGACATGATATAGCATCCTACATGGTTGGATTATTTTTGGAGAAGTTTGTACTAACTTGGAGCCAACAATTAGTCTTTTTGGTGAATAAAATTTGCATCTAATTAGGCTAACCTAATTGATGTTTTTGGATGTATTAGATATATATTGGATTTTGAGATTGTTGAAGTGAAAAAAATGTGAAGTATAATTTGAATGCGAAGTATGATTCAAATGTGGAGTATGGTTTGAATGTGAAGTGAAGTGTTTGAAAATGATGAAGTGTATTAAGTTTGTTTATTAAGCATAAAAGGAACTGAATCTACTCTAGCTAGGTTTAACTCCATCAGTTCATGTTCTAGCTGTAAGCCATTTTGTTATTACAATCCTTTTGTAGGCAGTGAGCCTCCTTGCTTGGACAATGATTCCTCTTTGTAAGCATTGAGCCTCTTTTTGTATTTATTTTTGGAACTAAATTATATTGTGAGTTACTCCTCACCATGGTTTTTCCCATTCTAGGTTTTCCATGTAAAATTTTTTGTGTTCATGTGTTGTGTGGTTTTGTGTTCTGTTAATTCCTTTTCTCATTTTTACTACTATATGCATCAGAGTAATTGGATGGTGTTTGTTAAATAAGTTTAATAAGATACTGATTCACCCCCCTCTCAGTATCTTGGGTATTTAAAAATTGGTATCAGAGCTTTGGTTCCTCTGAAGAATCCTAATAGCTTGAGGAAGATCCCATAGATTGAACAAATGGATGATAAAGAAGAGCTACGAGCTACTCTTTAAGATCTTGACAAGGCTAAAAATGAAAATAGAGATCTAAAAGAAAATATTGATGAGGCAAATGAATGTATCCAAAAAGTGAAAGAGAAATTGATGAAATTCAAAGAAAGACATAGAGAAGTAAGTGAGCAATTAAAAAAAGCAAATGAAGAGATTACCTGATTAAAGGTGCTAGTAGAGGAAAAGAAGAGAATTGAAGATTATATGAATATAATAGTGCAAAGGAAGTCAGATGTATACTCAAAGCTTGAACAAGAAGTGGTGAACTTAAATCGGATCTAGAGAAAGAACAACTCTGTGAAGTTAGTTTCAAGACAAGCTCCACCAAGCTTGATGAATTGATTTCAGGATAGAGACCTTCTAAAGAAAAAGGTTGTTTGAGTTCAATGAAATCGGTGAAGACTTTAAGAATGTGTGGACCTCAAATCCAATAGACCACGAAAAGACTCAAGATAAAGGGAAGCAGAAAAGAAATCCAAGAAACTTTGCTAGAAGAATGCCTATCAAACAACCAAATGCTTAAATGTACCCATATTTCAATGGTGTTTTTTTTTCATGTAACAAATTTGGTCACAAGGATACAAAGTGTAGAATTAGAATAAACTAGAATGTTGGATCCTTCTCTAGAAAATGTCTTGTATGCAAGAAAGTTGGACATAAAGCTTCCGAATATATATCTTAGGAGACAATGATTAGTTGCCTAATGATGAAAAGATTTAATGGATGTAGAATGAATCAATCTTTTGTTAGCTATTTCTATACATGTAATAATTTTGGACACAAAGAAAATTAGTGCAGATAAAGGGTTAGTAGAGGTCAAACAAATTAGAGAAATGTTGCCTATTATAATTGCAACAAACTGGGACATATTTAAATTGTTTGCACAAGTAAAAAGGGAAAGCAGTCTACTCCAGTAAAGAAGAATGAACCTACGAAGAGAATTGACAAGAATGAGGTTAAAAAAGAAATGGACAAGATATAGAGGAAGAGAGAAGAGACATAGATGTCTAATGTGTTTGTGCCCTCATTTGGTGCATACAATTCCTCTGGGCATTAGACCTAGCATGGTCTTAGGGGAGTATTGATTAAAAAATGTTCGAACCCCCTAGATATATGGCATGTCATAAGTCAGTACTTGGATATGTTGTAAGGAATGAATAGAAAGAGGTTATACAAAAGAAACCAGAAGAAAATATGCAAGCATGATCTTTTATAAAGAAAATTAGGGTTTCTCAGTGTAGTGAAGAAGGGTTTTTTATCATATTTTTGAAACTTATCGCATTTAATGCAAATTAGGGCAGTGTGATGGTGTATAAAGAAAAATTCATGTCATTTTTTATCACTTGTGAAATTGAAGAGTCTAAAGAATGATTTGGAGCGATCTTGAAGGAATCCTAAAGTGATTTGGAGTGGTTCTGAGGAAATCTGGAGAAATCATTATGAATAATCAAGATTAAAAGATGGAAGTGTTTAAGATCATCTCTCTCTAATTACAAACAAAGGGGGGAAAATAAGAAGTTTTGTTGAGCAAGAAATATTTTGAAGAAGATAAGCACGACAATGAAATATTTTGATAGAGGATCGAGTGAAATATTCCACTAAGGTTGAAGGGTGTTGAATTGGAAGAGTTTGATCATCGAAAGATGAAGGAAATGGAACTAGGGTTGAAGACAAATGAATTGTAGAAAGTAAATACTCTGGGTATGAATTTTTGGGAAGAGTTTATGTGGTTTTTTAGAAAAAGAATCCATCTTGTTCCTATTGAGTCAATTCAAGGATGGTAACATTATTCTGGACAAACCCTATCTGATCATGAAGGAGGCAATTGAAGTTGTTACTATTTTTGTAGTGTTGGTGAGCTCCCTGGGAAGAAAACGGTAAAATATAGAGATGTGGAGGAACTTGGTAAGACCCTCGATCTCTACTGATAAATACCATCTTTGATCCTAGAATATGGTATATCACCTATGACATCAATTATAAAATCTATTTAAGAAATCATGAAGGTTATACTTCAGCTATTGGTGTATATCTTGCAGATAAAATGGTGAAGGAAAACAAGAATTTTGATTTGTGTAGCCTAATTATGGAAAACCTAATTGAGAATGTATGAATGTCTCTGGTCGAGGTTTATCCTTTTTGGTTTCAGTCCCTTCTTATATGTTTGGTATTTTACTTTCTGATTTTGCTACCAACAAGAGAGAATGTTAAGTGGGAATCTAGTATCCCTATCAGAAAGTAGGTTTATAGGTATTTGGATTGCATGGAAGATAAAGCAAGTCCATTCAAAGTCTATTTCTTATCCTTATAGAAGGATCTATGCCCCGATGTGATACTGTCTGGTGTTATGCCCAATAGTTAGTTTGAGGAGGGTTCCTCATTTGGTAAGAAGGAATTGGAAGTTGTTATTGGTGGTTCCCCTCCAAAACCTAAAAAGAGGGAAATTACCATAGAAGATTTCATCACTATCCTAGAAGAAAAGGAGAATGAAGAAGAATCTTTGTCTGGATTTGAATCTTTCTATCTAGATGGTATTCAGACGATGTTAGATAAAGCTGATATGGAGATGGTTGGTGAAATGTGGTGTGCCTACCCTTTGGTGGTTAGACTTAAAATCTATGATGCTTTGGTTGAATATCTACTCAAGAAGGGTATTGATATTTCAGATGTTTCTAACTCTTTACATGATAATCTAGTAGAATTTGAAGAAAGAATGTTGTTGGAAGGACCTGAAGGACATAATTTCAAAGTTATGGTTGAGAGAAGATGTGTGAAAGGTAAACAAAAGTTATTCAAACACATTGGTGAGACAAGAGAATGTATTAAGGAGATTTCTAACATCTACAAGTATTGTCTCTGGTGGCCTGTAGCTGTCATTAATTTTAGAAGAAAAATTGAAGCCATTAAATTTGAGATGAATTGTATTGGAAATAATGTTGATTTCTTCAAAGATAAAGATAGAAAACAGAGAATAAGAGTTTCTGAATGCTCAAATTTTGGCCCTTTTCCTTTGATGGAAAAAAGGGGGAGAAAAATGTAAAGAAAAACAAAAACAAGAAGAGATATTGAATTGCTGGACAAAGGGGTAGTTTTGGAGTTGGAGTTTCTTTATTTGAAATGGGGAGTTAGAATTTATTTGTATAATATTGTCACCATGTACATACATTTACCTCCTATTTTTGGTCACCCTTTGTCCTTGATGTCAAAGGGGGAGAGATTTTCATATAGAAAGGGGAGTGTGAAGTGAAAAAGAATGAAGAACTATGTGAAGGGTTATACATTCTTTTGGCACATGTTTCCATCAATCAAAAGGGGGATATTTTTGGAATAATGAAGAAGATCATCTAGTTGTGTATACTTTGTGTTGTCATTGATGTCACCATGTTGATTGAGTCATCATTTTGATCCGGTACTCTCAATTGGTATGAAGAACAAGTTTACATCCTCTAGTATTTTGGTCTGCAATCCTCCTTCAGTGATCATCATTTCTCATAGTTTTGGGAAATGGTTTTTGGATGTTGGAAAATTGCAAGTTCCAAATATTGTGTGCTCATGTTCTCATATGGAGAGCTAGCATTATTCTGTTGATTCCATTTTTAATTAGGTCTATTCAACATGATATAGAATGCTACATGGTTGGATTATTTTTGGACAAGTTTTGTACTAACTTGGAGCTGGAAGTTAGTCTCTTTAGTGAATAAAGATTGCATTTAATTAGGCTGACCTAATTGATGCTTGCGGATGTATCAGATATATATATTAGATTTTTTTGAGATTGTTGAAGCAAAAAAAATGCAAAGTATGGTTCAAATGTGAAGTATGATTCAAATGTGAATTATGGTGCGAATGTGAAATAAAGTGTGCAAAAAATGATGAAGTGTATTAAGTCTATTTATTGAGCATCAAAGGAACTGAATCTACACTAGCTAGGTGTAACTCCATTAGTTCATTTTCTGCCTATAAACCATTTTCTTATTGTAATCCTTTTGTAGGAAATGACCATCCTTACTTCGACAATGAGTCCTCTTTGTAAGAGGTAAGCTTTTGTATCTAGAAATAAGCCTATTTTTGTATTCGGTTTTGGGACTAAATTATATTGTGAGTTAATCCTCACCATGGTTTTTCCCATTCTATCTTTTCCATGTAAAAATATTGGTGTTCATGTGTTGTGTGGTTTCATGTTCTATTAACTCTTTTGTTCATCTTTACTATTATATGTGTATACACCTAAAAATGGTCTTGAGAATTCTGATTAATTAAATACAAATTATTTAATTGATTATCCTAATTTCCTCTTCTGTTTGAATAAATAGAAATATTTATTTATATAGTTCACGTTCACATGCACACTTGAATTCTTCTAATCTTAATTAAATAAACAAAATTAAATACTTTTTTTAGTTTAATTTATCAAATCCCTATTTTATTCTATCACATCAATCTTAAATTAATTAAATAAAGATTAAAACACTTTATTGATTAATTTCCATATTCTTCTATTTAATTTAATAAACAACTTCTATAGTTCATTTTCTTAAATTATTTATCCCTCTTTTGCTAATTTAAATAAATCAAATATATTTAAATAAAGGCATAAATAATATTCCATCTATATTTCCTCAAAATTGAATTAGATATCCTATGTCTAATTTATGTATAAAATATGTCACAATTAATGCTTTGAAACTTCACGGGAAGTTTTGGAGACAAATTGGAGACAAATTCCAAATTCTTCTCTCAATCCTCCTCCATCAATCTTTCCTCTTCTCTTTCCTAGTGTTTTCATACATAGAGACAATCACCAAAATTCTCTCAATCTCCTCCATCTTTCACCATTCAATCCTCCAGATTGAATCCAAGCCTCTCTTTGCCATCCCTATGCATTTCTATAGCTAGGAATTATATAAATAAAGCCTCATTGAACCAAGAAAAGGATCTAGATAATCTAACTTATGCACTCTTACTTTGTAGGAATTTAAGAATTCAAGCATCCAAACATCAAACATCCAACATCCAACAATCAAGTTCTCATATCATGGCTGCCTCCTATAGCTCTTAATTTGTCAATTTTCATGTTTAATAATTTAGAAATCATCATATAGGATTAGTTTCCTGTATTTAGCATCCATCTTGTTCTTCAGATAATCATTTTAATAGTCTCATTGCTTACACGATCTGAGAGCCTTAGTGGTTTAATAAATCTTTGGAGATAGAGAGCAATATGACGCTTTCAGTAGATTATTGTTTTGAATTAGTTCAATTAGCTTTGTCTTTGATATAATTTCATATTAAGAAGTGTCTTTTGTGCTTTACACCTTATTCACACTTACAATTTGGTGCCCACTGTGGGGCATTAACCCCAATTTTATCAATTTTTCTGAAAAGTGTCACGCAGGTTCCTGACATGTTCTCTTTCAGCCCTTTTGTCAAATTGTAAGTGTGAATAAGGTGTAAAGCACAAAAGACACTTCGTAATACGAAATTATATCAAAGACAAAGCTAAATGAATCAATTTAAAGCAATAATCTAATGAAAGCGTCATATTGTTCTCTATCTCCAAAGATTTATTAAATCACTGTGGCTCTCAGATTGTGTAAGCAATGTGATTGTTAAAATGACTACCTAAAGAATGAAATGGATGCTAATGCAATGATATGGAGCTTAATGTGATAATACTAGATGATAAATAAACTAAACTAGCATGAATTGACATGGAAACGGATAAATGTAGCTACATGAGGCAGCCATGATATGAAAACTTGATTGTTGGATGTTGGATGTTTGATGTTTGGATGCTTGATGCTTGAATTCCTATAGAGTAAGAGTGCATAAGTTAGATTATCTGGATCCTTTCTTGGTTCAATGAGGTTGTATCTATAAATTTCCTGGCTGTAGAGATGCATAGGGATGGCATTGAGAGGCTTGGATTCAATCTGGAGGATTGAATGGTGAAAGATGGAGGAGATTGAGAGAAATATTGGTGATTGTCTCTACCCATGAAAACACCAAGCAAGAGAAGAGGAAGGATTGATGGAGGAGGATTGAGTGAAGAATTTTGAATTTGTCTCCAATTTGTCTCCAAAACTTCCTGTGAAGTTTCAAAGCATTAATTGTGACATAATTTAGACATAAATTAGACATAGGATATCTAATTCGATTTTGAGGAAATATAGATGGAATATTCTTTATGCCTTTATTTAAATATTTTTGATTTATTTAAATTAGCAAAAGAGGGATAAATAATTTAATAAAATGAACTATAGAAGATGTTTATTAAATTAAACAAAAGAATATGGAAATTAATCAATAAAGTATTTTGATCTTTATTTATTTAATTTAAGATTGATGTGATAGAATAAAATAGGGATTTGATAATTAAATTAAACAAAGTATTTAATTTTTTTTATTTAATTAAGATTAGAAGAATTCAAATGTGAATGTGAATGTGAACTATATAAATAAATATTTCTATTTATTCAAACAGTAGAGGAAATTAGGATAATCAATTAAATAATTTGTATTTAATTAATCAGAATTCTCCAGACCATTTTTAGGTGTATACATTTTGCCCCTCTTTGAAGTGATGTGTTTACGCATTTCTTTGAAGAAAATTTTGCTACTAATACCAGGATAGATGATAAAAAATAATTTCATATGCCCCAGACATGCCCCAAACATTGATTTTCAGATGATTGATAATATGCCCCCTCGGGAGATAAATTAATGATTTGATGATTTTGTAGAATTTTTTGAAATTTTTATGATTTTCTGATGATTCTATGATGATTCAATGATGAAGTAATTTATCTCCTGACAAATGATGAAGAAAAAATATAGCCCGCAGATGAATTTCAATTAATATCATGGATAAAATTAATCAAAATATAATAAAACCCACGAAAAATCCCTTTTCAAAAGTTATATATAGTCCAAAAGGTCATTTTCAAAGTCATTTGTACTTTTTGAGTTTGAAAAATCTTGTGAGAGAGACATTTCAGCCAACTGGAGCAGGATGCCAATCCCTTACAACACTCACCATTTCGAGCATGTTCGACATCACCAATAATCGACCGCGTATGGACCTCCGGTATGTACCGATTACCCTCCTCATTTTTTGTGCACTTCTATTTTTTATGCTTTTATTGCTTTTCACGTTTTTTAGTTAGTTTAGCGCTTCCAAGTCGTGCTGTAGCACTTTCACTCCGGTGTAGCGCTTTCAATAGGTGTTTTAGCACTTTGAGATTTAGTGCTTGCATTAATTTCTCTAGCGCTTCCATAGGATAGTTTAGCGCTTTCATTGATTTAGCACTTAGGTAGGTTAAAATAGTGCATCGATGTTAGATTTTAGCGCCTAGAGAGTTCTAGTGCTTTGATTTGGTAGATTAGCACTTTCATGGTCTGTTCTAGCGCTTCTGGTAAAGTCGTGCTTTGATGGACTATTTTAGCCCTTCGATGTGGTAAAACAATGTTTAGGGTAAAATAGTGATTCAGATGCCTGTTATAGCGCATCAGAGTGCTAAAGTAGCACTTTCGAGATTTAGCACTTTGGGTGCCTATTTTAGTGCCTTTGACTGATAAAGTAGCGCTTTTGAGATTTAGCACTTTGGATGCCTGTTTTAGCGCATCCATGTCAGAATTGGAGATTTAGTTAACCTTGATTTCGTCAATTCTGATCATGTCCATTCTTCAGATTGGTATGATTGATAATCCAAATTCTTGATGTTGGATTTTGATGATTTAAATAAGACTTACTCTCATGATAGGTGAGAAGAAATCCTATTTATGATGATCCTCATGATAGGCGAGGAAATGATTCAATATGTGATAAATCTCATGATAGGCGAGATTACATAATATTTGATGAACCTCATGATAGGTGAGGTTTTTTGATGTTCGCCCATGAATTTTGATTGAAATTCATACCAATTTTTGGATTAGACTTGATAGTAGAATGACTTTTGATTTCTAGACATAGTGCACTAATTGTAGATTTATTCATTGTGATGATGGGAGGATCTGGGTACTCTCTAGATGTGAGAGAGATTTCCTTGCACTACTGACCTGATACCTCATTTGACATCAGATGAGATTTAGATTATAGGTTGATGCAGCCTGACCAGTTTGCTTGACATGCCCCAGATCAGAATTAATCGGGGTCTTTTGACTGCTTTGGCTGAGAGGTGGCATAGTGACCACAACACATTTCACTTACCCACTGGTGAGATAATGGTCACACCTGAGGATGTGTGGTGGATTTTTCACATTCCGTTTATGGGGGAGAACGTACTGTACGATTTGCACGAGGTTCGTGGGAGAGATGCTCTCCGTAGAGTATTTCAGGATTAGGATATTGTAGGTCCTAGTGTCCAATGGAGGAGAATTGCTGACTCATATGCGACACAACCAATAGTGCTTGTTGGATTTATTAGAGGTTTCCTTTCTTAATCCAACAGGTCCTTGTCCTTCATACCCCATTTTTTCTAAATAGCTTTTCCTTTTCCATATTTATCAGTGTTAATATTGACATTTTTGATACTGATATCTGATGTAGAGGGTTCCTCATCTTTGTATAGCCAATCCAGGATTGCTTTGATGTCTCATTCATCCTCTATGCTACCTTTTTTGACAAAACTTTCTTCAAGAACTGTGACTGGTAATGATGTTTGAGGTTTTATCATAGATGGTTGACCATATGTCTTAGGAGATGGCATTAACTGTGATAGGTTAAGCGATTGCTCCATAGAATATGTTCCCATTCCCTTGTCTGTCTGTCAGTTGGACTTGCTCTTGAAATTTTCATGATAAATAATTTTGTTGATCTGGATTATCTGTTGATTGAGTTTCAACAGGACTTGTTTCTTTTTCTTTACCCTTTTTCTCTACCCACTCGGTGGTGATACTTGGACGTTGTTCTTCGTTGGATGATCTTGAACTTGATGCTTCCCTGTTGTGAGGCACTAAGGTATCTTGGGAGATTCTAATTGTGTCACAATGTTGTGGATGATTATAATTAGCAGATATAGTCACCTCCTATCCATATATTGGAAACAAGAGGGTGTCAAATCTTCCAGTTGCAAAAGTGAAAATAGGGAAAATAGATCTTATGGTGAAAACCATTCTATGGCAGCATTAGATCTAGAAAAGGAAAAAATAAAGAACGCATCTAACGATGAAAACCTTTCCGAGGCACTGAAGGATGGAAGATTTGACACTCTTCCAGAACATTATCATGAGTGATCATCAGTCCTCGTAGAACCAACATAGTCTGTGAACATTGGCATTGAAGAAAAGACAAAAATCCTACATTTGGCAGAATCCATGATAGATCAAGAGAGACCAGAATTCATCAATTTCTTTATGGAAAGAAGCATCAACTTTTCTTGGTCATATTCTGATATGCCACGCTTAGATCTAGATAATCTAACTTATGCACTCTTACTCTACAGGAATCCAAGCATCAAGCATTCAAGCATCAAGCAATCAAGTTTTCATATCATGGCTGCCTCCTGTAGCTCTTCATTTGTCAATTTTCATGTCTAATCATTTAGAAATCATCATATAGGATTAGTTTATTGTATTTAGCATCCACCTCATTCTTCAGATAGTCATTTTAATAGTCACATTGCTTACACGATCTAAGAGCCTTAGTGATTTAATAAATCTTTGGAGATAGAGAGCAATATGATGCTTTCAGTAGATTATTGTTTTGAATTAGTTTAATTAGCTTTATCTTTGATATAATGTCATATTAAGAAGTGTCTTTTTTTCTTTACACCTTATTCACACTTACAGTTTGGCACCCACCATGGGGCATTCACCCCAATTTTATCAATTTTTATGAAAAGTGTCGCGTAGGTTTCTGGCGTGTTTTATTTTAGTGCTTTCATCAAATACTATAGCACATCCATGGAAAACTACAATGCTTCCATGATCTGTTTCGGCGCTTTCATGTTACTACAACGCATCTATCAAAAATTTCAGCACTTTCAGCTTTAGAGCTTCCATTACCTGTTTTGGTGCATCGGTGATTTAGCACTTCTATGGGAAAATTTGACGCTTCAGTGTCTTGTTTTGGTGCTTTTGAGTTATAGCGCATTAGGTAAAATTTATAGCACTTCGATGGATTGTTCCATCACTTTTGTAAATTCAGTCTGGATTCGACGTGACTGCGGCTAGATTTTTTTTTTTTCACAGTTAGACTAAAATTTATCAATCCTAGGATAGTCACTCCTGGTTCCTAAAATGAAACAATCCTAGGGTAGCCACTTTTGTTTTCTTAGAAGAAAATTTATCAATCCTAGGGTAGTCATCACATTTTTGCAGTATAAGTTAAAAAGAACATCATGATTTTTGTGAAGCAACACCTTCACGTAGATTAGAAAATTGTCTTTTTGGGCTTAAAACAAAACAACTTATATGTTGTGCTTATGGTGATTAGGCTTATGCTCTCCCCTTAACGAGGTGATCAAAGCACCAGATTCACTTTTACTTCATGCTATTTACACTTTATTTAAAAATTTTAGAAGGCCTTTCGTAGTGGGAAAAAGTACTCACCCTATGGGAATGACCTAAGTGGGAATGCCTAAAGCCAATGATTCCAACCCACTATAATAAAAATGCAAGTTGTTGATGAAATTCCAACTTGACAATAGTAAGCAAGATAACCATTCCCAAAATATTTGTTCTAAAGATTGGGAGGTCTCTTGAGGGAGTTTATCAATTATCTACAGCACGGAAGCCCTATCTACGAACCATAGAGTAGTATCCTGCCGAGTTAGTATCCATACATTGTCATACTCATAGTGCAAGGGGGGGAAGAATCTTCCCCCAAGACACTCACCATATAATTGCCAAGGACCATTTGCTCAGAGGACGAGAAATAAAACTCTGAGTACACGCCTGGAAACGACAAAAAAATGGGCACCCTCTAGGGGGTGACACGGCTGTGTGCATCAATGCAATTCAAGATGTGGGTTGTGAGTATAATGATGACCTATTTTTCTTTAAGTGTGAGTCTATTTGATTTGTGTACAATTGTTAAAGCAACCCATGAAAATCAATAAGGACCATTCATGGTTTTTGAACATACACAATCTATTCAATTTAAAAAAATTATTCACAATTGCTTGTTGTGTTTTCACAAATTCATTAAAATCAGATTAAAGATCATCTTGAATGCAACAAAGTCAAGTTAGATTAGAAAATCCATGCTTCGAAAGTGGAATTCCGCCATGTTTGTCAAGAGAAAAATCAAAATCATGAAACCCAAGAAACCTCTTAGTTATCGAGATAATTTAAGAAGAAGGTATTTTCTATATCAGAATCGAAAGATATTTTTACAACATAGAACCTTCATCCATAGATATCATGATTTTTCTAGGGGTTGCACTTTAGATTACGCAGTAGAACCACTCTATTCATGAGTCTTCTTCCAAAGAAGAGCTCTCACATAATTTCACAACCACAGTCAACACATATGTCAGTCTTATTTTCCACAACCCATGATACAATATGCCACAAGGCCAGATCAAATTTTACAATAGAAAGTCTTAAAAGTCCTTGTTTTAGCGCTCTAGAAACCTATTTCGGTGCTTCAAGTCATTGTTTTAGCACTTCTGTGAAATAGCGCTTTCGGGCATTGTTTTAGTGCTTATAGTCTTTATTTTAGCGCTTTCATTAAACAATGCTTTCATCATCTGTTTCAGCGCTTTCAGGCACTGTTTCAGCACTTCTGTCAAGATAGCGCTTCCATCACTTTCTACAAGGCTTTCGAGCACTATTTTAGCACTTTTGTCAAGATAGCACTTATGTCGCCCATCTCAGTGCTTTAGGACTCTATTCTAGCATTTTTTGTGAAATAGCACCTTTGTACTCTGTTTTAACGCTTTCAAAATAGAGAGTTCAAAAATCTTACCAGTCAGTCTATCTGTCATTTATCCACAACTTTTACTAGAACATAAGTTTTTTGTTATCAGAATCGCTGTCTAGAGACTGAAACCAGAAAGGTTTATACAAATTTCCAATCTTATCAACTGAAACAAGATCTTGCAAATTAGAAGTGTCAAATCAAAATACACAATCAATTACTACACTGAAGTTTCATCATCAAGATACTATCATCCTTTATCACAAAACCAAGTATAGTAATCAAATTTTTAAACATACTCTGATCAATAAGATCAGTCATCTTATTCAACTTTGTTAAAAGTTCAAATTGACATTTTTTCCAGCATAGAAGATCAACATTTCAGAAGAAAGGGTAAAAATTTGTATGCCAATCTTCACTAGATCCCCAAAATAGAGACTCTTAGAGCAAGAACTTGAAACATCCCAAATGATGGTAGAAGAAAATCCTTGGAACAATTTGAACCTAAGCAATAAGAACGAAATAACTCCAGAGGATATTCAAACAACTCAACAAGATCCCCAATTCCATAAATTTATGGAAAAGATTTTAGAACAAGATATGGAGAAGTATCTTTTGATGTTGGTTGAATCAGGTGCCAAACTTCCCAAGGACTTTGATGTAAATCATCTGAAGGAAGCACCTGGAACAAGTGAGACTGAAATACTGCAACCTACACAAACAATAGATCCAGTTGCTACTTTGACATCTCAAATAAAAATGTTACAACAACAAATGCAGGATATGATGAAAGGAAGTACCAAAAGATATGCGATACATGACATTTGTCCTTATCCTTTTGATGCAATAGTCGGCCTGATACCTTTTCCAAGACACTGTGAATTTCCAAAGTATGACAAGTACAATGGAAGAACGAATTGGATATATCATATCCAGGAATTCAAAACAATGAGCCTTGAGTTTTCCCAAGAGGAAACATACTTAATGAGGTTATTCCCAAGAAGTTTGGGAGGTACATGTATGGAATGGTTCTCAAAATTACAACCAGGTATTAGGACTTTTGAGGAACTTGTCAAAAATTTCATCTCCCAGTATTCATTTAACATCTAACATGATGTTACAATAAAGGATCTTTATAACCTAAAACAAAACAAATGGGAGACGTTCTTGCCTTTTCTGCAAAGATGGTGATGATTGTTCACTAGATATCCTCGATCCATTCCTGAGGAAGAAAATATGGAGTTATTTATTGACAACTTAATAGAGGAAATGAGTTATAGGCTTGAATTGCAATTTCCTCCCACATTCAAAAAAGTAATAGAAAACGGTCTTAAAATTGAGGAAGCACTAGTCAAAAGAGGAGTTATCAAGAATTTCAACGATAAAATGAATAACACAAATAACTCATCCAATCAATACTCAAGCAGTGATAAGCCAAAATTTTGGCAAAAGAATCGAAACACAACTATCAATGAAACAACGAATGACTCTCAAAATGTCAAACCGATTTTTAACTTGACAACATCTACATCAAAGAATCAAAACAATGAGCAAATTGTCAAGTCAAATGTTATACAAAGCAACGAGATTGTAAAAACACAGTCATATTAGAAACCATCAAATTGGCATAGGTTCACACCTTTAGGCCAAATGATAGAATCAGCAATGAAAGAATTAGTCACCAGTGGCCTTATCACTGCACGAGAAGCCCAATTCTGGGATCCAAAGGTCAAACCACCATGGTGGAATGATGCAGATTACTACAACTTCCATAATAACAAAGGCCACAAAACCAACGATTGTATGGAGTTGAAACATGCTGTACAAGATTTGATCGACAACAACAAAATATATGTGGAGGGACCTCAAAACAATAACGATCATTCTTCCTTCAAGGACCCTTTTCCAAACTATGAAAAAGGAGCGTCATCATCTTCAAACAACAAAGGTAAGAACATCAATCATGTCTATGAAAAAATAATCCTCTGTCTATCTGAAGTAGAGAGTGATCATATAGTTGGTCATACCATTAATGAACCCAAAATCAACAACACTACCCCTTTGGATTTGGTCCCAAGCATACAAAACTTTGAAAATCAAATCAATATCTTAAAAATCAGAGACCGTCAAGAACATCAACCAGCAAATGTAATGATTGGGGGGCAATCCAAGGTAGTGTTAAAGGGAGTTGGATCTACACATGCAGTTCCACCTCCATCTCATTATAACATTGTCGATCAACTACAAAACATTCCTGCACATATATCGATACTAGAACTCCTTAAGTTATCACCATTGCATAAAGAGGTTTTAGAGCAAGCACTAGTAGCCACTATGGTACCAAAGAATCTAGATGTTTTCCAGTTCCAAGCTATGGTGGGGCATTTGACTACCCCGTATTGTCTATCATTCTCTAAACAGGATGATGTCTCCCTAAACCATCTCCATAATACCACACTCCATATTGAAGTCTTAATCCACAATCATCACGTCAAGAGAGTCTTAATAGATGGGGGAGCTGGTCTGAACATTTGCACTCTCAAGTTAATCCATGCGATAGGATATTCAGATGATGCTATTGATGCTCGAAGGAAAATGACTATCAAAGCATATGATGAGGAGGAAAGATCGTCTAAGGGATTAATTGTGTTACCCATTCAAGTGGGGCCAATGATGAAACATATAGCATGTCAAGTGTTGGAAAAAGAGTTAAGATACAACATACTCTTAGGACAACCATGGATCCATGAAATGTAGGATGTACCTTCAACATATCATCAATGTTTGAAGTTTCCAATAAATGGACAGGAGGTGACTATATCTTCTCATTATAATCATCCTCAACATTGTGACACAATTAGAATCTCCCAAGATACCTTGGTGCCTCACAAAATTGAAGCATCCAGTTCAAGATCATCCAATGAAGAACAACGTCCAAGTATCACCACCAAGTGGGTAGAGAAGAAGGGTAAAGAAAAAGAAACAATTCCTGTTGAAACTCAATCAACAGATAATTTGGATCAACAAACTTATTTATCACAAAAATTTCAAGAGAAATTCCAACTAACAGACAAGGGAATGGGAACATATTCTATGGAGCAATCGCTTAACCTATCACATTTAATGCCATCTCCTAAGACATATGGTCAACCATCTATGATAAAACCTCAAACATCATTACCAGTCACAGTTCTTGAAGAAAGGTTTGTCAAAAAAGGTACCATAGAGGATGAATCAAACAACAAAGCAATCCTGGATTGGCTATACAAAGATGAAGAACCCTCTACATTAGATATCAGTATCAAAAATGTCAATATTAACACTGATAAATATGGAAAAGGAAAAGCTATTTTAGAAAAAATGAGGTATGAAGGACAAAGACTTGTTGGATTAAGAAAGGATGGAATCATAGAGCCTATTCAACCCCTCACTCTCCATTCAAAAGAGAAGTTGAGACTAGGATACTCTAATGAAGAAAAACAGGAGATGACAAAGAAGGTTGTAGAAAGAATCCTTCAACTTAGAAATAGCTCTGAGACAAATTCAAATGATTATGAATGGGATTCATGTTCCGATATATCTTTCATAGATATTCATATTGATGTCATTCAACAATATACACCTACACGTGAGGAGGGCCAAGGCTCTGGGTCTAGACCATTTGTGGCAGGATCCATAAATATCAATGATTCAAGTGGGGATGAACAAACCTCGAGTGAGCTAGATGATCTTGAAGAAGGTACCATCATTGACCTCGATATTCCAATAAACAACTATGATAAAATGGCTGTCCAAACCCTTACATCCATCAACCAAAATGAATCCGATGACCTCATGGCATTAATCCATCTAGAACTCATTGACTGGGAACCTATCGAACCTTTGACTATACCAATATTTACAGACGATGATGCCATCATAAATTTCCTATGTCATAGCGAACCTGGTACAAATTCTATCTGTAATACTCATAACAACACAACTCGATAGGAGGGTGTCAAATCTTCCAGTTGCAAAAGTGAAAATAGGGAAAATAGATCTAATGGTGAAAACCATTCTATGGCAGCATTAGATCTGGAAAAAGAAAAAATAAAGAACACATCTAACTATGAAAATCTTTCTAAGGAACTGAAGGATGGAAGATTTGACACTCTTCTGGAACATTATCATGAGGGATCATCAGTCTTGGTAGAACCAACACAATCTGTGAACATCGGAACTGAAGAAAAGACGAAAATCCTACATCTGGCAGAATCCATGACAGATCAAGAGAGACTAGAATTCATCAATTTCTTTAGGGAAAGAAGCATCAACTTCGCTTGGTCATATTCGGATATGCTAGGCTTGGATCCAAATCTACTCATGCATCATTTGTCTTTGCCCACACGAATCAAGCCTGTCAAGCAAAAATTGAGAAAAATGAATCCCCATATCACATTAATGGTAAAGGTAGAGCTAAAGAAATTGTTGGATGTTGGATTCATTAGGTCTATAGACTACACCGAGTGGATATCAAACATTGTACCTATTTCAAAACCAAACAATAGCATCAGGATATGTACAGATTTCAGGAACCTAAATAAAGCATGCCCAAAGGATGATTTTCCATTACCAAATATAGACATCATGGTGGACTTGACGGCAAGGCATGCCATGTTTTCAATCATGGATGGTTTCTTTGGGTACAATCAAATTAAAATAGCCCTAGAAGATCAGGAAAAGACAACTTTTACATGTCCATGGGGAACCTTCTACTGGAATGTCATGCCATTTGGTCTTAAAAACGCAGGAGCCACCTATCAAAGAGCAATGACAACAATATTCCATGATATGATGCACACCTTCATGGAGGATTATGTGGATGACATCTTGGAAAAATATGGTACTAGGGAAGAACATCTACATATCCTAGACAAAATCTTCACACGGCTAGAGAAATTCAATGTCAAGTTAAACCCCAAGAAGTGTGTCTTCGGGGTCACATCAGCAAAACTATTGGAGTACATTGTCTTGGAAAAAGGCATTGAAGTGGATCCAATGAAAGTCAAAGTGATAATGGAGATGCCACTTCCTAAGAATATTAGTCAACTCAGATCACTACAAGGAAGGCTCCAATCGATTAGAAGATTTATCTCCTAGCTGGCGGACAAAAGTCATCCTTTTAATCATCTATTGCATAAGAATGTGGTTTTCAAATGGGATAATGGGTGTGAAACAAAATTCAATCAAATAAAATAGTATCTAATATCACCACCCATTCTCATGCCACCAACAGAAGGAAGACCTTTGATATTGCACATTGCCACGATAGATATCTCTTTGGGGGCACTATTAGCGCAAGAGGATTATGAAGGAAAAGAACATATTATCTACTATATCAGTAGAACATTAAATGGTTATGAAATAGATTACACTTTCATTGAAAAATATTTCTTAACGGTAGTGTTTGCTACTCGACGGCTGAGACACTACATGCTGACTCATACAATCAAGTTAATAGCAAAGATCGACCCCTTAAAATATCTACTCAGTAAAGTTGCCTTAACAAGTAGACTAGCAAAGTGGGTCATGCTATTAAGTGAATTTGACATTCAATATGTGGAAAGAAAATCGATCAAGGGTTAGGAAATCGCTGAATAATTAGTTGAGGCTCCTTTACCAGATGATCGACCGATGACAATGGAGTTTCTGGATGCAAACATTCTGGCAGTGATGCCCCAACAATGGTTATTATATTTTGATGGATCATACACACAGCGCAGATCTAGAGCAGGGATTTTGTTCATCTCTCCAAAAGGACACACCATTTCAAAATCATAAAGATTGATGTTTCAGTGTACAAATAATGTGGCATAATATGAAGCATTAATCATTCGGGTCAAAATAGCAATTCAATGGAAGATCACAGACTTACAGGTATATGGGGACTCTCAACTAGTCATTTATCAAGTGAATGACGAGTATAAAAAAAAAGACGAAAATTTGATGCCCTACAAGAAAAAAATAGATGATCTAAAACAATTCTTTGTCAATATCAAGTATGATCAAATTCCAAGGGTGGAGAACAAAGCTGCAGAAGTTGTGGCCACAATTGCTTCATTATTAGAATTGTCAGAGAAACGTGTTTGTTATGAGTTTATAGTAGAACAAGTATCATGTCCTTCCCATTATAATTTAGAATCTGCTACCATCTGCCATCTAGAAACCATTGAAACCTCCATCTATGAAAAGACCTATGCTTGCCTGAAAGACGATATCCTTCCTCTTGATTTTTCCAAGAACCTAAAATGAAAACTCATCCGCCAATCTACACGACATACTTTATCGCCGAGGTCTTGATGGTACCTTACTCCAATGTCTAGAACACGATGAATCTGAAATGACCCTATGAGAGGTTCATGAAGGTATTTGTGTCACTCATTCGAGTGGGATAACTCTAGCCAGGAAACTCCTCTGTTTGGGATATTATTGGCCATGCATGGAGACAGAATCCTATCAGTTTGTCAAGAAATGTCAAAAGTGTCAGATTCACAGCAATCTGATTCATGCACCAACACAAGAAATGCATCCCTTCACATCCACATGGCCTCTTTTTCAATGGGGCCTAGATCTGGTAGGAAAAATAAATCCATCTTCATGTAATGGACACAATTTCATTATCATAGCTACAAAATATTTCAGAAAATGGATAGAAGCAGTGCCTCTTACAACAATAACTGGCAAGAAGATCTCTTCTTTCATCTTGAATTACATAATATGTTGGTATGGAATCCCTTAATCCATTATCACTGATAATGGACGACCTTTCAAGAATTAAGATGTCCAAGAGCTATGTGAGAAGTTTCATATCCAACATCATTTTTCAACACTGTACTATCCTCAAGGGAATGGCCAAGCAGAGGCCTCGAACAAAAAAATTCTAAATTTTTTCAAAAAGACGATTAACGATGTTGGATGTGATTGGCATGTTCAACTAAATCTTGCACCATGGGCCTACAGAACAAGTATCAAAACACCAACAAGAGCTACACCATATGCCTTGGTATATGGATTAGAAGCCATATTGCCCATCGAAGTAGAGATTCCATCCCTTCATGTATCACTTAGAGGGATCATTTCAAATGAAGACTACAGGGTATCTAGACTGCAGGAACTAGAATTGTTGGATGAACATCATCAACAAGCTGTTAATCATCTAACGACTTATCAATAGAGAATGTCAAGGAGTTACAACCATAGGGTAAAATAGAGGGTCTTTCAGGTTGGTGATTTGGTACTAAAGGAGAACCCTAGGAATTAGTAGGATAGGGAGAAGAAAGGGAAATTTGAGCCTAACTGGATTGGTCCTTTTGTCATCATATCAGTATATGGATCAGGGGCATATCAACTATCAACGTCAGAAGGGGATTTGTTTGATGAACCTATCAACAGTATCCATCTTAGAAAGTTCTATACTTGATTCTCCTAGTGCACGGGTCAAATTTCTGAAAATGGTTTCCTTGATGAAAACCTAGCAAACAAGCATCTTGGCAACACGAAAATACAAAAAAATAAAAATAAAAAGAAAAAAATATAGAAAATACAAAAAGAAAGAAAATGAGAAAAATACACAAACAAAGAGTGTAATCAAAACATATGGTGAAAACCTAGAAATAGGTGTCGTATGTGATTCTAAGGTCAACTTTCCCATCTATTTTGAAACATATTAGGATCATTAGTCTGGCAGTCAGTACCATTTGATATCATGTCAATATTCTTGCCATTCTTGCATCCATATCAAAATCATTTTTCACATAGTCAAGTCTCACTCCAAAGTTTGGGGGCAACATCTCGATATCACTAGGGGCAACAAAAACATCAATTTCACCAAAGGGTGAATAACAGTATGGAAGGAACAATGAAAAAAAATATCAAAAGCGCAACATCAATCACCATCAGAGAAGCATCAAACATCCGTATCATATTGAAAATCCAAAAACATGTCAAAAAGTCAGTCTAGAAAAGCAAAAATCAAACAAAAACATAGGTTTGTGTCAGTCGAACTGCTTGGTCTTTGTGTGTGTAACGTAGGCAAGGCTAATCTTTGATCATCCCCTGAGACCCCTAGGATAAGTTAGTAGGTTAGGTCTTTGGTCGAAAATCTCAAAAATAAAAAAAAATAAAAACACCACAAAATCAAGATGGATGATCTAAAATCTGAGTAATGATTGAAACACTCTAAGTAAAAAATGGATAAATTGTATTTTTGACTATCATTTCTTTAGAGTAACTCAATGATGTACCACACTAGAGAAACAAGGAAGAAGAATGATATCTTTATTGTTTGTTTTCTATAAGTTAATCATATAAATGTATGAATTGTCGAGGGATGTGCTATGCAAATGTATCACCGATGACATTCATAATTCGCACATTGAAATGATTAACCACTACCTGTTTACACAATGAATGCTCAGGTCATATTGGTTAAATCATACCTAGATTCTTGTGTTCACTTGCAATATCAAAAATCATGAAAGTAGTACTCAGGTTGTCATTGGTCTAACGCATAACATTTTATCACAATTTAAAATAAATACAAGTCATGTCATTATTATCATTACATCATCCATCCATTATCATTCATCATAAGATCATCATTTTTATCATTATCACATTTAAAATAAAAAGCATTTATCCATCCATACATACATTTTTATCACATTTACGCATTCATATAGATCATCATTTAGAGATTCATACATCCATGTATCATATATTCTACAAAATGCATTTATCATAGAATAATTATATAAAATAAAAGAATTTATCATTACATCATCGCATTTGAAATAAAATCATTCATATAGAACATCACATATTGCATAATCACATAAATGCATTCATCACATAGAAATCATATACCATCATAAACTGCATTTCATATATATATATATATCATTAGTGTCAAGTATACAATGAAATCTAAAAATAAAGATACATCATAAAAAATGAGGTACATCATAATATACATCATGTCTCAAAATGAAAATCTCGAAATCACAATAGCATCTATGATTTGCTACTGCCGGAATGTGCGGGCCCAACAGGACCAGTACCACCAACACCCTTGGAAGAACCAGGATCTTTGGGATCTGTACATGGAGGCTATGTCACACCCTCACTCATTGTCCGAGTATAAGTCCACCTGGATCTCGATGGGGCATAGCTGACTCTACGATCAGCAGGCGCTACATCATGATATCTTCCCTAATAGAACTTTGCCTCTTAGCCAGCCAACATAACCTCTCTCATGTATTCTGCCACTGAGGTACCATCGACCACTCTCTATAGGGTCTTAGCTGTCTCATGTGCCCTCTCAGAAATCTGACGTGCACTATCTCACTCGGCTATCAATGTGGCAACCTGAGTTTGCATAGCGGCCAACTGTCCCTGAACCTACACTAGAGCCCGAGCATGGGCCTGAGCCTGAGCCTACATCTAAGTTTGTGCCTGAACAAGCAAACCCCGAGCCTGTACAAACTATCCCTACAGCGTCTGTACCTGTTTCTGGAGACCTGTAATCTATCTCTGGTGGTCCACTGATGGTACTACCACTGCTCGCCTCTTGCAAGGCCCACTAGATGAAGGACCACTACTAATTGGTCCTACCCCTCTACCACCTCCACCACCACCATCACTGTCATTCGTTGTTGCTACCATCACTACCACTCTCCGTGCTACTGCTTGACGGAGTGTCACCCTCACTATCTGTAGAACCCTTGGCCACATTCTCCTCTACAAGTAATGGTGCTAGCTCGTTCAGAATAGTAATATGCAGATGTGGAACCAAAGCCAAAAATATAGCGTACTCCTCTATAATAGGTGCCTCTGCAATGTCTTTGTGCATATCCCAGGGTGACAGGTGCAGTGCCCTATATCCCTCTACTAGAACATCATATGACAAACAAGGCCTCCAATCAGTTATATCACTCTGCCGCCTAGCATAGTGGGCTACCCCCTCTGACATACATTGAACGATGCCATACTGCCTGTACACTCGACATAGCAAAAATCTCTCCAAAACAAAGGGTGTCCTGCCAATCAAATACATGGAATTGCAGAGATATCCAAGCACTGCATCATCCTCATCCCATTGCTTGCAATATAAGTACGGTTGCTAGGTAATAGTCTCTGTATCATCAAAAACTCACCTCCAATACTCCAACTTACCCATCTGAGCCTAGGTAAGCCGACCTCTGTACCGAAACACATACGATCTGCCTGCTGGTCTGTCTGCCACTAGAAATGGTCAAGCAATAGAAAAGTGCTCCCATGCCCACACCTGTAACAGGGTCATCCCTTCTCATAAGCTACGTGCCCCAAGGTACATCACTGAATGAAGATCATGGTAGAGATGTCCCAGCATGAACATCCCCATGCGTATCTCATACCATGTATGATCATGCTCTCTAGAGTCTTTCCCCAACCCACGAGGAATCCCTTTAACCTGCGATCAGGGCCAAGGAAACCTCCAATAAATCTAACAAACACTATTGGTAGTGTTGCATATGAGTCAGCGATCCTCCTCCATCAGATGCTTGGACCCGCAATATCCTGATCCTAAAATACTCTGCAGAGAGCATCTCTCCCACCAGCCTCATGCGAATCGTACACTACGATCTCCCCCATAAATGGAATGCACAAAATCTGCCACACATCCTCAGGTGTGACTGTCATCTTGGCAGTGGGTAAATGAAAGGTGTTGTGGTCACTATGCCACCTCTCAGCCAAAGTGGTAAGGAGACCCCGATTAATCCTAATCTAGGGCATGTCAAGTAAACTGGTAAGGCCGCATTGACCTATAATCTGAATCTCATCTAGTTTCAGATGAGGTATCAAGTCAGTAGTCCAAGGAAACCTCTCTCGCATCTAGAGAGTACCCAAATCCTCTTATCATCCTAGTGAAAAATTCACAATAAGTGCACTATGTCTAGAAATCAAAAGTCATTCTACTATCAATTCTAAATAAAAAATTGGTATGAATTTTTGATCAAAATTCATGGGCCAACATCAACAAACCTCACCTATCATCAGGTTCATCAAACATTATCTAATCTCGCCTATCATGAGAATTAGTCTTATTTAAATCATCAAACTCCAACATCAAGAATTTGGATTATCAATCATACCAATCCGAAGTGCTATTTTATCCTAAGCATTGTTTTACCGCATCGAAGCACTAAAATAGTCCATCAAAGCACCACTTTACCAGAAGCACTAGAACAGGCCATAAAAGCGCTAATCTACCAAACCAAAGCGCTAGCACTCTCTAGGTGCTAAAATCTAGCATTGATGCACTATTTTAACCTACCTAAGTGCTAAATCATTGAAAGCGCTAAACTATCCTATGGAAGCGCTAGAGAAATTAACGCAAGCGCTAAATCTCAAAGCGCTAAAAAACTTATTGAAAGCGCTACACCGAAGTGAAAGCGCTACAACACGACTTGAAAGCGCTAATTTACCTAAAAAACATGAAAATAAATAAAAAGCATAAAAAACAAAAATGCATGAAAAATGAGGAGGATAATGGGTACATACTGGAGGTCCATACACGGTAGGCCATCTGTGATGTCGAACGCGCTCGAAATGGTGAGTGCGGTAAGGGATTGGCATCCTGCTCTAGCTGGCTGAAATGTCTCTCTCACAAGATTTTTCAAACTCAAAAAGTATAAATGACTTTGAAAATGACCTTTTGGACTATATATAACTTTTGAAAAGGTATTTTTGGTGGGTTTTATTATATTTTGATTAATTTTATCCATGATATTAATTGAAATTCATCTATGGGCTATATTTTCCTTCATCATTTATCAGGAGATAACTTCTTTCATCATCGAATCATCATAGAATCATCAAAAAATCATAAAAATTTCAAAAAAAATCTACAAAATCATCAAATCTTTAATTTATCTCCCGAGGGGGCATATTATTATCAATCATCTGAAAATCAATGTCTAGGGCATGTTTGGGGCATACGAAATTATTTTCTATCATCAATCCTAGCAGTAGCAGCAAATTTTTTTTCGTAGCAATGCGTAAACACATCACTTCAAAGAGGGGAAAAATGTATACACCTAAAAATGGTCTGGAGAATTCCGATTAATTAAATACAAATTATTTAATTGATTATCCTAATTTCCTCTAGTGTTTGAATAAATAGAAATATTTATTTATATAGTTCATGTTCACATTCACATTTGAATTCTTCTAATCTTAATTAAATAAACAAAATTAAATACTTTGTTTAATAGTTTAATTATCAAATCCCTATTTTATTCTATCACATCAATCTTAAATTATTTAAATAAAAATTAAAACACTTTATTGATTAATTGCCATATTCTTCTATTTAATTTAATAAACAACTTTTATAGTTCGTTTTATTAAATTATTTATCCCTCTTTTGCTAATTTAAATAAAGGCGTAAAGAATATTCCATCTATATTTCCTCAAAATTGAATTAGATATCCTATGTCTGATTCATGTATAAAATATGTCACAATTAATGCTTTGAAACTTCATAGGAACTTTTGGAGACAAATTGGAGACAAATTCCAAATTCTTCTCTCAATCCTCCTCCATCAATATTTCCTCTTCTCTTGCCTGGTGTTTTCATGGGTAGAGACAATCACTATCTCCTCCATCTTTCACCATTTAATCCTCTAGATTGAATCCAAGCCTCTCTTTGCCATCCCTGTGCATTTCTACAGCTAGGAATTCTATAAATAAAGCCTTATTGAACCAAGAAAGGGATCTAGATAATCTAACTTATGCACTCTTACTCTGTAGGAATTCAAACATCAAGCATCCAAACATCAAACATCCAGCATCCAACAATCAAGTTTTCATATCATGGCTGCCTCCTGTAGCTGCATTTATCTATTTCCATGTCAATTCATGCTAGTTTAGTTTCTTTATCATTTAGTATTATCACATTAAGCTCCATATCATTGCATTAGCATCCATCTCGTTCTTCAGATTGTCATTTTAATAGTCACATTGCTTACACAATCTAAGAGCCACAATGATTTAATAAATCTTTGGAGATAGAGAACAATATGACACTTTCAATGAATTATTGCTTTGAATTGATTCATTTGGCTTTGTCTTTGATATAATATCGTAGTAAGAAGTGTCTTTTGTGCTTTACACCTTATTCACACTTACAATATGCATTGGAGTAATTTTATGGTGTTTGTTTAATAAGTTTAATAAGATACTAATTTAGCCTACCACCTCTCAATATCTTGGGTATTGAACATAAATATTATATTTTATCAAATTTAGAATTAGGAAAAATTCAAAGGCATCATATGATTCACAACATTTAGAAAGAAAATCTATTTCCATTTCTCATATACAACATAACACAATATATATATATATATATATATATATATATATATATATATATATCCTCATATTGTCATTAATATTTAGTAGTTTTTGCATAAGTGAGATGATGTTTACTTAGTACTAGTTACAAACTAGGAATCTACTCCTATTTTAGTTCTTCCTTATCTAAGATTCCCACATTTACAGACACATTAGCATGGATGTGATTAGATTTAGAAATTGATTCATTAGTGAGAATATGAACTTTGTGTCTGCAACCAAAAGGGAAGTCTTCAATAGTTAAGGGTCGGTTAAATGGTTGGTTGGGGGAATTTCCTCGATGCTTCATGATCCTTGTAAAATTTAGCTAGTTCCTTTCCTTATTTTGAATTTTAATCATTTGATCATTTCCGCCAAAGGCTTAGTGTCTGATATTGTTTTGGTTTATGTGTTCAACCCTATGGTAATAGGGGCTTTGGATCCTTTTGTCAGTGTGTTTTTTTCAAGTGACCTTCTTCTTTCCATTACACATGACTACCAATAACAAATAGTCATATTAGTGCTACAAAAGAGTGAGAACCTAGGTCCTAGAGTTGAGTTCTAAGCTTTGATACCTATGTGACATCAACCCCAATGAAAGGAAGAATTTCTACACAATGTTTTTTTGTTATCATTATAAGAAGGAATACATGGAATTGAACTATTTTTTTAAAAAAGAAAGAGAAATCATAATATGCTTCTTAATCATCATGTCAATATACATCTTACAAATAAAATATTACTTCAATAACCAATAGAAGATCACTTCCATTATTAAGTACACATACCTTAAATATTTTAGGATTTAAGAAGACTCCATGTCCATGGTTTGCTCTAGTTTATGGTGGGGTGAAAAATGATCCCAACCAAAGTGGATTCAAACCCAATCCACCCCTCCAAGAGGATTATGTGGCTTGTGGTGAGAGAGAGTTGTCATTCAATCCCATAAGTAATGAATAGAATATTTCCCTAGTGACCAAATCTCAAGGTGTACCTACTAGTGGTAATGTAAGATACCATTTCCCTACAGTTACAAGGTTACATGATGATTCATAGGTTACCTACTTGAGCTTGTTCAAAATTTTCTTCTCTGAAATCCATCAAAAAACTAACCAACCAAGGTTATCCATCACTAACATAGAATTCTCCTTGACTACTGTCCATCTCAAGCACATATGACCCCTAAACACTTATCAATATTGAGCATTAAGGTACTTATCCTTTACTATTTTCCATCTTAAGAAAGTAATGCCCATAGAGACACTTGTCAATGTTGAGCTTAAATTACAAATCCTTGACTTTTGTTCATCTCGAGCATGTACTTCCCCTAAACACCTATCAATCTTGAGCTTAAAGTACAACTCTATGACT
This sequence comes from Sequoiadendron giganteum, assembly GCA_007115665.2. Classification (NCBI taxonomy): domain Eukaryota; kingdom Viridiplantae; phylum Streptophyta; class Pinopsida; order Cupressales; family Cupressaceae; genus Sequoiadendron; species Sequoiadendron giganteum. Next base: position 203,720,855 of record CM021107.1, read on the forward strand.
TTTGTTAGCTCTCTTACTGGAAGATAGATCCCTAACACGATTAAGTAGGTTCCCAACTTAGTTGCAGACATCAATGACATTAATGAATGTTTCATATGGAAGCATTACATGCTTATAGATTCATCACGATTGGAGGTAAGGTAGCTCTTCACCCCATGATAGTTTGTGGTTGATACCCTACTTGTATTCAATCTCTTAGAAATATTTGCAAACATGGAATCGTAAGGGACTATTTTCTCATTACATAATAGAGAGTGCCTAAACTTTGCATATGACTGTCCTAGTAGCCAACTAAAAATAGTAGAAATTAGCCTTAATATTAAGCATGGTTGTCTTGACAACCTAGAATATTTCATAGCAATAATGTAAAAATTTAGCATTATTTAAGAGCATGAGTGATATTAATATAGGTATATAATTCCTCATTCATTGAGCACCAAGATAAACTCACAATCTTCTTGTCCTTCCTTCTTCTTGTGTAAGAAATTATAGAAAAAGGGCAGACTAGAGGTGGAATTGATTCGTATAGCTAGCAGTTGTGGTAATTTGGTGAGAAACACCTATACCCCTCCTTCCAGGACTGTGGTTAATCAAATATTTCTATTATTTTATTTCTTCCTTCTAATGCTAATAAATGTATGAATTTTTGTGGTAGTGGCTAGTGACCCCCTTTTATTTATATAAATTTATTGATTACAATTGTGATAGATTATATGGTTAATTAAAGCAAAAAATGTTTTAGCAAGAGTTTCTAATGAAATATAGCTGTTAGGAAGAGTGAACAAGAGTGGCTTTCTAATAATAAGGTTCCAAATAATGTCATTGTAGAAACACCCCTTCTACCCATTATCAAACTCATTTATTCATAACACCCATATTTAAACAACATAGTAGTTAAGGTTTAAGAACCTAAGATTAGTGGCATAGACACAAATTATCACCTTCAATTATAACCATATTATGAATCACAAGACTTGGAGTGGATGATTTGCCACCTGTAGCATTGAAGTGAAAGGTTTTGATATACAAATTAGAAATATACTTCAAGAAACTCTTTAAATTAGGGTTTGAAATTATCCTCCAAATCTCTATTAACAATACAATCTTCCATTAACCTATTTTGAACCCATTATAACCCAAAAGAGTGGTTGAGTGTGATCTAGAGCCTAAGGATAATATGAGGTTAAATAGCAACTCATTTCCACTAAATAATTTTAAACACTAACCATAGTTTATAAATAATAAGCATTATATGACTGTAGCCAACTTATGGGAAGAGAATTGAGAAGAAATGAACTATTTATTTTGTTATTGCATAGACCATTTCTAGCTTTGGAATGATTTTAAAATTAAAAGAAGGATTTATAATGTAGACAACATTACAACCAAAGAAATGTAGCAAAAAGTACCATAACCTAGATTAGAGGCACCCAAATGAATGGTGTTTGAAGTAGCAATGAAATCTTCCCTTCACATGTCCCAGGAAAGTCGTTCACCTCTCTATTCCTCTTCCAATCTCTTGTTCTTTTCTCTCCTTATCTTTTACCTTCTTTCTCTCCTCTTCTCCAACTCTATTGTGCCATATTTTGGGGGTTTGAAGATTATAAAAATCCAAATCTATCTCCACTCTTTTTCCTACAAAATGGTTGGCATTCAACTATTGTGTCATGTCCATTATTGGCATGGCAGTCCTTGTCCTCTCTTCCATGCTTGTTGCCATTCCTCTTTAATAACTCTTATCTCCTGGCCATGCGGTGGATGTTGCTCCATTATGTTGTTTCTTGTGCACAAATTCCTTCTTCCTATGTGTTGCTTTTATGCTTTCATTTTATTTTTTTTCCTCATTTGGTTCAATACTTTTTTATTTAATTTCCCCTCCTTATTAATATTTAAGGTAGATGGTATGTTTGTATTTATATGTTTTCTTTAATTTTTTTTTTGTTATAATATTTCATAACTATATAATTTATAATTTACTTATTTACTTATTATAACTTTTATTTATTTATTTTAAATTTTATTTATCCATTCATTGATCTTTAATAATTTACTATATTATGCAATATCCTCAATTACCCGAAAAATAATTTGGGTTATCTTGGTATCTTTGCCAAGAAGAAAATGGACAAACAATAGTGTTTTAATATACATCTAATGTCCTAGGTTTAAATCAACCTCAAGTTGACAACTACATGCACTTCATCTCAAAGGAAAGGTAATTTTGAACATAGGGAATGACTAAATTAAGTGTTTTAGTTGATTTTAAAGCTAACCATTTGATAAATACATATATAGTTTACTAATGTCATGATAGGTCATTTCTTCTTTCCTAGATAGCCAATATTTTGGCATAATCAAGAAGTGCAATAATAGTAATCTATTCTACTTTGTTAAAAAGAAGAAGCTTATAATATGCTTGTGCTTCCATTCTACATAATTCACAAGGAATGAGCGTGTCTCTTGCATTTATCTTTTTTTGATGACCTTTTCCTTCCATAGTGTAATAACTAGCTTTATGAAAATATAATTATTACCCTAACCATGAGATATGTACAACACTTTCCTCGTCACTTTTAATACTTTGTTTTTCTTAAAAAAGGATAGTTATGTGCTCGTCAAGTTTTAAATTAATGTAAACTCATATGTGGTTAATTCTTATTAAAATTTATCAAAATAATTCTTATTAACTTGCAATGGTTAGAAGTAGATTCTTATCCAATTTTTCATAATATCTAAGGAGTATGTTAAATGATGTCATGATTCTAATTCCTTCAAGAAATAGAATTTATTAAATATTTTGGTATGGAGAAGTTTTTAGTAATTTATCATTGCCAACCTTTCTCCATTTCCATCATTAAAAAATCCAATTGAATTTATTTTAGTTATATTTTATACATTTTCATAGATCAAATAGTTTAAGTAAAGGGAGGGAATGTTAATAAGATTTTTGCTTCCAAAAACATCAAGAATAGTTTATTTTTTAGAAATCCTCATTGATCATCAAAATCATTGAGCTATACTCTTTCTATTTTAAATTGTTGTGAAATTTCTTCTCTCTTATGAGTGAATAAGTGGAAGAGAATGATTACATGTTTTTTTTATCTCAACTATATAAATGATCATTAGAAGGTTTTCTTATTAGATGATACTCTAAATGTTACAGCTAATGTTTGATTATGGAAGCTTGAAAAATTATTTACTATGTTCCTAAATCATATCCTTGGACTTGACTTTTGTTGTATGCTCTCACCTTGCCTCTTCGGGATCTTGGTGATCACAAAATGGAGTCCAATCCAATAAAAGTTAAAAGGTTTCATACATCAAATAACTAGTAAGAGAGATTATAAGTATCATTGCACCTGAGTAGGTGACAACTGCTAGAATTTGTTTGGGAATGATTAATCCTAGAAAGGGTTACATACCCACTAATTATCACTACCTACATATTATGACTATCGATAATAAACTAATTATTGATAGTCCTTTTACTTTCTTGAGGGTTTCGCTAGAGTCCACATAGCTTCACGATGCCAATATCGTTAGGTAGTGAGCAAGCCTTACTTGATATATGCATGTTCACAAATATTTGGCCAAAGATGTTGGAATTAAATTTTATTTGGAGTTGCAATCAATTTGATATATATATTTATAATGGCTCGAGGGTTCTTATTTAATTATTATTTATTTCAAAACATAAATTTAGTAGTAATTTTGAGTTTATCTCACGAGGTGAGATACGCATGTTCACAAATATTTGGTCAAAGATGTTAGAATTAAATTTTATTTGGAGTTGCAATCAATTTGATATATATATATATATATATTGGCTCAAGGGTTCTTATTTAATTATTATTACACTAGTATATATACCTTAATATTAATCTATATAATATACATCCAAAGACATATTTTTTTTATTACTTAGAGAGATATATGATAGTTATACTTAATACTAATCTCAATCTTTATAATTAATAAATTATTTAAATTTATAATATAATTATTTTAATTTTATTTATTATAATATATCTCATTTATTTTATTAAATATTTTAAATGTTTTTAAAATATAGTATTACAATTTTTTAATGATTCATCTTTATTTATAATTTTTTCTTAATATTTTCTTTGATAGATATTATTTTATTTAGTTTTTTGTAATATTTAATCAAAATAAATAAAAAATATTTTTTTAAATATGAGGTAAAAGAAAACTAAAGCATATATTTATATTTTTAACCACTATTTGAAAAATAAAATAACTGTTTTATTTTATTTTTTATTTATTTTTTTAATCATTCTACTAGCAAAAAACAATTAAGTTTTCTCATATATGTGCTTTAAACTTTAGATATTATCAAATTTATTTTAATAATTGTTTATATTTTATTATTTATTATTAGTTTTCAATTATCATTAGTTTATTTTTTTGATTGATTAATTATTATTATCATTATTTATCATCTTCAATTATTATTTACATCTAATTAATAATTATAAATAATATCACATATATTTAAACGATATGCAATACAACTGAATATAAATAACACATTATCAATATCATATCCAATTAGTAATTTATAAAAATATTCAAAATTTATAGAAATAATCAAAACATAAAAGATTATATATACATACATATATAGTAATGCCTGGTACATGAATTTCTATTTCAGAAAATTATGAAGTAAATGAAGGAATAATAATAACTGAATTTAAATCTCTGTATAGGCTGTATCTCACATAGTCCAAGTCAATATCTACTTCAAGGAAAAATAGGAAGAAAATACTGAGGAGTTTTTGGTGGGATAAGTACGTGTTAACAGACAAATCTCTCCAATGCCTTCAGTCAAACTTGAAACTTGAATCTTCATCCTTATCTTCAGGAGCTAGGCATTTCTCAAGGATTCTGACAGATATCTCATAAATATTGCTATTTTCATGTTCCTGAAGTGCTTCAATTTTGTCCAATCCACCAGCATCCTTAAGCAACATCACATATTTATCACTGTTTCCTCCATTATCACCAACTCTCAATATATTCTCCAGACCCAGCAGGCATATTGTTACAATTTTTGAGTCTGGACAACTAAGAAGATCACATAGGGGTTTTATACAACCTTGAATTACCAAGTACCTGTGTTAAGACATTCCATTAATCTCATACTAACAGAGCTCAGCAAAATATGTTTGTTTCTCAGAACTACATATAAGAGACAAACAAGTCAGGGAATAATATAGCACTTACTCTATCTGCTTATGGGTTCCACGTGAAGTGACATTAGTAATTGCCCAAGCTGCCTGTCTCTTTATGTTAAACTCTGCATTTGGTATCAACCATAGAAGTGGAGGAACCATACCCGCATCAATAACAGCCTGGAAAACATGGCCAAGTTGAAGAACATGTGTAATTCCAGTCATCCAAATATGTAAACAAAGTATACACTTGTCAAAAATAGAACTTCACAGAGAAACAAAAATGAAATGCCATTTTCATTTAAAATTAATAGCTATCATAAATAAATCCACCAACAAAAAACTCACCTGGATTTGATCCTGGTTCCCTGCTGTAATGTTGGAGATTGTCCAACAAGCCACATTTATAATGCATTTTCTGTTATCATAAGTGAGAAGTGGGAGGAGACATGGAAGGGCTCCATTGTCGACAACAACCTAAATTACAAAATGCCAACGTACAAGTAAGTAAAATGACAATATATTGAAGAACTAAACATCCATGTAGGGTTAAACAAGAAATCAGAAAGTATGGAATACCTGAGTTTGTACATCATTGCCAGTGACCATATTGCCTATAGTCCTCAAGGAAGGCATGACAGCTGTGGAAGGATGCCTACCAGGAAAAAAATTATATTCTTCTAAGATGTGAGATCCTATGTATTTGCACTTAATGCTACAAGAAAAACAGTCTACTAGTTCATACGCATGTTCAGATGTGAGATCTATTTCCTTCAATGGTACTGCTAAAATAAATAATTATATTACATTTAAGTGAGAAAAATCTTGACTGTGCTAACTAAAAACAGGTTAGTCTAATTCTGGGTACAACTAATTTCTTTTGTTATACTACTTTCCTTTAATGAAAATAGCAACCAATATGATTAACAATTAAACCTCATTCATGATATAATCAGCAAAGGAGAACCTGAATTGTTTTAAAATATGTATAACTAAGGAGGAAATAGGGTAAATGAAATAAATTAGTCCATTTGCATGTGTCCTATTATATACCATTTTTCGGAGCAGGCTTTACTTGAGTTACCACTACTATTATGAAATTCTCAAGAAATTTCCTGTTAACTAGAGAACTAACACTAAAATTTGGAGAAGCCTTCCACAGACACCAGCTTTAATAACAGCATCAATAACATTAATGTCTCCAAGAGATATATATGAAAGAGCCCAGCAAGCATCTGCCAATATATCTTCATCAGCGATGTGAAGAAGCTGCTTTAGAATTGGAAGGGCAGCCTTTACCTACAAAAAATACAGGAAGCCTTCAGACCTGTACCTCATAAAGGCAATCTAAGATTCATTTAAATGCTTGTAAGAGTGAGAGAGGGGGAAAATAAAATCTTCAAAAGACAAAATGAGTTTATCTATAATCATCTGTATTCAACATCACATATCTTCGATTTTCCAAAGTGACTTAAATAAAGGCAACTTGCTACAAAGGGATTTTTGCAGCAATTGCACTGTTCTCATTTGTTCATAGAACTGAGTTACTGAAATTAATCATCTGCTTCAAGTAACTAAATCTTGGTACAAATCAGTGTCTAAATTGCTTTTTGCAGCTTGAGTTTGATGTCCACTATACATGATACAGAGTCATACATTGCTAATACTGAGAGAGATACAAACAAATTCATTAAACCAAAAAACCACCATCTATAGTGTGTATAGTTTACCTCCTCAAAAGGAGGACGCGGCTTGCCATGGCAAAACTTTTCCAGGGCCCATGTTGCATTCTTCAGCATTGCAATTGTGGCATTCTCATTGAACAGGGTGAGCAAATTTTTCATACCTCCGTTACCGAGTACAATGTCCCTGAATTTGGGAGAATCTCCAGCAATATTGCCTAAACCCCAGGCAGCCTGCAGTGAATACCAATACACAAATACAAGTAGAAACTTAAAGAAGATGAGATTAATAAAACATAATAGATAATTCTAACCAAGAAAGCCATTGTCCATTACTTGCTCACGCAGTTCGTCGTTGGGATTACAGAGAAGCTCAATAAACAGAGGAACTGCACCACTCTCAACTACAGCACTTGTCTGTTCTAATGTCCGGGATGTAATATTTGTTAAAACCCAAGCTGCCTCATACTGTAATAGAGAATAATCTAGTGTTAGAAATAGGGACAAGAACATTAAGACTGATACCCTCTAACTCTACATAGGAAGTGGCATATAAATTTAAATTTAAAGAAGAGCCCTAAAGTAAAAGGACCCCAACATAATGGGTTTACTGGAAATGACTCTTAAAATTTAGAAGAAATGTTGAACAACAATTCAATTTATGATAAGCATCTTACTATGACTATATTAATGCAGCTTTCTTTAATAAGTAAACTAAAGAATTTACTATACTAAAAGTGTCATACTTCCAGTGAATTGTAAAATTGTACACAATTCTTACCTGAAGTTTGGGTGCATCCATCCTTCTCAGAAAATTAGCAAAATAAGGCACAATTCCCATTCTGATAATTTCATCAATCGGTGGATCTTCCTCTGCACAATAAGCATCTTAAGAAATCCATTATAGTTGTGCTGCTGCAGAAATTTATTAACCTACCAGTACATGACAATTTTCGGAATTGGATGGTAGCGTCTAGTTGTGCTGCTGCATCTTGGGACATAATTGCAGTTGCCCATAATGATAAAGTTTCCAACTGTTAGAAATTTTTTTGATAGAATTGGAGAAAAACATAACGTGTAGAATTAATGAATTATATCTCAATGAAAGGTTCATTAATTCAGTGGCTACACAAAGTCATGAAGAAGATTGAAGAAAAAAGAAGCAAGGGAAATCTATTCAACAACCTTTTCTATCTTTAGGACCATTTCTAATAACCTGAAAACCCTAACGAAGCATATAAAATTTCCATAGGAATCTTGAAAAAGATAGAAGCTATCTTTGAAAGGGTATAAAAATCTTGTTAAAAGATCAACTTTATTGGATGCAATACGGAAATAACTGAACGATTTACGATAAAGATTAGAAAGACAACTTTAATCCATTAAGCATTATAAAATCAACTCTATAATCACTGATTGGAAAACATAAAAGTATCATTTAAAAAATCAATCCACCAAAAGATAAAACCATTAAATGCTCGATGAAGAGCTAAAACAATCCATAGTCCATATATTCACCAGAGATTGTAGCTCCAAGGTAGCAAATCACAACAATTCTAAACGTAATCATTTTGTCCAACTCAAGAAACCAACCAGAGAAAAGCTGTAAGAGCATAATCCATAATTGATGCCAATTAATCAAACAGAATTTAAAATCTTCATATCCTCAATTCTATTTTTTCTTTATGGCTTTACTGGCCGGTCCATCCCTCAACATTCATTCTTAACAGGTGAAGAATTAAACCCCGTCAAAAGCATCAAATACCCATCAATCCTTTAACACCAAACTGAAGGAAATTAACTAATATATATTTATTTCTGAAAAGATCCATCAATTGGGGTCTCACAGTAATTCATTGGAATGCCAGAGTCGACTTCAAAAATGTCGAATCAAGAAACGTAAACTAGTTCTAAATTTCCTCTCAGAAAACAGATACATCCAAGAAACTGTTTAAAATATGCAAAGGGCAAGTGACCCAAATTAACAAGCATATCAAAACTGAATCCAGTCAAATTAAAAAGGCCTGCTCTATATGAGCATAGCTTACGCTGTTCTGTAGAGGGCCTTGTATTCCTTCCCTGCGCTTTTTAAGCAAACTCTCCTCTCTCTTGTTCTTGCGTATCTCAACCATGTTCTCCTCGCGCTTACTGCGTCCTTCCTCCTTGTCCATAGATACCTTGTACCCTGTCTTCTTTCTTATGTCCATCCTTCCACTTGGCCTTAGAGACATGTTGATTCAAAACTAAATTCCACCAAAGTTGAGGATTTCAAAGCAGATGGAATGATTTTCAGCTGGAGATGAAAAATCTGTAAATAAATCTCTTTCGACAAAGAGGTCAAGTTCTCTTATAAAGCTTAGATTTCAATCGATGAAAATTGGGCAGTGGGGATAGGATATTTTTCGCGCAAATAAAAGAAACAAGTTTGAAAAAGTAGCCGTTGCTATTGTGTGTATATTTTTATTTTAATTATTAATCGATAGGTTACATATAGTGTGAGATTTGAGTCTGAAACAAGTTTCACCCCTGCAAACAGTATTTAATTGTTAAAAAACAAGTTTTTAGTTGTTCTTTAATGGTAAAACAGTTGCTATTTAATGGTAAAAGCCTCTAAAATATCAGGTGAAAGCCTCCAAAATCTCACTTTTCACGCCATATAAATATTGATTTCCCAACTAGATGGGAACATTGTATTTTTATTTGCAATGTTTTTTGTCAATTTGATGGCAACTCTCTATTTTCATTTACATTGCTTTATGTTTTAAATTGTATGCAAATATTTCATTCCATTATTTAGCACTTATTATTAATTATTTAATCCAGCCATATACAACTAGAATTTGCACACATGACATCCATACGCACCCATGCACATGCACATACACTCTAATATATTAACATACATATAGTTTTCTATCGGCATAATCTGTAAACCACCTTTAGGTGCAAGTGTTAGTTTATATATCTAGCTTATTTGTTCATTGTTGGATTTTAATTTGATATCGTGACTATCCAATTTTACACTAGTTTTAAGGTTGGTTCCCACAATATTACTACTAGCACTTGAATCAGAAGGAGGTGTAAGAGTTACACCAATAGAAAATTATATATAAGTTAATATGTTAAAGTGCAATTTAATATGTGCATAGAAATACATCAACTTAATTTACAATATTTTATTTATAGACCAATTTTTTTTCTATAAAATTTTGAAATACAATATTGACTTTTGGATGATGATTTGTGATCAAGATGTCATTTTCCCCTATGAATTTTGCTTAATGCTTTAGTGGTTAGTTTGGTTTAGTTAACAACTTAACAATTTTACACCAAGATTGTAATGGAGGTGCAATGGTTATGTCAATTTTAATTTATATAGAATGTCTTCTAAATTTGAAAATAGAATTAGGTCAATAGAGAAGCCACTTTTTTTAATAAAAGATGATAGAAAATGTTTATTGACATACAAATCCAAGAGAACTCTAAAAGCTAAAGAACTATATTTGAATTTTATAAGATAGGGCAATATTTAAATTTTTAACACAAATTGGCATGCTTCAAGTATGTTAAAAAGTGTAATAGGGAAAACCAAATTTTCTTACACCCTATTTCATAACATTTTATTTATGTTATTTAGCAATTGAAAAAAAATAAATAAACCTCCATGATTTTGGTTCCAAAAGACTGAAACCCATAAAATGGGAGATTAAAAATGTTAAATATAACTTCAAATTAAATAACCAAAGTAGGGCTAAAGTGACTAAATTCTATACATCTCCAACAAATTCAGCTAAAGAGAAACTTGCGGTTTGTCTATTTTTTGATCTCGATGTGCTTTATGGGTTCCTTAATGTTTCCCTATCTTTATTATGAATGCCTTAAAAATGTAGTATATTTCCTAGCGCCTTCTACTCTAATATCTTACTATTTGCTAAATTTGGCAATCTCTCAAATGTTTGTAGCCTTTAAACAAAAATATTGGTTGTGAATTAAAGTTGTTTTTTAGGTGCGGGGTGAGGAATATTTCAATTTCCCAATAGGTGTTTTTGATAACTTTTTGGAGAACCATGCCTTCATTTAACAGATAAAAACATAACTTTTTAACACAAATCAAATCCAAAAATAACCATGAGCTAACATTATAGATTATGAAAAATTATATCATTAATATTTTTTAAAGCTAACTATTTTTTTTTTACTTTGACTCTATATACTAAACCTAAGAGACCAAATCTTTGATGGAAAACCCCAAAGTCTCCCAATAGAAGCAAAAAATAGTGGACCACCTTCTATTTTCACTTGGGTGGCTACCAAGCACCAATAACATCCACCTTCCTTCCACCACCTATTTTGCATTTGCTCTAAAAACCCATTGAAATCCTTTTGAAATTATGTGAATTAAGCATCTCCAATGCTCACAAGCCCTTGCTCTGATTTGTGTATTCTCCCTTCGTTCCAACACTTTCTATTCTTATCCTCCGTCTTCGGAGGTACCTCCCCATGTAGAATTCATATAATCAATGAATCTTTATACATACTCTCTACAAATAAATGAGTTGGTTGAAATAAAATTACTCTAGAGAGTCATTGTAGGCTTGTAGAGGAATGGATTAAATGGAGACTGTGGGAAGGAAAAAATTTGGTGTAGAAGGATTCAAGCATGATCACAACCAAATATGATCTTTCCATCGGTGGGACAACAAATAAATTTTTTAAAAGAATATTGAAATCAATAGATGGAAGGTCATTGTAGATGACTTGAAGCTTAGGAACACTAATTTTTTTGTGGGCATATTTGATTCAAATTTATGTTGTGATAAGTTGGGTGATGAAGAGACCATTGGGTTTGAATGAGAAAACCATGTCCATAATACATAGTATCTCACAATCAAATATGGTTTTCCATGGCCTAATTCTTTCTTTTTCAATGTAGAAAATGGGGCAAGTTCACTACATACAGGGTTTTAATATTAAATTTGGGATATTTCACCATACTTAGTATAAATATAAAGGGAAAAATAGGGTGAATGAACCAACCTATTCTTCTATTTCATTCAAGAAATGAGATCCGTCAATTCAAAATCCAATTTTAACCCTTAGGTGAGTGAATTATTTGAGGAATCTTGCACTTTCCCTTTTTTGCAAGGACGAGGGTCTACGTCAAACAACACTTTGGGGAGAATGATTAAAAATAGCAAATCAACTCCAAATCATAATTTATCACTTGGATCTAAAATATTTAGCATAAAATTGATGGAATCTATAAAATTTTTGGTAGACCTATAAGACATAAATGTTGTGTACCTCTCACAAAAAAGGTGTGCTTTCAAAAGCTATTTGAGGAATCAATCGCCCTATGGTGAATGGGTCCTAGCAAGGGCTCTTCAAAATTTGTTTATGGGTTCTCTACTCATATGTCTTTACTTCTAGATTACTAATTTTCACCATCAGATAGAAAAAAAAAAATCTAGGAGTTGAGTTTTCGTGAGATGACAACAAAGGTGACAACAAATGCAAATTTGCAACTTTGCAACTTTGAGATCTTCAACTTTTCTTCAACCTACAAATTTTCAACACACAAAGGAAGGGGAAAATGCTTGTTCTTGGTAGATGGGGGTTTTCCTTGGTCAAACCCCATTTTGGTAATTAAATCTTCAAATAAACTAAAATAGCATGAAATAAATTATGAATGAACAACTCAATATCACAACTCACCAAACCCTTGAATGAACCTTTGAAGGACTGAAATATAGATGTTGATCATGTATGAAATGATTTCAATAGATGTGGATCTTGATAGTTGAATGTAGCTTTGAATCTTTTCTTGAAATAATGACTTGAATGCTTGGATTATATCTTGAAACGTACATCACAATATGAGCTCTACAAACATGCATGATTGAAAAATACTTTGACATGATGAATGGATCTTGAATGCTGCAAAAAATGATGAAGAAAACCTCTCTTGAGTACTCTTGAAAATAATCTTGGCTGTTGTAATTGATCTCTAAAAATCCAATGTTGATTTGATAAAGCAACCTTGTATTTATAGAAACTTATCATTAATTCAAATTTCACAAGAAGACATTGAAATATAGATTTGAAAATGTTAAAATATTTCCAAAAACATAATATGAATTTAGGTCCTAGGACACAATTTTATCAAGGTAAAGTGTTATGTTAAATCATTGATGAATGTCAAGTTTTCTCTTTGAAAAATGTGATTAATTAGGCTTTGATTTGAATTAAAGGGGAAAATTAAGAAAAATTAACCTCAGTTAATTAAGGGGGCCCTGAATAAGTGTGAAAGTGTAAATGGGTACACTTTACAACACCAAATTAAAGCATTATTAAATCCATTTTAATTAATAGGGCCCTAAAATTAATGTGAATATGTAAAATATATATTACAACACTATATTAAGGCATAATTAAGTTCATTTTAATTTTATTTCCAAAATTAGATGTGAAAAAGAGATAGTTTTTTCTACACTACATTTAGCCTCCACTTTAGTGAGAGGAGGAACTTGTGTCAAACTTGCACTAAAGTAGTCAAGATGGGTCCAAGTGTACCAATTTGGATGGTATAGGATGACAAAGATCAAGGAGATTGATCAAGCCCCCGAGATGCAAGATCCCATGTCAAACCAACATGAGCACAAAGGGACACACACAAGGTGTATGATATGTAGTAGCAAGAGAAGATACACAAACATACAATGTCAGAGACTAAAAGAAATAAATGAAAAATAAAAAATAAAAGGGGTTGGATCAAGCCTTGATAGCCTATCCAACTCAAAGTGGATCAAGTCTTAGCTGTTTGTTAAAAAATGTTCACAAGTGGAACTTTGGCTATCCACTATACAAACAACAATGCATGCTCACTTTAGGCTAAGGGAACCTTAGGCCGCCCACTAGGTGAGCCCCCAAGAAAGTGGCTTAGTGGTAAAGTCATTCTAGGTCTATAGGCTCTCCCTATACTAACCATACCAAAGCTATCCCTCTGATAGGGCACCACAAAAAAAAACTAGAACTTTAGGATTTACAAGGTTAACAAGCTAGATTATGCTAAACATTAGTGAAAAAAATGAAAATAGTGGTTTGTTCAAAGGGATCTTGCTTAGTTCGTGTAAAGTCCCTTCTTAGGGAACATTGTTCCTAATGTCTTCAAGAGAGGACAAGTTCAAGATAAGAGAATCATATAGCTTAGGGAATGTAGCGCTCAACATCACCACAGAGAGGAAAGTTGTATGCTAAGAATATCACACTCTCAGAGGACATCAAACCCAATGAAACCACAAAGAAAAAGATGCATCACAAGAAGAAAAAAATAGCACAATAAAACATGAGGAATGCAAAAAATAATGCCAATGTATGCCCTCACTTTAAATAAATTAATTTAAAGTAGAAAATAATCAATGGTAACAATAAAGAAGACATGAGAACTTACTCAGAAATCTCTATGCCAAGTCATATGTTTCTAAATGCAGCTATGTCATGAATAAGGGGTTTCCCCCAAAATGCAAAGCTAAAGATAACATAGAAAGAAAAGTATGCCACATGTGAGCCAACTAGGGGTATGCCATCCACATCCCAAGATTTCTCTTATATATACATGGAAGGTGGTCAACTAGGGGTGATCCCACAATACTGGTTTATAATTTTTGGGCAAACTAGACATTGAACTAATTTTTTTAAACTAAATCTTCACTTTTGGGCTCCTATAGCAGCTAAACCGTAAGGAATTTTAAGATGATGAAAACTAGTGATTTGTGAAGTTTTTTCTATAGTATCTAAATATATTTTTTTCAAATTTTTTGGAATCAGATTGCACTTTTTTTTCATCTCCTTCGATAACTAGTTTTTATCAGTAAACAACATTTTTAAGGAGTGATGCTCACCGTATACAACATAATTTTTTTTGTATGAAGGATAAATTTTTTTTATTTTTTGAATTTAGATTTGGAACTATGATATCTAACCAGTTCATTTGGTTTCATAGTTTTTAATTAAATATTTTTTTCTTAATCAAGTTTCAAAGTCAAACCAATTATAATTCAAACATAGGTGGACTATATACAACATAAATTTTTATTTATGTATCAAAATTCAATTTTTTTTAAATGGATCAAGGACATCAATACGCAACCTAAACATATTTTTTTAAATTTTATTTTGATAATCTACTATTTTTAACATGTGCAAAACAAAGAGCTTGATTTTTGGTGAAAAACCTACATTCACAAGAAATAAAAAATAAATATAATAATGAAATTAAATTTAATTAAAATGATACTTTTTCAGAAGCTTATAATAAGGACTACATACTTACAAAAAATAAATTTTAAATGAATGCATTTGATCCCCCAAAAGGTAAATCAAAAGAGGTTTTTTATCATCATTTTGATAGGTGTAAAGGAGACTGCGTTATAGGTATGGTTTAAAACTAGTGGGGTTATATCCAAGGGGGCATGGTATAGGGTGGTTTGATCAAACCCTCTTCAATTGGAACCTTTTAAATGGAACTTTTCAAGGCTTAAATCATTATATTTTCTAAAAATATGTTATTTCAACAAAAATCAGGATCTCCCAGAAAGTGTAAACCATTATTGTGGCAACACCCCTTAGAGCCAAAAGAGACAGTGACAAGTGCCATACGAGGAAAAGGATACCTAACCCCTTTCCCCCACTTAGTGCAAGGCAAGGATGAGCTAATATGATTGATGAGAAACATGATAGATTAAAATTAGTATCAGTTAGAGGAGCTAGGTGCTTCAACACAAGGAAGAGGACCACAATCCTTAAGATGTTGAATTTAATTACTTAAAGCCTTACATTAATTAGTATAATGACCATGAACTCTATGATATGCATAGAATTAACTATTGTTGTAAATTTTATTTCGTTTTCTTGGAGGGAGATATATCAAACAATCTTGGAGGATTCTCAACAAGATACTTCCTTGATCAATAATAGAAGATGTTCCTTTAATTTGCAATATAGATATCTCTTTCTTAGTAAAAGGTGTAAAACTTACACAAGAATCTTTAGATTGTGAGATTTTATACTCTCCTTAAAAGGAGGGTGTAAAATATAATGAACTCCAATCATAACTAAGAAATGTCCTAGGAGTGTTTTGTGTGATGACATTAATATTAAGCAAAGATTTCTTTGATTCTTTCATTTCTTTCGAAGGATAATAACCAAGACCACTATTTGTTTCTTGTGTGTTAGGCTCTATAGGGACATGAATACCTTGTTCTCTAGCATCACAACCATTTCTATTATAACCAAGTTGTTTTAAAATCTCATAACCTCTTCTATAAAGTTTTTCCATTTCTTTTAGGCTTGATGGATGTTCATAATCAAATTTTGTTGTGTAATTTTTTTCTTCTTCTAAAGTGGTTGAAGTGGATGTTTTCAAAGGTTCTTTTGAATTTTATGTTGATATTACCACTTTTTATTTTCCCCTTTTTAACTCTTTTGTTGTGATCTTATATTCTCCCATGAATTTAGGTGTAAAATATAAGAAACCCCAATCATCTTCCAATAACTTCATGACTTCTTCAATACGTTTAAATATTTTTCTTTACCTTGCACGAGTTCCAATTTTGTAGTTGGTGTTAATGTTTTCAAAGATTTTTCTTTGTCTTTCTTACTGATAAAACTATCTAGTTCAAGGTCGGCCTCAATTATATACACTTTTCTACTTTAGACATACTTCATTTTAGGATGAAGAGTAGAAGGCAACCCATTCATTTCATGAATACATGACCTGCCTAAAAGAATATTATATGAAATATCATGAGGTATAACATGGATAGTAATTTTGAATGTGGCCTTTCCAACTATAACAGGTAATGTGATCATAACAAGCAGTTGTTTTCCTACATTATCAAACCCACAAATAGATAAAGAATCAGGTTGTATCTTAATTTTTTCAATGCCAAGCTTATCCAAAAGGTTCACACTACACACATTAAGGGCTAAGCCACTTTAAACAAGGGTTATCTCTATTTTTTTTCTATTAATAATGGCAACGATCATGAAAGCGTCATATTATTTTTTCATTTCTAAAGGAGGTAGATCACTTTGGTGGAAAAGAATGTCAGTGTTCATTCCTTGAACATGGCTGCTATGTGATTTAGTTGCACTTTAGGAGGGATAATAACTTTTTGTAAAGAAATTTTAATCATGTTATGATAATGTGGGGAGGCTTGAATAAGATCCCATAAGGATATATCAATAGGAGTGTTTTTAAGTTGTTTAAAAAGATCATTCTCTTTCCCACTACATTGCAAGATATTAGGTGCATGTGGGAGATATGGTTGAGGTAATGGAAGGGATATTGGAGTTGTTCGTGGTTGCTTATTGTTTCTAGTGCTATATGTATGAGCAATGGTATTGTAACTCGGTTGTTGTGAAACATTGTCATTAACCATATCCATTGTAAACTTAAAGATATATCCTCGAGCTAATGGTTTATTTTTAGGTAGTGCAAGGATAAGAATGAGTTTGTTTTGAACTTTTGGTTTTTTTGAAGGTGGAAATAGAATAAGTTGAGGCTTAGGTGGTCCAATAATTAAAGGATTTGTAGAGGTCTAAGAATTTGAGAACTCGAGAGAGTTTTAATATTCATAACCTCCACAAACTTGTCCTTATTTTCATGATCTCTTAGTGAAGGGGAGTCTCATGTCACTTCATTATCTTCATCTAAGGAAGCCACACTAATATTGTTTTAATGACTTGTGTCAATATCTTCCCTAGTTAGAGAGATTTTAAGAGAGCAAAAAACTAGATGTTCACTAGATTCAATGGTTGTTTCTTCTAAAATGACGTCATTACAAGTAAGGGAGTTATCAATGGTTGGATTATCTTGTTTATCAATGATGGAATCCTCTTGTTTAACAATATTTTCCCAAGTAGGAGGGGTAGGAGAAGAGAAATAAATAGGATTCGCATGTCTCATTGATTGGATCTTCTAATACCAAAATATCTTCTTCATAAATATGATAGATATTGGGAGAAGAACTAATTTGATTTTCATGATTGTCCAAGATTTTATTCTCTTTCACTAATTCAGTTTCACACATGGGAGAGGGATTGCTAAGAACAAGAAGAGAGGAGAAATGAATTCACATTTATATTCTTGTAACAATAATTTATTAAGATTTTTCAACAAAATCTAAAAGTAGAACATGAAGTATGATAAAAAGAGACTTTTGTAATGATAACATGATGCAATAATTGCTCTACAAATCTGAAATACAATTTTTTTTTCAAATTAAATGGATGATTAGACCTTAATGCATAAATTAGAAATTCCTAAAACTTTCCAGGCTGATATAATAGGTTACCAACAGTTCTAGGAAGTACAAAAAATAAAAAATAACCTTAGAAAAGATGGTTTTAAGATGTCTTGAAGGACTCATTTTCCCAGGGGTGAATGGGTCCCAATGCAAGGTATTTTAAAAATTAAAAAATCTATTTTTTGAGCTATTCTATCTGTTCTTTGTGCCCGATTTTAGACTATGACTTCTATAGAATTTTTTTACAAAATTTAATGACCTAATGCAAGTAAAATTAATGGCAAATGATAAACTATATGACACTTTTTGAAATGTGATTTTGACTCAATTTTGGAATATGAATGATGAAAAGTGCACTAGTATGCAAACAATATGCAAAATATATGTAATATGCATTCAAAATTTTAATTTTTTAAAATTTAAACAATGCAGAAACACAAATTTAAACCACTATATGCAATGCAAACTAATACAATTTTGACAACCCTAAATGATATGTAATGCAATGCAAACTTATACAATTCCTAGATCTAGGGTTTAAATGTACTCCACATCATAAATTAGAATGTTCAAAACTCATGTTCACCAAAATGAAACATAAAAAATTGGGGTAGGTTCACTACATATGGGGTTTTTAAACTAAATTTGGGATATTTCACCAAACTTACTATAAATAGAAATGGAAAAATGGGGTGAATGAACCTACCTATTCTTCGATTTCATTCAAGAAATGAGATCCCTCAAGTAAAATTCCACATTCAACCCTTGAGTGAGTGAATTTTTTGAGGAATCTTACAATTTTTGTTTTTTGTAAGGATGGGGGTCTAGGTCAAACAACACTTTGGGGAGAAAGGTTAAAAATAGAAAATAAACTCCAAATCACAATCTATCACTTCGACCTACAAAATTTCTGGCAGATTTGGAAGAGATAAATGTTATGTACCTCTCTGAAAAAGGTGTTTTCAAAAGTTGTCTGAGGACTCATTCATCCTGTGGCGAATGGGTCCTAGCGAGGGATCTTAAAAATCTATTTGATAGGTTCTTTTTTCTTGTGTCTGGAATTCCAGATTCCCAATTTTCACCATTGGATAGTCGAAAATAAATTCGGGATTTGAGTTTCCCTGAGATGACAAGAAAGGTGACAGCAAATGCAATTTTCCAATTTTTCAACTTTGAGATCTTAAAATTTTCTTCAACCTGCAAATTTTTAACACACAAAAAGATGGGAACAATGTTTAATTTTGGTGAATAGGGTTTTGTTTTGGTCAAACCCCATTTTGGTAATTAAACCTTGAAATGAAATAAAATAGCATGAAAGGAATGATGAATGAACAACTCAATGTCACAACTCACCAAACCCTTAAATGAACCTTTGAATTACTAAAATCTTAATGTTTATCTTGTATGAAATGGCTTCAATGTATGTTGATCTTGATACTTGAATCTAGCTTTGAATATTTTCTTGAAATAATGACTTCAATGCTTGGATTATATCTTGAAACCAACATCACAATGTGAGCTCCAAAACCATGCATGATTGAAAAATACTTTGACATGATGAATGAATCTTGAATGCTGCAATAAATAGTGAATAAATCCTTCTTGAATACTCTTGACAATAATCTTGTCTCTTGTAATTGATCTATAAAAATCAAATGTTGATTTGATAAAATAAGCTTGTATTTATAGATACTTATCCTTAATTCAAATTTCACAAACCGACATTGAAATATAGATTTGAAAATGTTAAAATATCACCAAAAGCATAATTTGAATTTAGCTCCTAGGTCTAAGTGAGGACCCATTTTCCCATGGGTGAATGGGTCCTAGGTCACTCACCTAGGACATGCATTGCTCAAGGTAAAGTGTTATGTTAAGGTATTAATGAATGTTTGGTTTCCTCTTTAGTAAATGTGATTAATTGGGCATGGAATTGAATTAAAGGGGATAATTAAGGAAAATTAACCTCAATTAATTAGGGGATCCCTAAATAAGTGTAAAAATGTAAAGGGGTACACTTTACAACACCACATTAAGGCATTGTTAAGTCCATTTTAATTAATAGGGCCCTGAACTTAATGTGAATATGTAAAATACATATTAAAACACTAAATTAAGGCATAACTAAGTTTATTTTAATATTAATTCCAAAACTAGCTATGAAAAAGGGATACTTTTTTCTACACTACACTTTCAACAATGTTTTTTCTCTCAATATTATATTCCTGTGTATTGCAAAGAAGATTTAGTCAGGTTAGTCATAGATGACATTAATCAAAGAAAAATAAATGATAATTATCACATACAGACTCACTTAGACCATGAAAGGTGACTTACCTCAAGATTTTGCAAAAATTGTGTTGTACTGTCAACTACATGTGGATGAGAAAATTAGAGAGAGTTTGTAGGAAAAATTTAATAATCCCTACAATAGTGATTCTTTTAAAAATAAGATGAACCAAAAATAACATTCCTACAGTTGTTGCTTCAATCTATTAATAGTAAACAAAAAGTGGATTTGAAAATATCAAAGTTCTAGGGATAGAAAATATTTCACACTAGATATCCAATTTGATTTAGAGATCTAAAAATTAAATGTGAATCAAGATTTGTTTTCAGATACCAAGCGAGGAGTGTTTAATTGATCAAAGACAACTAGTATGTGATAGCAAACAACTAACAATTTTTTTTTTAATAACCATTTGTTTCTGACATTAGATAGGTTTACGACTCAAACATCATCCATAATATAGCCTATCAATTAATAATTATATTATTAATGTGTATAATATTACTATTATATTTGTAGATACCAAAAATTGGTCTAGGCCTGCGAGCACACATTTGACATAATTTTCTATAGTCCATGGTATTGATTAAATAATTTTAATTATTTAATTAACCTTTCTAACACATATTTCCTCTATTAATTAAATACCCATTTTTAATTAATTCATTAATTCATTATTAACCTTTATTCAACCTAATTAATTAAATGAATCATATTTATTTAATTATGTTGCGAACTAATTAATTCTTCCCCCTTTATCTATCAATTAAATAATTTATTATTTAATTTCCCCTTTATCATACTTATTCAACTATAATTAAATATGTTTATTTAATTATTCAATTTAACCCCCTTTATCTATAATTAAATATTTATCATTTAATTATTTATATTATCCTTTTCAAATAGTCAAATTAAATAAATTACTTTATTTATTTAATTAAAGTCTCTCATTTTCGAATGTTGAATTAAATTAACATTTAATTCATATTTATTATTTATGTCACATTCTTCTATCAATAAATTATCTAATCATTCATTCACCTTCTGACTCGAGATCTATTTTTAGTTCTCCAGTTATCTTTGTATTCAACACCTATTTATCTTTGTGAGAAGACTCTCCATCACAACTAGTCGATTAACTAGTTCTAACTCCTGTTTGCATTCAAATGCATTAGTCTTTGAGTTCTAACTTTATCTTTTGCATACAAATTCTATTTCTTCTATTTTTGGAGATTAGGATCCTGAACTCGTGTTCTAACTCACGTTCTAACTTAGTCTCTATCTGCAGTCTTTCCTGAACTCATGTTCTAACTCGCATTCTAACTCATGTTCTATCTAAGAAAAATCTCATATCACATGGCATTCATCAATATCATCCGTCGATCTCTCTTTCAATCTGAGTTGATCGTTCGAAAACCCAAAATCTATAAAATGGCATGTCATTATCATTATACCTCCTCCCGAAATCATACACTTTTGAGTAGAAACTTATCTTCGATATTTTTCTTAGACACTCGATGAAGTTATACTTGCATTCAAACACAGAAATCTGAGGG
This sequence comes from Sequoiadendron giganteum, assembly GCA_007115665.2. Lineage (NCBI taxonomy): Eukaryota > Viridiplantae > Streptophyta > Pinopsida > Cupressales > Cupressaceae > Sequoiadendron > Sequoiadendron giganteum. The sequence goes on from CM021107.1 coordinate 203,742,893, forward strand.
AAAGAATACTGAAAAGGAAAAATGGATAAGAAAAATCAAGATAATTCAAAGGAGTGAACGCATATTCGGTGAGAGCTTTCCATTAATTTGTTTAGTTTATTTAGTTTATTTCCTCATTCTTTATTGTTTGATTTTAGATTATTATTTAGATTAGGATTAAATTTGTTATTCTAGTTGCAGATTATCCATCTCATCATCATTTGAAAGATACATCTTTTTAATCTACTATTACATTTGGTCAACTCGACGTGAACACGCTTCAAAAATCGCACATATTTTCATCTTTCATTTTTCTATTTTTTGTTCTTTTCTGTAGGTTTTTCATACGGTGCACCACATCTGTTCAGGAAAATGATGCATCTGTATCCACGAGCCATGTTTGCTAAAAACAACGACACATCCATCATCACAAACCGCATCCGCGAAGTCACGAACCACATCTGCATGTCAACAAAATTCGCAAACCGCATCTGGCTGTCAACATTGAACCGCATATGTGGCTCCAAAAGCCGCATCTGGTTGGTAAATATTTTTCACTTTCTTATTGATTTCCGTACATCCATATTCTCTATTTTCACTTTTAAGGTTGTTTGGATTTTTGCTAATGTTTTTTTCAGTTGTGTTAAGGTGGAATAACGTAGTGTTTGCAGGACGAAGCATAGAAGATAATTAAATTCAAAGACAATTTTATGTAGGACGAAAGTCGAAGAACAATGAACTACTCATAAATTTGCATGTAGGACCTAATGCCTTTGTGTTTATCTTTTAAGATTTTGTTTGGTAGATAGATAACTATCGTGTGGGTTAAAAATAATTTTCTTATTCATAGATAGACAATTGTCATTTGGATTAAAAAGAACCATTGTTTTCTTTGTTTGGTGTGTTGCATGTATTTGTCACCCTTACGATTTAGTAATCGAAGTATCATCTCCCCTTGTGCAGTCATACAATCCTGGGTGTAAGAGAAATGGTTAGTGACTCTAGAACTTGGGCCTTTCTTGGTGGGAAAAATTACTCACCCCAAGATGACTCAGACCGGTAACACACTAAAGCCAAGCGACTTCCGTTTGATATATAAAAACGGATTTCTAGGGAAAGAGAAATCATGCTCACTATTTTGATGAGATGGACATAAATGGACTCTCACCAACATTGGATAGTACCCCATGAATAGAATGCCCTTATATAACACCTTGTTGTAGAGTTATTAAAATCCTATCTATTTGTTGGCACAACAGGGTCGGCCCTGTGAAGCCGTCCTACATTCTTATAGTTTATGTGTGGAAATGAAATGTATTCCATGGGAGTTTCATGGATACAGTAACTTGGCTGCCCCGTATAAGTGAGTGTCGTGGAGGGGAGCCAGTGGGGTCAAGCTACTAGTCATTCACCATAAATATGCGTAGCTGGAGAAATCCAAGTAAGAACTAAACAAATATTGTCCTAAAAGCCTAGGTTGTAAATGTTTTTTGAGTCTTAACAAGTCTTTCATCACAAAAATTGAAAATACATTGATTGTTGTGTTTGTTTTCTGCTGTATTCGTCAATAACTTGATCAAACAAACAAATTAAGTCAACAACTTTTGGGAAAATTTCAACTGTCAAAAAACCGAGTTGCAATTGTCAGTTTAAATGCCGCATCAATCTTAGCGAGTTGCATCTGTTAGGGGAAAAATTGCATGTGTCTGTCAAAACAATTCATTATTCAGTCTACATATTATGAGTTGCAATTGTCACATTTTGAATTGCATGTGTGCATGCAAACCACATCTGTCAGTCTTCAAGCCACAAGTGTCTGTCAAAAAAATATAGCTTTACAAAGTCCAAATTTAGAACCGCATGTGTATTGGTAAACCACATTTGTCATAGGAAAAACTGCAACTGTCAGAAACACCGCATGCACTGTAGAAAACTACATCTGTCAACACTTGAACTGCAACTATTAGGTGAACCGCATTTTCCTGTCAACATAAAACATCAAAAATTACAAACTGAGTCTAAAACATCACTATCACTATTTGCTTTAGATTCTTAAGATCAACCTTGGATTAGAAACTGGTAAATTTTTCTCAAAAACCTTGCATCATTAAGTGTCATATACGTCTTATTCACAGTAAACGTCTTAGTCATAGTCATCCTAAGTTGCATGCATATAGATACTTCCTAGGAAATTGTATATCACAGAATAGATAACTTTCCTCATCATTGGAAACGTTCATGTTTCGGTTTGTCACAATCATTGAACCTAGTCACTTTAGTCCCATCTAGTGGATCTTTTCAACTCAATAGTCTAGTGTGAAAAATTCACCTTGTCAATTGTCCTTGTCATACAATCAGTTTCCTTGGTCAAAAACAAATCTTTGCATGCATTTATTCCATAGGTGGTAGGTTATACCCATCTTAGACTCATTTATCATCATAGTCTACTCAAAAAATTTCATATTTTCCATCCTGTCATACATCATCTTAGTATACATCTTTTTAGAAACCATTTTAGCAACATCATTTATTGTCAAAAAAAAGTCCAAAAAACATAGACATAGGTCATATCAGTTTTTAGACATAGTCTGCATTACCCCTTTTTGAGAAAATTTTTCATGGTTGAAACAAGGTCTAAAAAGAAACATAGAGCAATGACAAACCCCAACAAATTCATCAATCCATTCGAAAACCAACCATAAGGAAGTAAATGACCACACAAACCTTTGCTTGAAAAAATGTCACTAGAGACACACATGGGAAAATTTACATAGAAGACATAGACGCAATAGTACAAGATCCTAAATTTGCATCCTTTATGGATGAATGTTTGGCAAATGATCCCCAATGATATCTAGCTAAGCTGCTAGTAGAAGGTGCCAAACTACCCATAGGATTTGATATTCGTACTTTGCAAACACGGTCTACTCAACAAATGCAAATTGCAATGTCAACTATCTCTATTCCCCAAATTACTGCAGCGATACCAACTGGCATACCAAATCAAACATTGTCAATTGTAAACACAACCGCTTTCAACATAACACATGGTTTACAATTTACTACGGGGGCAACTTCCTCCAACCCCTTTGGCACCAACACGACTGGTAAGAGATCCAAAGTTGGTAGGAATATACCTATACCAAATCAAATCATTTAGACAGGAAGCATTCCTATACTGAATCAGACCATTCAGATAGGAAGCATTCCTATACCAACTCAGACCATTCAGATAGGGAATATCCCTATACCAAACTAGAACATTCTAATAGGATATATTCCCTCGCCCAATCATAAATCGTCACAGAACATGGCGTATCAAAACACCAACCTTGATCCAAACAACGCAAACACCATGTCCTTGACACAAGTCGATGTCCTTCAAAACCAAATGCAAACTCCTCAACAATAGTTGGACAACATGTCTATGTCAGGCAAACAAACTATCTCAGCACAAGACCTATGTCCATGTCCATTTGACAAAGCGCTTTATATGACACCTTTCCCCCATGGATACATTATACCAATTTTTCCTAAGTATAATGGGAGAAAGAATCCTTTAGAACACATTAGAGAATTCTCAATAGCATGCATGGACATATTGTATGACCCCACATACTTTATGAGACCATTTCCACAAACCCTTGTCGGGATAGGACTAGAATGGTTTTCTAAATTACCATATGGTATATGATCCTAGGGTGAATTAGCTAAGAAGTTTGTCAAACATTTCACCTTTAACATAGACAATGAGGTAACAATAGCAACCTTGTGCCACACGACACAAGAAGATGGTGAAAATTTCACCACTTTCTTCCAAAGATGGCGAAGTCTAGCTAGCAGATGTCTAGTTGAAATACCTGTAAAGAAAAAGGTCATGATATTCTTAGAAAACATCAACCCAAAACTATGAAATGACTTAAGGGTACACTTTTGTAATTAATTCTCAGACTTGGTACAAAAGGGCATCATCCTTGAGAAAGGCCTTATAGACAAAGGAGAAATAAAAGTACTAGGAAAGAATCTAGTTGTCCAACATCAAAACGCACCAAACGATAGAAAAAAATTCTAGTCTAGAAACAAGAATGTTACAAATGACAGAATTGTTGATGCTAAACACATACATATGGCACCATTTATCACACTTAGAGGTTACAATTCCAATCAAGATACGATGAATAGTCCAGATCAAATAGCCAACTATGTCCAAAATTCACAACACCAAAGACCACAACAATGAAGATACCGAAAATTTGTCTAGGCCTACGAGCACACATTCGACATAATTTTCTATAGTCCATGGTCTTGATTAAATAATGTTAATTATTTAATTAACCTTTCTAACACATATTTCCTCTATTAATTAAATACCCCTTTTTAATTAATTCATTAATTCATTATTAACCTTTATTCAACCTGATTAATTAAATGAGTCATATTTATTTATTTATGTTGCGAACTAGTTAATTCTTCCCCCTTTATCTATCAATTAAATAATTTATTATTTAATTGCCCCTTTATCATACTTATTCAACTATAATTAAATATCTTTATTTAATTATTCAATTTAACCCCCTTTATCTATAATTAATATTAATCATTTAATTATTTATATTATCCTTTTCAAACAGTCAAATTAAATAAATTACTTTATTTATTTAATTAAAGTCTCTCATTTTTGAATGTTGAATTAAATTAACATTTAATTCATATTTATTATTTATGTTACATTCTTCTATCAATCAATTATCTAATCATTCATTCACCTTCTGACTCAAGATCCATTTTTAGTTCTCTAGCTATCTCCGGATTCAACACCTGTTTATCTTTGCGAGAAGACTCTCCATCACAACTAGCCAATTAACTAGTTCTAACTCCTGTTTGCATTTGAATGCATTAGTCTTCGAGTTCTAACTTTGTCTGTTGCATACAAAGTCTATTTCTTCTATTTTTGGAGACTAGGATCCTGAACTCGTGTTCTAACTCATGTTCTAACTTAGTCTCTATCTGTAGTCCTTCCTGAACTCATGTTCTAACTCATGTTCTAACTCATGTTCTATCTGAGACATAACTCATATCGCATGGAATTCATCAATCTCGTTTGTCGATCTCTCTTTCAATCTGTGCCGATCATTCGAAAACCCAAAATCTATAAAATGGCCTGTCATTATCATTATTCCTCCTCCCGAAATCATATACTTTTGAGAAGAAACTTATCTTCAATATTTTTCTTAGACACTCGACGAAGTTATACTTGCATTCAAACATAGAATTCTGAGGGCAAGAATACTGAAAAGGCAAAATGGAGAAGAACAATCAAGATAATTCGAAGGAGTGAACACATATTCAGTGAGAGCTTTCCATTAATTTGTTTAGTTTATTTTCTCATTCTTTGTTGTTTGATTTTAGATTATTATTTAGATTAGGATTAACTTTGTTATTCTAGTTGTAGATTATCCATTTCATCATCATTCAAAAGATACATCTTTTTAATCTATTGTTACAATATTATTATTTAATTATTGTTATTATTATAAATATTATATTTTCATATTCTTTATATTATTATTAATATTAGCATTATTTTATTATAACTATGTTATTATCAATATATATAATATTTCTATTGTAGTGCCCCTCATGTTGTTCTCCATTAGACTGAGGATTGTTCTGTTAGGATAGACATTATGACACTTTGTTGATGTTATATTTTTTACTTTGATGATACCTTTATTTTTTGTTGTTATTTGAGTTTATGCATATGCTATGATATTTTTATGGACATGTGGAATTATGTGGATTAATTTAATTATGATCCTTATGTGTTTATATGATCATGGTTAATATGTGTTTATCTGGTGATTGTTCAATGTTGCTTTCTATGTAATTGGTTTTTGTACATTGATGTGATTACTTGTTTGATGTGTCTTGGTGAGAGGAACAATGATGCATTAGTCATTCATGAGTACCATGCTAAATTTCGATTTCCTTTCATAGTGTGTCTAACTGTATGTTTATATATATGTGTTGTTTGATCATGTTGTTTAATGCAGATTTCAGGTAATGAGTCCAATTAATGACTCGGTTTTAATAGGTTTTCTTATCTATTTGTTGTTGTTACCTTATACTTTGACACTTGGTTGTTAGCATTTTCCATGTTATTTCCTCAAAACCATCGACATTGGCCATGGGTTTATCCTTGTGATTTTTAATGGCATTAACATGCTATTTGAATTATCTATGTTGATTTTACATTTGGATTAATGAATGTTGCTTTAAGGTAGTTATAGATATGCAATTGTTTTTGTGTGCTAATGTTGTTATGAAAATGTAATCAAGCCTACAAATTTGAGGAAGATTCTGCTAGTTGGTCAGTTGCCAAGAAGTCAATGAGATGGTCATTAAAATTTCAATGGAGGGAAAATCCTAGATTGAATTAAAGAATGTCACTACCTTGTAAATGATAATGTTTGTTGGTTGAGAAAATATAGGAGTTTTTGTTATGTTAGATCTACATTAAGGCAAGATTGACTTGACTAGAGTCCACACATGCATAACCTTATTTCCTTTTATTATGCTTTCTGTAAATGGTTTCCTCCTAATTTGTTGGAGTTGACCACCTAGTTTTTTAATTAGTTAGTAGTTTCTCCTTCTATAAATAAGAATCAGATACTCCTTCTTAGAAGGATGATTTATCTAATGTTTCACTTATATTTCTAGTTCTCAACTAACACAAAAATGTTACTGTTCCATTGTAATCACATTTTCAATGAATAAAATGAAGTTATAAGTTTGTTGCATCTAAGTTAGTTTCAAGTGAATCTAACCCAAGGGGCCCACTTGATGAGGATTCCATCCTTTTAGCCTAATCATTATTTTTCTATTTAGTAATAGTTTCAATTTTGGAAACTTTATGTTCTTGCAACCACTAGAATTCTATTTTGTGACTGTTCTTGCAACCAAAGTAGATAGAGTAGTTTTCTATCTATTTGCTAAGATTTCTATTCCTATCATACATTTTAGTTCAGTATAATTACTATTTGATGTTCATTTATTATGTTACTTCCTTTCAATCAATTTACTTTTAGCATCCTATCTTTTATAGTTGTAGAATGAATATGGTGATAGTAGAAACCTAGTGCACATACAGTGTTGACCCATTTCAAGTTCACATCCCTGGATTGGCAATTAAATGAACCTTCATGATGAGAAAGATAAATATTCAATAAAGGTGTCAAGTGTCTAAGTTACAACTTTAGAAGATTAGTTGTTGAATCATTAGAGGAGGCCAACATATTTCGCACCATTATCGAGGATGGTGTATGTTAGGAAATGATGCCTCAACATTCTAGTTTCCCTTGAAGTCCTGGCCATTTTCTTCATATTTTGGGCTTCACCGCCATACCGCAAAGGTCTCTTGGAGGTGGCACAGTTCCAAGGTGAGTGGCTGTGGCAGATAGGTTCGGTGGTTACTACCCTACCGCACAACTTATTTTCTAAGCCGCGATGGGCATGGTAAAACCGTTAGCGGTTTTTGGCAGCAGTCTAGTGGCGGTTACCGCCATACTGTAGGTGGTGGGTCCACTCACCGTGGTAGCACGGTGAGACCATCCGCGCTTAGGTCTAGCGGTTACCTCCGCACTGCGGACAGTCAAGTGACTAACCGCAGTGACCGCAGTAAGACCGCCAGTGGCCTGGCTGGCGGTTATTGCCACACTGCGGATAGCCAAGTGACTTACCATGGTGGATGCAGTAAGACTGCCTACGGTCAGCCAAGATGGATACCTCTATATTGCAGTTAGAATTTGACAAGGCAGCGGTAGCATTGTAAGATGGCGAGACAAGGCTCAGTGAAGTCGTCAGTGAGTTTGGATGAGCTCACCACTATACCACAAGCTGGATCAACTGAGGCAGTGGTAGCATGATAGGGGGCGGGGTGAGCTCAAGTGGGCTCACTGCCATACTGCAAGTGGTAACATTGAGCTCAACGGTAATGCGGTAAGTGCTCGGATGAGCTCGAAGCTCAGTTGACTAAGCTAGACCCTGCTTGACTGAGCTGGACTGATTCTGTCAGTGCGATCAGCGAATGTGAAGGTGACACATGGCAAGTTAGCAACATTTGATTGATCGAAGAGCAAAGAGGTAAAGACAGTTATTGCAGGTTGTGGAAATAGAACCTGATTAAGGTGATGGATTTATTATCGGGGTGGCTCGATGCAATCTGTGCAAATCAGATGCATGCTTGGCTGTTTAATGCCATGAACCTAAGGTTCAATGATTGGTTGGATAATTGAATGCAATGTATGGCTCGGTCAGAGATATACATTAAAATATCTAAACCAAAAGGTGGTAGGTGGTAAGAGAGAAGTTGACAAAGAGAGACATGGAGGGTTTTCGAGCAGTATGCTAAGGCATTGCAACTATGAACACTCTGTCTCTTGAATCTATTGTGAGGCCTGGGGTCTATGTTGGTCGAGAGGCTGGCTGTGATAGTCTGTTATGAGGAGCTGAAGGGAATCTATGTAGAAATGACATATGGATGTCATTGCATCTACATGAAGGTTCTAGTTTTGTTGCCTGCCTCTTTTCTCCTGTTGGACAAGATGTAACACTCCTAGAAGAGCATAGCTCTGCATATTTTGTATTGTAATCCTTTTACTGAATAATATAATCTTAGTTGAATTTTTTGGAGGGTGGGTTTTTTACTCGAAAGGGTTTTCCCCACATATATCAGTATGTCAATACTGCTTGTCTTTCATGGTTATCTGCTTGTGTTGAATCTATTTTTTTTTTGCATTTACTTCTCTCAGAGGATCAATGGGGGATACTCTATGCCTACTTCCACTTTATGGTACAATTGTGTGTGTCTTTGATGTGATTTTGAATTGAAATCACTGAGGCACTACTATCTTAGATGCCTATCTTGATGATAGACTGAACTCCTTATCCCCAACAAGTGGTATCAGAGCTAGTAGCTTGTTGCTCGTGATACCAAAAAGTGGTATTAGAGCATGTTTGAAGGAGGTCGAGGCTTGATGATACCAACTAGTGGTATCAAAGTATTCTCCTAGTTGCTGAAGTTCTGGAGTTTCTCCTATGCTGATTTCTTCACCTGGCAAGCTTGAGGAAGTCTAGAGAAATCGGTTGGTGATTGATCCTTCGATGAGTGGAAGTGTGTGCTTCATTGATTCAATACATAGTTTTGAAAGACGCAGGAGAGGCATGGGGTTGATCATATTGTGCCAATGTGATATGAAGCTCCTAGCTGGTAACAAAGTTCTTGGTGCAAAGGGTGTGAGATGTGTTCATGATTGTGTTGCAGTGAAGTGTGTTGTTCATACTGGGTGTCTGTGTGAGAGGCTCCTAGGTAGTATGGACTTGCTTGTGTTGTTGATTAGCTATGGAGAGTTGTTCTTGTGTTGGGTTTTTTTGACTTAGCACTGAAGGCAGTTTCTTTGGTGCTCTAATTGCATGGAGGCTATGAAGTGACCTTGGTGGTCTGCAACTTCTAGATAGCCTGGCTCTCTCATTTTCTTGTGCATGACTGTGGTGTTGGAACTGGTCTGAAATGGACCTATTGTTCCCATGTGCCTGTGTCTTGCACTTGCATGGTTTTAGTTTCATGTCTTTGGCTCTTGAGGTTTTCTGTAGACTTTCCTAAAAAGTCTATGTTGCATATTCATTTTTTTCATTGTTCTGGTTAACTGTGATGGTTGTGTGCAGACTCTTGATTCTTCCAGATGAGAAATGAAGATGGAGATGCATGGGTTTTTTATAAACACTGTGGTTTTATAGGTTTTACATGGTCAAGGAAAACTTGCATTGCGTGGAGCTGTTGTCTGCTATTTTCTAGACCCTAGTTTCTGGGGTGTGACTAGATGAGATAGCTACAATTCGACATGTATCTTGAGGAGGTTTGTTGTCTTCTCTGCATGGGAGTGTTGGTATGTGTTTTACCCATTCAACATTTGTGTGGTGTGTTTTCTTAATGGTTGCTTGGACTATGGTGCTTGAGTTGTGGACGTGATTGGAAAATCAGATTTGGTCTTTGATCTGGTGTTTGAGGCATGGTGGTCTACATGGTTGTTCTCTTTGAGATCTCAATATTGCAATTTTCCAGTGTGATAATAGATTTGTAGGGTTTTCATTTGAAGTGGATCTCTGAGTTGTGTGGCTGATAGATTAGCTACCTATTAACTATTGTGAGACAACTCAGGATGGGACTATTTATATCCATGTGATTGCTTCTATGTTGTTGCAAATCTACTAGCTAACCTTATCTATGGTCATAGCTATTTTGAGATGAGATGATGGATGGCGTTGGAGTACCTGAATATTCAGTGATGTGAACCTATAGCATGTGGGTCACGTTGTCATGAAAATCTTGTTACACTAGTTAGTGTAATATTTTGACCGTGATAGTGTGGTCAGTCATGGTACTTGGAAAGCCCGGTGTCACATTGCAGTGGGAGCTTTAGCAATGATTGGTGTCCTTCTTTGGTGTTGCAGATGTGTTCTTTTGCATCTGCATGTTCACTATTTCAAGGTGTGCAACATCTTGGAGCCATGGAAGACATTGTTAGTTTTGGCTGAGTTGCTGGTGGTGCTTGACAAGTGATGTTGGTTTAGAATTCGTTTTCTTTATGTCATGTATACTCTTTCTTGTGCATTAGAGTTTTGGCATGTTGCTTTGCTCTTGAAGACCATGGACATTTCATTTGAAGCATGGTATCTCCTAAGGGGGGTGTGTAGATCATGGTGTCATGATAAGTTCCTGGTTCAACTGGTTTGGAGCTTTGACAATGGTTTGGTGGGTTTCTCTATGTTTTGAGTGCATTAGTCACATGCTGGTGGACTTTATGGTTGCTGCAGTGTTGCAGATTGGAATCAACATGAGATGACAAGTTGTTGATATTGATGGATGCATGGAGAATAAGGTGAGGCTAGAATTCTTATGAGAATGTTGTTATAGCTGAAAGTCTGAGAAGCCTGCACCTTGGTTGAATGTGAATTCAACAGAGACCTTGAAGGAGAATGCTCTTTGGTAAGTCACGGTGACCTGTACATCTTGGAGGAGCATGTTTTCTTTTCTCCTTGGTCTGCTCAGCAATGTTCCTATGAAAGGTATTTTCCCATTATACTTTTCAAGTGTGTTATGCTTTATCTTTTATTGGTATGAATCTTGAGTTATTGTTTTAAGATTCTGGAGGATTTGTAATGGAAGATGGATAGCATGGTTGATCTCCTTGTGCTTTTGAGGACTAATAGGAGATGTGTATGGGTTAGTCTGATCTTCTTGAAACTTACATCCATGGTTTTTTTGGGTGTTGTTAAGGCTTTCCCTTTGGGATGTAAAGAAGATCATTATTGTCATAGCTGGCTTATTGAAGTGTTTGTAGAAGGGCATATTTTTTGATTTGTTGTTTCTCTCTAATCTCGTCTTGTTCTTCCTAATTTTTCTTTTGACTTTAGATGTGAGATGTCTTTTTGGAGCCATGGTGGTCTTTTTTCGTCATGTGCTATCACTTTGGTGATGATGCGTAGGTTCCTGTGACCTCTTTCTTTAGTTAGATTTGGAGTACCTTGGAAGAACAGTGGAAGGTGTTGAGAGAAAAATTTCTTGCAGCAGGTGGTTGCAGGTTGTGCAGATCAGAGTGGGTGTCCCTTGGAACTACAGGGTTACTTCTTCAATATGCAAGGTTTGGTGGACTTGGTATGCCTAGATCATTTCTGATGGTGCCTTGTTTGCACTCATCTAGACAGTACCCTTGCAGTGGGAGTACTTGGACATGTGTAGTCTTTTGGCTAGTTGACACATGGTGCTTGTGTTTGTTGTTGTTGGGTTGGCTATATGATGGCGTGAGTTTAATGATGTTCGGGCATGTCCAAGATCATGATGGGCCAAAAAGTGGCGATGTGTAAGTGATATGATGGCCCATGTGGCTAGCGACTTCTTTTTTACCCAAAATTGATGAAATGAAAAAGGTTTTTAAAGGAGATTCCTAGCTTTCCACCAATATAAATAATCTTTTACTTTGAATTTAATAAATAATTATTATTCATTTTCTATTTGAATTATGACTAAAATCCTGATTGATAGGTTGATTGAAAAACATCTATATCTTTCAAAGCATATCACATTTTTTGAATCTAAAACATGCGTCACATTCTATGCTTCACATACTATAGGATTAAAAAAAAAGAATTGAATTTCATGAAGTTTTGACCAAGTTAAGGTGGTTAGACATATGAGTTTTTATATTTTTAAAAATTTGTAATAAAAAAATCATAATTAATTATTTACTTGGAAAAAAGTTACAAAACAATATGCATCACATCGGGACATGAGTCTTCTACTTATATCTAAAATATTATAAAAAAATATTATCATTTTATTGTGGCTAGGGTGGTCAGATAGACACCTACTTCTTATTTTTTCCATGAAATTTAAGTACTACTACATTGAAATTTCGAATTTTCACCAAATATATATATTTTAAATTAAAATAAACCTAGTAGCTTAGAAACTACATTCAATTTGAAACATATTCTATTCTTACATATTTTTGAAATAATATATATACTTATTCAAAGTTTTATGTCAAGTTGCCTAACTCTAATTTTTCTTAATTTTATTGCCATTTACGGGCCTGTTTTTTCCATGTTGATCCTGCACATGCCCATTCATACCTTTAAGGTATGGGTGGTTGGATGGTTCAACATGAGTTGTGGGTGCTGGTTTTCAGCTGCGTGGGTTTGATCAGTTGGATGAGAGCAGTCATTTATATGGTTGTTTTTCTAGCTGATGGCTTTATCTTGTTCTAGAGAATGGTTCTCTTTCTGTGTTCGCGTTGTGCCTTGTTGCTACTCTTGTGGTGCCTTTGCTGCCTAAAGGATCAGATGTTTGCATTCCTAAGAATGGTGTTTTTGAACACCTTGGCATGTTCCTGTGTTTGGAGTTGTTGCCTGAGATGGTGGCCTTTTTTTGGATGTCATTGTAGGTGTCTTGGTTGGAGCGTAGAAGCATGGTGTTGGTCCTGTTCGAGTTGGGAGGAAGCCTGAATGTCATCGTCAAGTGGGAGTTGTTGGGAAATTGATGCCTCAACATTCTAGTTTCCCTTGAAGACTTGGTCATTTTCTTCATATTATGGCCTTTACCACCATACCACAAAGGTCTCTTGGAGGTGGCACGATTGTGCGGTGAGTGGCTATGGCGGACAGGTTTGGTGGTTACCACCGTATCGCGTGACTTGTTTTCTCAGCCACGGTGGGCATAGTAAAACTTTTGTCAGTTTGTGGTAGCGGTCTGGTGGCGGTTACCACCATACCACAGGCACTAGGTCCACTCACTATGGTAGCGCACTGAGACTGCTTGTGGTTGGGTCTGGCGGTTATCACCGCACCACAGACAATCAAGTGACTAACTCTGGTGGTCGTGGTAAGACCGCCAGCGCCCTGGCTAGTGGTTACCACCACACTATCGATAGTCAAGTGACTAACCATGATGGTCATGGTAAGACTGCCTACGGTCAGCCAGGACAGCTACCACCATACCACGGTTATAATTTGACAAGTCAACAGTAACGTTGTAGGATGGCGAGATAGGGATCGATGAATTTGTCGATGAGCTCGGATGAGCTCACCACTATATTGTGAGGTGGATCGGCTAAGGCACCGGTAGTGCGGTAGGGGGTGGGGTGAGCTCAGGTGGGCTCACTTCCATACCGCGACCGGTAACGTTGAGGTTGGCAGTAACGCGATAAGTGCATGGATGAGCTTGAAGCTCAGTTGACTGAGATAGACCATGCTTGACCAAGCTAAATTGATTTTGTCAGTGCGATCAGTGAATGTCAAGGTGACATGTGGAAAGTTGGGAGCATCTACTTGACTGAATACCAAAGAGGTAAAGATAGTTATTGCAGGCTGCAAAAATAGAACCTAATTAAGGTGATGGATTTATTGTCGGGATGGCTCGATGCAATCTATGCAGATCGGATGCATGCTTGGTTGTTCGATGCATGAACCTAAGGGTCAGCGATTGGTTGGATCATTGAATGTGATGTATGGCTCGGGCAGAGATATACATTAAAATATGTAAACCAAAAGGTGGTAGGTGGTAAGAGAGCAGTTGACATAGAGAGACATGGAGGGTGTTCAAGCAGTATGCTAAGGCATTGAAACTATGAACACTCTGTCTCTTGAATCTGAATGATGTGAACCTGATGTGAGGCCTTGGGGTTGTGCTAGCCGAGAGGCTGGTTGTGATAGTCTGCTATGAGGAGCTGAAGGGAATCTATGTAGAAATGACATATGGATGTCATTAGATCTACATGAAGGTTCTATTTTTGTTGCCTGCCTCTTTTCTCCTATTGGACAAGATGTAACACTCCTAGAAGAGCATAGCTCCGTATATTTTGTATTGTAATCCTTTTACTGAATAATACAATCTGAGCTGAATGTTTTGGAGGGTGGAGTTTTTTACCCAAAAGGGTTTTCCTTGCATATATCAATGTGTCAATATTGCTTTTCTTTCATGGTTATCTACTTGTGTTAAATTTGTTATTTGTTTTGCATTTACTTCTCTCAGAGGATTAATGGGGGATACTCTGTGCCTGCTTCTACTTTATGGTATAGTTGTGTGTGTCTTTGATGTGATTTTGAATTGAAATCACTAAGGCACTTCTATCTTAGATGTCTATCTTGATGATATACCGAACTCCTTATCCCCAATAGTGTCAAACTAGGAAGTATTTCAGAGTCATTTTCAGTTTCTTTCTTGTTTTTGGTATTTCAAAAGTTTGTTTTCAACATACCCTTCATTAGACTAGGTAATGACCCACTATTCTTTCACCAATTCTTTGTGTGAGTTGGTTGATACTGAGTAATACTGCATGCATGAGGGTAGGAGAAGAGATTTTTTAGGGATATTCCTTCCTAATTACACTAACCCTAATAACCAACTAGTTGAGTTTTGAAATTTTCTAGAAGAAGAAAAATAAACCCTTTTGCTAAAGCATTTCTGGATTTGTCCATTTCAAAAACTTCCTCTGAAGAACAAGCTACACAAAATCTGATTGAGATCCCATTTACTCTTATAATACATCAAGTAAATATGGTTGCACTAGCTTGGCCTAACAAGCCAACCTTTCATTTTCATATCCCCCCACAAAATGATGTTGACAACATTAGGAACATTCTTGCTTCATCTCTTCCTAAATTCTATGGGCTTGTAATAGAGGACCCATAGATTTTCTTGTTTGAATTTGATATCATATACAAAAGCTATGATTACACTACTAATGCTCATAGGCTTAAGTTGTTTCCTACTACTTTGAAAGAAGTTACATTAAGATTGTTTATGAGCTTAGGAATGAATACTATAAATATATGGAATGAGATGAAGGAAAAGTTTCTTGAGAAGTATAAAGAATATTGTGGAGGTAGTGATATGAGAGGAGGTGATATCTTCAGGATGCAGTAGAAGGAGGATGGAAGTTTGAAGGAATATTTGTCAGGGTTCTAGTTTATTTTGGAGAATTCTCCACACCATGCACTCAATGAATAGTCTCAAAATTTTCTCTTCCTTATAGGAATTAGTGAGGCTTGTGTTGATGCTCCAGATTTGATAGGAGAAGGATATATCACTCAAGTGCTTCGAGATTCTATTAAGAAGATATGTTAGAATTAATCTAGAGTAGCTATAAAGAAAGGGAGAGGTTACCAATCTTCTCTAGGTAAATATTTTGTTAGTGGAGTTTCAAAGATGGAAATCACTATCTTGTTGTTAGACTTCAAGCAATATATCATTTAAATAATATGGCAACCCAGTTAGATACCTATTGTTGGTGTTTTCTACACAACAACAACTCATACATAATATAATATCCTATCTCTCTTGAGAGGTAAATCTCTATCAGCAAGCCTTGGGAGATAACCCCAAGGTCTCTAATGTCGGGTCTTGACAATGCAAACACAACTCAGTGATAAATGTGAAAATGCTAGTAATCAAAAAGGGCCTTACAAAACAACTACTAGAAGTTCCAAACTCATTGTATTTTGCAGTATTTTGATGCTTTTAATCCTAAAACTAACCCAAATTTAAAGAAATAGGAAAAGAGATAAAGGGGTTTTAGAGAGAGAGTTTTTGGAAAGTAAACTAAACCTAAGACCAACAATGTTGATGAATCAACACTTGAAATGGACCAATCTTTCAAAACTAAATTCTACTAAACCTAGATTAACCTTGCAGTATCACAATAGTAGTGCAATCTTCTAAGGAATGAAAATATTTTTGAATCATAAGAATTCATAAAAATCAACCTTATCCAATGATTGAAATGAATAAACACCCACAACCAAACTTAGCACATAAAATCAAGGCTAGGGCTAACTTTTCACATCAACTTACAATAAGAAAGCTGCTAAAAGTATGGACCAAAGATCGCTCAAGCACTTCAAATATTAAACCATAAACACCATCACATCCTATTTAACTCTAAAATCTAACATGCAACTGATAACCTAAAAGAAAATTTAAAGATATGGAATAACCAAAACCATGCAAAGTGGAAAAACACAAGAAAGAGAACCAAATAACAATGTCTTTAATTATATTGAACCACCCAAATTTGCAACAATTCAGTATTCTCAACGTTTCAAGACTTTCTCTCAGAAAATGCTAACTTCTATCTCAACTACAACTATTACAACAATTTCTAACCCTCAAAAATGAAGCAAGAGCCCCAATTTATAGACAAAACTACCAAGGGCGGCCAAAAATTAGGGCCCACAAAGCTAAGTTGGCCAGGGGTTCAAATTTCACCATGTTTAGTTGGCCATGTAAGGATGACTTAAAGATTTTTTTGAATAAAGATAAATTTACATCCCAAAACTTGTCAATAGGGCCCCGAGAAAACTTTAAGACCCTCTGACATGCTCTATTCTTAGTTTGTAATTGAATTTTTCCACCTCCTGCATGATTGACGCGAATCTTAGGTGGCAACGACCTGGCTATCTTCTCCTTCCCTGTCAACTTTTCATTTATTTGTTAATTCCTTAATTTTTTCCAATATTTCCTTTACATCTACTGGGTCTAGGATTGGAATGAATTTAATTTTTATTTTATGACCTTTAAATTCTTACAAATATTGTGGAATCACCTTATTCCATTCAATTTGTGGTTCATGATATTTGTCTAGCTTGGAAATATAAATGTTGCATCTTCCAGGTGGTCTTTTTTCTATTGGAGCATTATCAAAAGGGGCATAAATTTCATGTTGTCAAGCCTATAATCTATCAATGTTCATGTTCTTCTGGAGAAATTTCCTTCTCCTAGTCATTATCTCCAGAAAACTAACACAACTGTTGTATATCTTTTTCATCTTTCCCTATAATTTCATTATCTTCTTCAAAACTTTAGTGAGGAGCTCTTTCCTGTAATTCCAGACTTCAATCCACTCCTTCAACTTTCCAATTTCATCTAGAGAGAAGAAGTTTAACTTGGCCAATTGGTCCTTAGGTATTTTCAAAATTTTCTTTAATTCTTCAACAGAAAATTCATCAACCTTCTTGTAGTTTGTAGTAAATTGTGAAGTATGCTCAAGAAAATCAAAATTATTGGTGTGAATTTTGAGAATTTTCTCAATTACTTCATCTCCCCTATTATTAACATCCTGCAACCACTCATGAGTGTTATGAGTACAAAACTTCAACCTCTCAATTTCTGACACTGCCTCCTTAGGCAATAATCCTTTTTGAATTATGCTTTAACTTCCCACAATTTTCAAGGGATTCATTAAACGGTTAACATACCTGTAGACATCATTTAGTTACCTCTTCATCTTCTCTTTTTCCTCTGTTTCTCTATCCAATCTTCTCAAAATTTCCTAAGAAGACTATTGAAACTCTTCCTTTTCTTGTTCTCTAGTGGTTGGCCCTATATTTATAGTTTTCACCTTGTAATCAAATGGCCTAACCTCATATTTGAACTTATCAGTTGCATGCACTACTATATGGACAAATCTATTATCAAATTCATCTAGTGCAATATTTGAAATTGTTCATTCTCTTTTCCTTTTCTTAGGCTGCCCCCATTGTTCCAATAATTTATCCCAACTTGGGGTCTTTTCTTGCATAATTATTGGTTTCTTACTTATCCTTTTCTCAATCCATTCTAGAATAGCAGGTTGTTCTGCATTCACCTCCAAAGAAGGAGCCTCTTGTTCACCCCTATCTTGTTATGGACTACCAAATATCTCTTCCACATTCTTCTTTGTTTAAGGCTAATCTTCTTTCTCTGGGGATTTAGTTTACTTCTCTCGAATGACCTCTGATTCTATATTTCTCCTATGCACATTAGAGTCAAGTTGTTCCAATTCTTGCATCGTCTGCTTCCATTCCTCATTGGTAGGAGTAGAGACTTCATCATCCTCCAATTCATGTTATTCAGGGTCATTGGATATATTACCCTCTTCCTAGATAGCCTCTTCTGATGTTTATACATTCTAAAGAGGATAATTAATCCTTGTATTCACTTCTTTTTCATGATTGTTAGTGGTAGGTACTTCTTCATCTTTCACCTTCTCTTCTACTTTCTTTGTCAGAGCTGCCTTATGCCTGGGAGGACTTTTCCTTACATGGGTTTTTTCTTGAGAAATGTCTATCTCCACAACCTTAGGTGAGGAAGGAGCATCAGTATCTACATTTCCTTTTTTGAATTTTGTTGCCTTTTGTCTTTCTATAGCCAATCTTGTTTTCTTCACTGGTTGAGATGTCTCACCTTCTACAACAATAGTGTTAACTTCAGGAGTCTTCTTGGTTTGAGGAGATTTTTTCTCTCCTTGTTTCACTTGTGCTTGGCTCCTAGTCTTCCTCTTGATTGATACTAGTTTATCACTCTCCTACTCTTCACCACCATGAGACTCAGAGACATCATCCTTTTCATCTTTTTCTCCTTCTTTAGAATGAGATTCCATTTATCCCATGAAGTCATATGTGAACTTGGTGCCATCAATTTCCAATTCCTGCACCCTTTGCTTCACCCATTATGTTGAATATCTCTTGAATGGCTCAGTTATCTAATCAAGATCTATTTTTTATCCTTCTAACTAGTTTATTTGTGGCAAAGGTTTATTCTTGTAGGGTTCATAATCTTGTTGTTACACCAGGTTCACCTCCTCATCCCACACTTTATCTAGAACTTTTGCAAATTTGTACAGCCTTATTAGTTTGAGAGGAAATCTAGAAAATCTACTCCTAAGGACCTCAAATTCATCTCTACAATTTGCCTAATAGTCCTCTATGTGGTCCTTATGCTTGAATTTTCTATTGGATTGCTTCATGGCCTTTCCATAAGGATCAAACTTATTCCTGCTAGTATGAGAATACAATTCAAATTGTGTCATCTCCTTCTCAGAGTGTTGAGAATTTTGAATGGAAGGGCGTGATTCTAAATTCCCAATCCTTAATGGAAACTCTACTCCCAATCCCTTCTTCATAACCTATTGTAGAATCTCCTCAAAGGCTATCATCTTCCTTGTCAATTTCAGAATTAGAAGTTTGTTTGTTGGATACCATGGTAATATGAATAGGAAATCTAGGGATCCTTGCACCCAGATGTATGTAAATTTCAGAAATTAGATGATTAAATCTAGGTCATCAGTGGATAATCGAACATGGAGGTAATTTTGTAGCAACCTGGGAATAAACATGAAGAAAGCATCATTTTCCCTTCTATACTTGGTAGTCTTATATTGCATTTAGGGATATACATCCCAAATTTTGTATTTTCCCAATGTTCCCTTGTAGCCAAGACCTTTGTATTTGGTTTCTCTTGCCAACATGTATACCAGATATGATGTCATGGTGAACCTATCTATTTCTTGTACACTTCTTAATTGAGAATATAGGTTATTGCTTATGATTCTTGCCCAGTGGTAAAGCTTGTTAGCCACAATTTGTGTGATGGGGAAGAACATCAAAGGATGGAAGATGTGAGATTCTTCTTTTCCCATTACCCTGATCAAGAGAGTTATAATGTCATGATACCCCATCTTAAAATCACTTCTATGAAATTTCTTGGGAAATTTAGAATAATAAGGCTTAGGTTTAAGTATCCAGGAATTGCTCATGATCTCCAAAGCTCTGTTGGGGTCCTCATGATATAAATTGATTGCTTCCCCAATATTTATCTCCTCAATCAAGTGGTTATGTGAAGCAATATTAAAAATTTTTGCAATAGATTATTTTATGAGATTGGCCATAACTCTAAATTATGTCCCAATTATGATCCTTGTTCTGGAGTCATAGTGTTTTACACATTCTAGAACTAGCTCTAGGAATAGTTGTGTCGAAGGGAATCTTGCTGCCTATGACAAGCCATTGTGAGTGAGGACTTGAGCTAGCTAAGTTGGTGCATTTCCATACATTCTTTGATGCAAATCATCAAAGTCTACATGACCAATATTCATGTCTCCAATCTTGGCCCAAGCATAAGCAATCTTGGACTTTGGCCAGATACCTTTGAAGTCGTACTTCATCCTTTCAACTCTCTTTTTAAATTCTTCTTGCACCAAAGCACCTTTCATTTTGGATATCTTGTCATGACTCAGCTCTACCTACATCAGTTAGAGAAATGACCAAATCACCAAAATATAGAAAAAATACAACATATTATATCATTCCCATGAAGCATCAATATATGCAATGATAATGCCATTAAACGCAAAATGATAGTAATTTAAACTCTAATGGAAATATAATGCAAGCAACTCACCTTGAAAGATTTCATTATCACAAAATACCTCTAAATTATTCATCATCTCATGGAATGATTAAAGAACCCAATATGCAAATACTCCATCTATCGGCATTGAAATTTTAAAACAAAATGAAGAAGGGTCAGTTAATTTGAGCTAGCTCAGATTCCTTGACCAAATCAAAGCTTGGGTAATCTGAGAAATATTGGATATCCCAGATTAGGCATGCTTCTACTTATGATCATCAATTTTTTTCAATTTGTGGGGATCCCTTGACATGGTTTAGCATATGAACCCATCAAATACCTCAAAATCACACAACAATTTTTTTTTACTTGAGACTCAATTCATGCTAAACATTAGGAGTTCAAATTTCACAAAGTTCAAATATTTTTGGCAACCTCAGATTACCCGGGTGAACTATCATTTGGGTAATCTGAACTAGCTCGAAATCATGAAATCACAAAATGACAGATGGGATCAATTTTTGCTAAGTGACCATCATTGAGTTTGGGTTTTTCACATGCAAGGAATATTCAGATAATCCAAGGTGGCTTAGATTCTCCAAGTAGATTAGGGCTCGGTAAATCTGAGCTACCTCAAAATTCTTGTGTTTCACTCGAGATTGAAATTTTTTCTCAGTGCCAAAAGTTTACCCTATCAAAACAATAGATGATAACCATTTCACCTCCTTTAAGATTGAATCGATGTTATTTTGAAAGGGGGTTCAAGTTAAATAACCCATTTAATAATTCTTAACACCATTCATTAACTTTCAAGAAATAGAGTGACACTTTTAAAAAAGATCTTGCCAATAATTATGAAAATAATGATGCAACAATTGAATTTTAAGGTTTTTGACATATTTCAATTATCCAATGTAATTAAATTGAAACCCATTTAGCTTTTCAAATGAAACCCTCAAAGGATGAAATCCCTAAATGGAAAAGTGGGAAACAATTTAAGACTAAAATCTTGAGCTCAACAAATGACTTGCCATATAGGTAAAAATAAAGCAAATCCACCCAAGAAATACCGAAAGCATACCTTGCAAAGGCACACAATGAAATAATGCAATGGTAGCACAAAAACAATAACCTTTGAACCCTAGAATCATCACACAAAGAAACAAAATCCAACATTAAAGCTCAGACTAGATGCAAAATGGAGGCAACCTTCTAAATTCAAAACTCACACAAATGCAGAATGAAAAAATGACCTCTCAAATCATATTTTATTTCCAAATTGGTCATTAAAACACCCAAGATTGAGAAATTAATGCCAAAATATATGCCCCAAAAAACTTAGAAATGTGAAGGGAGGCCAGATCCGAGTAATCCAAGGGACCTCAGATTTTCCTGATAGACTAGGGTTTAGATAATCTGAGGCACCTCAAAATTACCGAACCTACTCATTACTTAGCAAATTTTTCTTTAAATCCAAAATTTCTAGAGTGGATCCATTTCCCAAGAGCAAATCCATCATTCAAATGTTGTAAAGGGCATCTCAAATGCATATTAAACGTTAAGCACAAGGGTGAAATGAGACCAAAACCAAAAGACCTATCCCTTTAGGGGACAATGTCATGACCCTATGACAAACACATAAGAAATCAAAGTGAGAAAATAGGATCTCTACCTTCAGTGAGGCGTGTGTGCGAAAATTGCACAACAATACCCTTCAAGAAAAGAAGAAACATGAGGAGGCAAAGGAAATGTTGGTAGAATACTCTCCTCATTGCATGAAAAGAAATAAGGAAGGAAAATGTAAAATGTCGGCCAATATTGATAGCAAGCACATTCCACCTAAATTCAAGACAATTGAGGGAGATGAAGATTAGGTTTTCTATGCTGTACAAAGAAGGCCATGGGCTCCAAGACAATGTATGCCACTAGAACCCATTATATTTTAATGGACCTTACATTAATTATTATGTATTTGGTAATCAATGGCAGCCCCAATATCCATCCAAATTTGGAGGTTATCAACCTCATTCTTCGAATAATCCTCAAAATACCTAGCCTAGTTACCAAAATACTCCACCCCCATGGCAGAAAAACCTCGAAAATTGGTAGCAACCTTAAGGAAACTGGAAATAGACATCCCAATGGTAGCAATGGCCAAGCCAGTTAACTAGTTACACGCAACCATCTTCATAGCCTCAACCACTTGCAAAAATGCCCCCTCCTAACTCAAATACTATCACACCTAGACCTACTCAGTTACTAGCCCAACCCACACCCCACCCAAATAACAAACCACAACAACAACCAAATTATTCTACAGATCCAAACCAATGTCTTGCCTATGCTGTGATTTTGAGAAATATCCACTTGCATTCAGGAACTACTTTTCCATCACCTTCCACTCATATTATTACATAGCTTCCTATGGAAGAGGAGGAGCCTCAAAATCTACCTCATGCACCTGCTTAGTCAAGTGTACCTATGAATTTTGAACGAGTTCAATAGTCTGATCTAGAACCACCATATCCTCAAAGGTTAGAAGTTGTTAAGAAAACCAAGGAAACAACCTTCGATATTTTTTATCAGTTGAAACACATATGTGTCAAGATACTCCTATTCCAGGCTATACAAAATGTTCCCATATATGGTAAGGAAATAAAGGAAGCATGCCTTAAAAATCTTGGGAGGGAAAAGAAAGACCCCACCACTATCCATGTAGTAGGGTAGTTTGTTGATATCATGCTTGGGAAAGTCATTGTTCCTAAATAAACTAACTTGAGAAGTCCTGTAGTTGAAGTCATCATAAATGGTATCCAAGTAAACAATTCTCTAATAGATTTTGGGGTAGTTATTAATGTGATGACTCAGGACATCCTACAACAACTGAATGTTACAAATCTGAGACCTAATCCCACGGTCTTGCAGCTTGTTGACGGTTCTAGTCTCAATCTTGATGGTGTAGTAGAAGACCTTGTTATTATTCTAGACTCTTGGGAATATCTTGTAGATTTTATGATCCTTTCCCCTAAAGGTACATTAGGAGGATATCCCATTATTTTGGGAAGGCCATGGTTGGCTACACCAGATGCCTATATTGGATGTTAGACAAGGACATGACTATTTCTGATGGCAGAAGTACTAAAAATATTTCTCTTTATCCTCTTACTCAGCCATCCCATGGTATGGATAACCCTATCTAGCCACATGTTGGTGAAGAAGCCGAGGAGATCAATTTAGTGGTAAAAATCATGATGATTGGCATACGTACTTTCATGTAGTTATAGGAAGAGGATGAAATATTGTCAAATATAAATTAGAACAGTTATGAAATGCATGAAGAATCACTTGCTCCTGAGACTAGTTCTATTGGTCCATTGTAGACACTTATGCCTACTCTTCCTCCACCAGAACTTCCTGTAGAAACTGGTATGTCTCATACATTGTTGTGGCATGAACTAAGAATGCCATGAATCAGTGAAATAACCGTGATAGAGTTGATAACACAAGTACAAATTTCATAAGGTAAACATTTGAACACCAATAACAAGCTTACTAAGGAGTAGTAGTTGTCCCTGAAAAACTTGTTAAAAAAGAATCAACATGCATTTGCATGGAATTTCCATGACATGAAATGATTAGATCCTAATCTCTATACCCAGAGGATCTATATTAGAGATGACTTCACACCTATAAGAAAACCAAAAAGGAGAATCAATCTTGCATTAAGAGAGATTTTCAAAGGAGAACTACAAAATTTATTGGATGTTGGATTCATCTATCCCATCTTAGACAACCAATGGGTGTCTCCTTTGGTGATTGTGACTAAAAAGGGAGGTAAATGAATATTTTGTATTAACCATAGAGAATTAAATTCTTCCACCAAAAGGGATCACTTTCCTCTTCCTTTCATAGATCAAGTATTGGATTCAATTGCAAGCAAGAAGTATTTTTCCTTCTTGGATGGTTTCAGTGGCTATAATCAAATACAGATTGCACCTGAGTACCAAGAGAAGACAAATTTCAACTATCCTTGGGGCACTTATGCCTATTCAGTGCTTCCATTTGGTCTTTGCAATACACCTACAACTTTCTAGATAGTATTCATTAGTATCTTCTCATATATTTCACATGAGTGCATGGAAATCTACATGGATGATTTAACAACTTATGGTACTAATTTTGATGAAGCAATGGAAAAACTAAAGAAGGTTCTACAAAGATGTGAAGACCATGATCTATCATTAGATGATGAAAAATTCTTCATGAATATGCAAGAAGGAGTAGTCCTTGGTCACTATATCTCTCACAAGGGAATTTAGGTGGATCTAGCCAAGATTGAGGTAATTACCAATCTCTCTATTCCTACAAAATAAAAATATGTTAGGATTCTATTGGGTCATGTTGGCTATTATAGGCATTTCATCAAGGATTTTAATAAAATGGAAGCACCATTCTATAGTATTTTGACTAAAGATGTTGATTTCTAGTGGATAAAATATTGTGACAAAGCATCTTCTGCATTGAAGGAAGCCTTAACCCATGCTCCTATACTCAAGGGTCCTAATTGAGAACTCCCTTTTCATATTCATAGAGATACATTTGATTATGTCATAAGAGCTAGCTTGGGACAAAAAGAGGGAACCATTGATAACTCAATCTACTTTGTCAGTGAAAACCTACAAGGAGTAGAGTTTAATTACATTGTGATAGAAAAGGAAATGTTGGCAGTTATATATGGCCTCAATAAGTTTAGACACTATATCACTGGGTATCAGATCTTTGTGCATACAGAGCATGCAACCATAAAATATTTCATGAACAAGCCCTTAATTATAGGAAGATTGGAAAGATGGTTGTTACTCATGTAGAAGTTTGATATCACCATCATAGACAAGCCAGGGAAAGAAAATATTGGAGAAGAATTTCTCTTAAGGTTGACTACATCTAAGGACACTCAAGTCATTGATGACTCCTTCCCTAATGAACACTTATTTTCCATCAGTATCCACACACCTTGGTATGTACATATAGGAAATTATATAGTCACAAGCCAAGTTCCCCCTCATTTCTCTCCAAAAGAGAGTAGTGTTCTCATTGAGAAAACTTTTCCTTTCTCATGGATTACATGATTCCTATTCTATACTGGACAAGATCATGTGATGAGGAGATGTGTAAGATAAGATGAGATATATGATATACTGCATGCATGTCATAATGAGCCATGTGGAGGACACTTTACAGCTAAGAGGACAACAATGAATATTCTTAATACAAGATATTATTAGCCCACACTTCATAAGGATGTAGGGAAGTATACTAGGAAGTGTGATAGATGCTAGAGAATGAGCTGGCCAATTCATCACACCATTTGATAAATGGGGACTTGATTTTGTGGGTCCAATTAATCCACCATCAAATGGAAAATCCTACATCTTGGTTTGCACTGATTATGTGACCAAGTGGGTTGAAGTTAAAGCTATGAAACATGCTAGAGATAATAAGGTTGTAGAATTCCTCTATGAGGAAATTTTCACACATTATGGGGTTCCAAGAGAGATAGTGACAAATCAAGGGGCTTAATTTACATCAACCCTTATTACATCATTGGTCAATCAATATAACATTAGGCATAGAAAGTCTACCTTCTATCACCCTCAATCCAATGGGTAGGTTGAGGTGACCAATAGGGAAATAGAGGCTATTTTGACCAAAGCAGTGGCTATTTATAGAAAGTATTGGGCAAATAGGCTTCTAGAATCTATCTAAACCTATAGAACTAGCTGGAAGACAACCACTAGTTTGACACCTTTTGAATTGTTGTATGGAAAGACAACCATGATGCCTAGAGAATTTGAACATAAAACTCTTAGGACTACATTAGATCTTGAGATAGACATCTCTAAGGCACAAAAGGATAGAAACATGCAACTGAATGCTTGGGATGAAATGAGAAAGTCAACCCTTCATCACACAAAGATTGTGCAAAATCAGACAATAAAGTTGCATGAAAAATTCATAAAGGATAAGAAATCCCAGCCAAGTGACTGGGTAGTCCTTTATGACTCTAGGTATCAAGATAATGTAGGTAAGATGCAAACAAGGTGGCTAGGATGATATGAAGTTGCTGAAGTCTTCTCCGATGGTGTTGTTCAACTCGCAACCTTTGAACCTGTTAGATTTAAGTTTCTTGTTAATATTCATCGCCTCAACTTGTACCATAATTCGGCTTCCAAATAGGAATTCATGTATAAATTAACTCAACACCAAACCCCTAAACTTCCTATAGCCGAAGGAAGCAGGCCTAGTGTCACTCCTATCTAATCAAGGTATGTATTTGATCATAATAAAGACTTACACTTTTGTGAGATTCATCTTCTTCATTAATTCATTCATCCATCCATCTCCACCTTTCTCTCTTCCATAATTCCACCATCACTTCACTTCACCACCACTTCATTCCATCACCACTTCAATTAATTTCTCAACTGTAATTTTAAAAAGGTAACCAGTACTTCCTTTGCATTCTTTGCAATAGATGCTCCATGTTTTTCAGGTACGTGCACACCAATTTATTTTATCTTAATTATGTTTAGTACATTTATTTAATTATTGTATGTTAATATTGATATTTTGGATAGCGTATAATTATACCTTGCCATATCGAATCATCATTACCACCCAACTTGTGCAAAAACATGCTCAAATTTAGGTTGGGGGGAAGTGTTAATAACATGTCCACATGTCAATCCATGTCAAAAAAAAATTGAATTGAGTCAATTGGAATGATAGAGTGAAATGACAAATTGCATGTGTGAAATGGCACCAAACCACCATCATTTTTCTCAGAATTACCCTTCATTTATGATTCCTTATTGCATTTATTTCCTTAGTCACAATATTAAGTCACCAAAAAGGTAAAATTCATATGAAATTGGAATCAAGACTTCAAAAGAGTTTCAAGAAGAAGAAATTGGGTCTCCAAAGAAAGATTACAGGAAAGAAACCTCATACAAGTTCTTATTTGATTGTAGGCAACTAAAATAATGGGAGGTTATTTAATTCAAAATGAACCCATGGTTCATGATGAGATCCTACAAAATGCACCTTCTCAGGCTGAGTTCAAGATTTATGAGTGGCAGGATTATTTCTTGAATCTTCATAGCTACAATGAGAATATTGCGCTAAAATTTTCTCAAATGTTCTTTGAGGGAAAAGAAATGGTAAAAGGGTTGGAGTTGATAGCTATTGATGAGAGGATTGCAAAGGTGATAGGTGTTTCGACTAATGGTGAGTTATACCCTACTACTAGAGATGCAAGGACAACTAGGGCTGAATTTACTAAACACAGTGACCCTCCATTGGAAGTGAATAAGAAAGGTACAAAGAGAACCTCTCTACCCAGGCCATGGAAATAGGTAGCTATACACATTGTGAAGTACATTACTTGTGAGGGCCACAAGTCACTCGTTTATTCTGTAAACTTCAAGATATTGAATCATATGAGGCACGTGAGAAGAATGGATGT
Organism: Sequoiadendron giganteum; assembly: GCA_007115665.2. Lineage (NCBI taxonomy): Eukaryota > Viridiplantae > Streptophyta > Pinopsida > Cupressales > Cupressaceae > Sequoiadendron > Sequoiadendron giganteum. The sequence goes on from CM021107.1 coordinate 203,771,119, forward strand.
ACCTAATGTGTTGTATCATCTCCTTTCAATCATGTTAGCTGAGACTAAAAAAGGTAGGGATAAATCCATCTCTCACCATTGTTTGATAGAATTACTAGTTGAGAAATATTTGCAAGAGGTGTCTGATATGACATGGAAGAATTTTGTAAACATCGAGTAGTTTAGGAAAAAGAATGTACAACCTAGAACTCTACTTCAATGTCGTAGGGTTAGTAGGAGAAGGAGTGTTGTTAAAACCACTCCTGTTGCCTCAAATTTTGGTGCGAACCCTAACATAAATCTTTCTGCAGCCAAACAAGCTATAAAAATGAGTTCTTTTGAGTCAAAACATTCAAACAAAGATAGTTCCTCTTTAGACTTTCATGATGATGTTCCTTTGGAAACCCCAATTAGAACTAGGGTTGTAATTAGGAAGGAGGAGGCACAAAAGAGAAAGGAATAAATGAGGAAAGGGAAAGAAAAAATGTAAACAATAGAAAAAGTAACACCAAAACCTAAGAAATGAAAGGATGATTGTGTCTCTCCTACAACCAAAGAAAAGCATGAAATACCTCCTAAGAAATCAAATCCAATTGGGTTAGTTGCTCATATGCCTCCAAAGAAAATCCTTGGGCTTCAAGGAACACCTAGGGAGGACACATACGCCCCTATGGGGTAGGAGAATATTGAAGAAAAATAATGTTTGGAAGAACAAGAAAATATAAGGCTAACAAAACTTTTCGCTATTGTAGAAAAAGTTGAGAGTCAATATTTCCTACATCAAGAGCAACAGTTCTTGTAGTAAAAGAAAGAACCCCTATAGCCAAAACTAGGTGAATAATCAGAGTCACTACAACTGGTACTATATGAACAACAAGAATCGATGCTAGGGAGGATTTTGGTAGGAACACATAGACCCCCTAATTTTCATGGAATCAAGTAGCCATGAACCTATGGAGTCAAATACAAAGGAGGGAAGAGGAATGGAAAGATGAAAAATGTAAGTTAAAGGAAGAAATTAAAAATAAAGATGCTGAAATTGAAGAAAAAAACACATAGGTTGTTGCCTTGAAGGAAAAGCTAGATAAGGTGGTAGCATTATTTCCTCAAATTCTCATGTGTAGAACTCCTCCCCCATTTATTTTAAGGAGAATAATCTTTCTTTTAAATTGTCAATGATCATTTCAAGTTTTAATTCTTCTATTGAGACTCCTCATGAATTTTTCAAAGCTTATCAATTTTCCCATCCTAAAGTTTTTTTTTTATTTGTGTGAACTATATCTGCATAATCTGTGTTGTGTCCCATGATCATGATTGGAACCCATTATTGTATATTGGGGATCCCCATTTAAGGGAATTTATGTCTTGGATTTAGAGTGAAAGTAGTTGGTGAAAACAGTTTAGGACTTACAGAGAAAGAGAATTCAATACTCCCCTACCTATTAGAGTTGAATCTAGTAAGCCTACAAATATTTTCCAAGAATTGCACATATTTCTTGACTGACCAAGCTATAACAAAAGGATCATTCTTGTTAGAGAAGCAACCTCCAAGGAATATGAGAAGGTGGTAGAAACTATAGGGAAATTGGTAATAGGGTATTTATCACAAAGGTGGAACAATTTTTTTGATGAGTTGAAGCAAGTCGAACCTCACTCTTTACAAAAATATGCTGCAACATACACAAGAGTTGACAAATACGTACAACTTGGAAGATTGAAACAACAGTTCTAGCTTTCATTAACCTTCCAACCACCTACACTACTATGACCTTTGCTAGATTTCAGGTATTATTGGTATGATATAGCTATAGAAAGGAAAAGATGGATCAGGTTGGAGAGAAAAAAATGGTTATGTTGGGACCCTAATTCAGACATTGGAGAAACCAATGTGGGGTAGTTGTCAATTGTAGACTTCAGGGTATTTACTAGGCAAAGGAGTAGTACTTCCTCTACTAGAGGACTAGCAAAACCTTAGGTTGGGGGGAGTGATGAGTCCAGTTAATGACTCAATTTTAATAGGGTTTATTATCTAATTTTGTTTGTTATGTTAGACTTTGACACTTGGTTCTTAGCATTTTCCATGTTATTTCCTCAAAACCATAGAAATTGGGCATGAGTTTATCCTTGTGATTTTTAATGACATTAACATTCTATGCAAATTATCTATGTTGATTTTACATGTGGATTAATGAATTTTTCTTTAAGGTAGTTATAGATATGCAATTATTTGTGTACACTAATGTTATTCATATGTAATCAAGCCTATAAAGTTGATAAATTTTCTGTGAATTGGTCAGTTGCCAAGAAGTCAATGAGATGATCATTAAAAGGTAAATGGAGGGAAAACTGTTAGCGAAGAGAAAATCCTAATTTGAATTAAAGAATGTAACTACCTTGTAAATGATCATGTTTATTGGTTCATAAAATATAGGAGTTGTTGTTATACTAGATCTATGTTAAGGAAAGATTAACTTGACCAGATTCCATGCATGCATAACCTCCTTTCCTTTTCTTATGCTTTCCATAAATGGCATCCTCCTAATTTGTTGGAGTTGACTGACTAGGTTGTTAGTTAGTTAGTAGTTTCTCCTTCTACAAATAAGACTCAGAAAATCCTTCTCAAAAGGTTGATTTATCTAATGTTGTACTTGCATTTCTACTTTTCAAGTAATACAGACATGTTACTATTCCATTGTAATCACATTTTCAATGAATAAAATGAAGTTATAAGTTTTTTGCATCTAAGTTAGTTTAAAGGGAAACTCACCCAAGGGGGCCCACTTGGTGAGGATTCCATCCTTTTATCTCAATCATTATTTTTCCATTTAGTAATAGTTTCAATTTTGGCAACTGCCTGTTCCTGCAACCACTAGAATTCCATTTTGTGATTATTCTTGCAGCCAAAGCAAACAAAGTAGTTTTTTGTCCATTTGCTAAGATTTTCTATTTTTGTCATACATTTTTGTTTAGTATAGTTACTAATTTATGTTCAGTCCTTATGTTACTTCCTTTCAAGAAATTTACTTTCAACATCATGTCTTTTCTAGTTGTAGAATGAATATGGTGACAATAGAAACATAGTGCACATATAGTGCTAACCCATTTCAAGTTCATGTCCTTCAGTTGACAATTAAATGAACCTTCATGATGAGAAAGATAGCTATTTAGTACAGATGTCCAATCTCTGAGTTACAAATTTAAGGGCTTAGTTGTTGAATCATTAGAGGAGGCCAACAATAGGTACCAAGCATCAATTCCACCTAAATTGATAGGTGTGAGCAAGCCTTAAACCCAATGGAAAATTATTGAAAATAGAGATAACGAAAGGTTCCCTACCCTTGCCATCATCCTCGATGAGGATGAGAATTTAGTTGGTCACACCGTCATTCTTCTATGTATTTGTGATTAGTTGTTCTCGCTTTCAACCTTGTTTATACTAGGGTGATTATTATTGATATGTTGTCCTTAAAATAAATTGTTAATTATGTTGTTTGATTAATTTTGGGATTAAATAAATTATTAAATAGACCATGTTGATAAAATGTATTTAAGTTGCCTTGGTTAATTAATTTAATTTAATTTAATTGCTAAGGTAAAAAGTATTTTTATAATTAAATATAAAAATATTAATTATTAATGTTGAGTTTTAGGCTATGAGTAGGATCATGATGGGCCAAAAAGTGGTGATATGTAAGTGATATGATGGCCCATGTGGCTGATGAATTTTTTTACCGAAAATTGATGAAACGAAAAGGGCTTTTAAAGAGGATTCTTAGCTTTCCACCAATATAATTATGCTTTACTTTGAATTTAATAAATAATTATTATTCATTTTTTATTTGAATTACAACAAATGTCCTAATTGATAGGTTGACTGAAAAAAAATCTATAGCTTTCAAACGGTCTCACATTTTTTCAATTTGAAACATGTGTCACATTCTATGCTTTGCATACTATAGGACTCAAAAAAATACTGAGTTTCATGAAGTTTTGACCAAGTTAAGGTGGTTAGACATATGAGTTTTTATATTTTTTAAAAGTTGTAATAAAAATTTCATAATTAATTATTTAATTACAAAAAAATTACAAAAAAAATATGCATCAGATCGGGACATGAGTCCTCTACTTATATCTAAAATTTTATAGAAAAATATTATCATTTTATTACAGTTAGGGTGGTCAGATAGACACCAACTTATTTTTTCCTTGAAATTTAAGTACTATTGCATTGAAATTTTAAATTTTCACCAAATAGATTTATTTTTAAATAAACCTAGTAGTTTAGAAAGTACATTCAATTTATTATAGATTCTATTCTTACATATTTTTGAAATAATATAAACAACTTATTCAATTTTTTACGTCAAGTTTCTTAACTCTGATTTTCTAAATTTTCATCGTCACTTAAGGGCCTATTTTTTCCATGATGATCTTGCACATACCCTTTAATAAATTAAAATTCAGAAAATATTATTAATATGCAACTAAAATATTAAATGAAATGAGATAATGGTTAAACTATAAAAACAAGTAAAAGGATAGAAAACAATTTTTTCATAGTACAGGCATGACTTTGAACTACTTGTTGTTTGGAAACTAGTTATTTTGCAAGATTTTATCTAATTTTTGTGTTTGACAATATTATAGTTTATTTTTGAAAAAATAACAATAATTATCATTTTTGGGAGATTATGGATTATCATTTATTTATTTTTTCAAGCAGAGAACTTTTTCAGGAAGAATAATCTATTGAATAAATGTATTCGATTGATTGTTTTCACAAAATTGAGTTTGGGTAAAAAATTATTGAAGTTGATTGAGAAGTTCGAAGAGGTGGTGTTGTTGCAGAAGCTTGAACTCGGCATCAAACTTCACCTCAAATTGTGTTGGATTCTAGGTTAGTTCATCTTTGTACTTTATTTCAATGCTTTGCACTATGCATCCAATCTTTGCTAGACTTTTTAGTTTTGTTTTTCTCTATGTCTAGTTTCTATACTTTTTTCATGCCTTTGTTCATATAGGTATCCATGAAAATCCATCATTGAAATCTTCCATCGTATCTCTCCATATGGAGTTCATTTTTTTTTCTTTTTCCCTCTATAATTTTTGATGTGCTAGATTTCATATGCTAAAAGTCTATATTTTATATAGTCAGAAATTAGTTGGGTTTGATGCATTATATATATATATGTGTGTGTGTGTGTGTGTGTGTGTGTGTGTGTGTGTAAACCAGTAGTAAGCTTGCTTGTTTAAAATTTGATTTTCATATAGGGAGTTTCCGAAATTCTTCGAGGTGGCAATTGCTAAGCGAAAATTACCATTTTATTTTTTCTTGAAATCGATAGTTGCTTCATGAGAAATCCATATTCAATGTGTTCCATTTCAAATTTTAGGGAGAGTTGCTCTATCAGTTTAGAGTTTCTAGGATAGTCCACTTTATACAAATTTGTATATAGCCTCTCTTGATTTACATGCATTCTTTCTTGATTTGTCTTTCAATAATCGATAGCATAGAGAAGGAAATCGATCTTCCTCATTGCGAAGCGATATTGTTAGTAATCAGCTTGCCATGTTTTTGATATGTATTTTCTTGCCTTGTATGCGATATTGTTAGTAATAAAATTGCCTTGGCATGGACTTCTATTCTTTTTTCATTGACAAATGAACATGGTCTATCCTTAATCCAAATCTATATATATTGATTCATTGGGGGTTTCAATCTCTACACAACATAATATGTATGGCACCAAAGAAATGACAATGGTTGTATCATAGTTCCCAATTGAACTTAAAGATTTTAATGTTAGTTGAATTCATATATATATACATATTTGACATATAAAGTTTGATATTAGAAATAGATTATTTATATATGTAATTAGGATAATTGTATTAGGATAATAGAACTTAAGTTGACATTCTTTAAAATGTTGATTTTATCGTATTCTCTAATAATTGAGTTGTGAATTGCTTGATTAATATAATCAATATTTGAGTATTATTATGTGAATGGATGATTAAGTAAAGTTAGTGGTTATGTAATGAGTTTAGAAAATGTGAAAATCATGTCTTCCTTGGGTGCACAATTGGATGATTTTACTATTTTTTATTATGGTTTCTTTGATGTTGAGTAGATTTTTGGTTATTATTTCATGGAGGGAGATTTTGTGCTAAATAGTTATTGAGAGGCTTCTAGAGGCTTGGGTAAAATAGCTTGAGAATTGGTTTCATGATTATGTCATTTTTGAAAGTGATTGATTTTATACTTGAATTGTGTATATGAGGGTCTTTAGCCTTGCACTGCTTTCTCTTCTTTATGATTGGAATTTTTGTGTGGGATGGTTCATACCTCACTCTATGAATGTGATCATGTGGTTTGGTATTTTGTGCAAATGGATTTACCTTTTTTCGATGTGTTGGGTCTTCAAGTTACTAGTAGCGGGAGTGGCTCTCAATGGGGGATGGATCCCAAAGTGGTATCTAGGATAAACCATGTGAGAGTTTCCTAATTTAGTGATAACCTAATTAATGTATTAGGGGGTTGGGTATATTTCACACCAATAAAGATAATTGGATGCCTCACCCATGCCTATAGTGCTCGTTTAGGCTAAGGCTGGGTTGAGAAGGCCCGGTTGGCAAGATAAACTTCCCTATCTTCATGAGAGGAATGTTAGTTCTGCATGTGTCAACCTATGGGCCCATGACCTAGTGAGAGGTTTACTAGGGTAACCATATATGGGGGTCGATGTCTAGTGAGAGATTGCCTTGATAACCCATGATAGGACCATGCGATGACACTCTTCCCTACTACAACCTAGCATTCCCCATTCTTGTGTTCCCCTTTATTGTTTTCATGCCTCTAGAAGTGGTGACCCTGTTATGTGATGACTTGATGTTCTTTGTTTTGTTTGAGCCATCTTTTGTACCTTTGGGTTAGCCTATTGTCTTCTTGACTGCTTTATGTGGTGGGACCTTATTGTTATCTCCTAGCATGGGGGGGTGGACCTTAGGGTTCCACATGGTTGGGTGGATTGTGCTCTTTCCTCCATTGGGTTTCCAAGCTATTGTTCATGAGCATGGAGGATGTACCTTAAGTAGAAGATTTTGGATCTTGTACTAGTTTGAGTGAAAGTTTCTTATGTTATGTAATGATCTTGTATTTCATTTGTATCATGTAATGTGATCTTGATGTATTCTTCATGTTGTATTCAGGGAAGCATAAATGTAAGCTTTTAAATGACGTAATGATGTACCCTTATGGAAAGTAAAATGTATATGTACTCATTGGTTCTTATTATGCGATCATCGATGATTAATCGCCTGATGCTACATATGGAAATGTATGTGCTCATTTATTTAATGCTTTGGATTTAAAATGAATTCTTGTTGTTAGTTAATTCACAATGTATGCTTAGATTAGATAATAGACATGTTCATAATGCAGTCTTAGAACCTTAGAGGACATGACTTAACTTATATATTATGTTTAGATATGATTTCAATTCAAATTATTTTACTTAAAAAAATATTGTGCCAAAATTTTGTAGTTATATGTGTTGTCCTTTAGGGTTGTTTGGTGATGTGTTATACCTAGTATCAGAGCCAAAGGTTCTAACACTAGGTACTCTAGTTCATATGATCCCATTATGTTGGCCTAGTGCTTAGATTCTTGACAATGTGTTTTCCCTTTTGTCATCTCTATCTAATAATCTGAGACTTATCATTTGGCGGTGTTATGTAGGAAGATGCCAAGAGGTTGAGTTAGGAGTTGTGGTAGATGTTGTGATGGTGGTAATAGGGATAACCAATAAAGAAACCCTTCATAGAGTTCCCACGAGAGTGATCATGAGGAATAGAAAGGCTCTTAGAACAGTTAAGGAGGCAAAGATCAAAGTTTGGGTCAGCCAGGATTAGAGGGAGATCAGTTACATCATATGATAAAGGAGGTCCTTTCCTACTTAGGTCCTAGATATGTGGGTAACTAGTAGGTGGATAAGGAAAGAGAAAGGTCTCCTATGAGGAGAGAGGTTACAACAAAGTAGGAAGCTATTGTAGGGGTCATATGAGAGATTATTTTGAGGGCACATTCTCCTACTTTTGATGGTTCAGGTGGTATTTTAGAGGCAGAGACTTGGTTGATCAATCTAGATAGGTGTGTTTCCATGCATTTGTATGGTATAAACATGAAGGTGAGAACTGCCATCATGCACCTTAGAGATTTTTCCTCTACATGGTGGCATTTGGAGGAACAAAAATTGCACCTTAATATTGGTTCAATTTCCTGGGAGATGTTCATGGAGATATTCAGAGCTTGTTTCCTATTGAACCACTAGAGGTAGCATCATGCGGATGAGTTTCATGAGTTGAGATAGATGGCTATGTTAGTAGAGTAGTATGAGCATAGGTTCTATGAGCTTAAGTAATATGCTAATATCGACGATGACGAGGCTATGTTGGTGCAACATTTTCATTAGGGGCTTGAATTCTCGAATCACTAGAGGATTTTGTGTCTTCAAGTTGATGACTATGGAGGTGACTATAGATAAATCTTGTTTGGTGGAGGATAATCTAGCTATGGCATTAAGAGGTCATACTAGTGTACAAATTGGTAGTGCACCTCCAACAAGATTTGGTTCTCAAGGTGGCCAATCTTAGGTAGTGGGTTCCTCTAGGAGCCATCATGCACCCTCTAAGGGTGGAGGACAATAGAAGTGTTGATGGTATTTTCATGCACTTCACAACACAGGTAATACATAGGTGCATTACCTCTCTTGAAAGATAATCTTCCACAATCAAATTGCAGAACAATATCCCAAGGTCTCTCGAATGTCAAGTCATGACGATGCTTGGAATATATCAGTTGTTTGATGTGATTTTTATTGGAATCACAAAGCGGTCTTATGTGGTTTAGAGTTGTGGGAGAATTGGGTCAATGAATGGAGTTCTTTGAATATGAAATTACTGCACTTCACTGTAGGCTCAAACAATAGTCTTGGACTCCATTGTTTTGTTGGATTTGGATTTACAATGTGCAATGACCCTTAGCACAAATTATTTCTAAAAAAAGGAAAAAAGGGCAAGGAGGAAGGATAGTTCCTAGACCTATAACTACCGATGAACAATGATCATGGAGGTTCTTGCTGTGGACAGTTTCCTTAAATAGAATTTCACTTAATCTGAATTCTCACAATGTCATGAAATCTATGCTATCTTCTAAGGACTATAGATATTCATCATTCATTCGCCATGTAAATGTGAAGAAAGACAAGGTTTAATAAGCAGCTATGAAATTATAGTCTAGGCTAATTTTACATAGTCATTTACTAGCAACAAATGACCAAAAGTATGGACAAGGAAAGCATACACACAACAGAAATCTTCAAAACCAAAGACAACATACTAAATCCACTACAACTAACTAAAGGAAACTAGAACAACAAAGTAATTTGAAGAAAAGTTTTAACTAAGGGGAGAAGAATCATGAAACATGTAGAGAAACCCAGAAATACACCAGGAAATTACTGTATTTTCTATTATAATTTTTGCAGCATTCCTTTACAACAAGTCAACTCTCTTAGAATAAGAGGAGGAGAGCCCTATTTATAGTTTTCAAAAAGCAAAATGAGTGGCCAAGATTCACTTTACACTAGGGTTTCACCTACCCCCAAATATATTTCATTTATAAAACATTTCTTGTCTTTTGCCTATTTTGTCATCTAGTGACAACACTGTAGCTATTTGCCCTTTGCTGTAGCTATTCTTTGAGGAAATCTTCATCGATGATTGGGTTTCCTTCATGCTTCTTGTCCATAAAGCTCAAGATCAGTGGCTGGAACTTGTCCAACTCCATGATGTAAAACTGCAAAATCTGGTAGCTCCACTCCTGGGAGTTGTTGACGAGCTTCTTCTAGTCATCATCATACTTGGCAACATTATCTCTAAAAATTTCTGACTATGCAAAGGCTCGGGCTGAAAAACTCATGAAGTTTGTGGTAACCTCAGTTGACATCCCCTCTTCCATGCTCTTTAAGAAGTGGTGCTTTATTGTCTTGGGATTAATTTCAATAGTAGGCAACTCGTACCCCGTCATTAGCTTGAGGTACTGAGCGCACTCTTCTCTTGTCTCCCTGGCCCATTTGATATCTGGAACTACTCATTCTAGAATCTTCTCTAGCTTTTCTTTTTGATGGTCAAAGTCCCACTTCCATACATCCACTAACTAGTCGTCATCGTCCTTGAGGCCAAGGTTTTTCTCCCAAACCTCACTTAGTAATGCAAGTATAGCCTCAATTTTCAGGTAGGTTGCTATGTACTTTCTTGGGAACTCTTCGTAGACCTGCCTCATACCCTCAAGGGTTCTCTATACTTCCACGAACTTATTTTATGTCAAGATAGCCAAGTTGATACCTGTGTTTCTCATGTCTAAGAGTTGTCGAAACCAATTTTCCGTAGTCTTATCCAAGTTCCTTCTCTTCTCTAATTTATTGATATGTTCTTGAGATAGCAAGTGAAGTGGGACGGATGACGTTGTGGGATGCTCATCTAGGGATGACCACTACTGAATATAGGCCGTTAGATCGACCACTTGTGCTTTAAGTTCTTCCTTAGAAACCTTATCCTATTGGATAAGATGCACCACCATAGCGACCAATTCTTGGAGGTGATCGACCTTTTCCTCCCTTGTGGCCACTCCCAAGTCGATGGTGGAGACGTTGTAAGTTATTCCTTTTTCTCCAACCACTAGTGTCACTACTTGTACCGCCCTAGATCCTGAGGCATCCATGGTCCCCTTTGATCTGATCTTAGGCTTCTTCTCTTTCTTGGTGCTTATTTGTGCTCTAGCAAGAATGGCTTCAAACCTTGCCTTAGGATCTTTCAGGGTGGGAGTCTTTTGTTTCAACTACTTTTCTAGCCAATCGGGCATTTGGGGCTCTTCCCTTGGTAATTCACCCTGATTCTTGCTACCCTCCTTCTCAATTTCAATGGATCTGACAACAAGAGCACTCTTCTCAGTTCTTGCATCCCTCTCCTCCTCATTGGAGTCCTATTCAAGTGTTATATACTTAGTGGGAGACTTGGTACGCAACTGCTCATTGGAGGGATCCTCCATTTCAACACCTTTTTCTTCTTCGTCTTGGCCTTGTTCATGTTCCTTGGGCTTCTCCTCTTGCTCATCTTCATGGAGGGATGCCTCCTCATCATGTTCTAGGGTATGGCCATGCCTCTCAGTTGGAGACCTGCTACCTTCCATCTTTGGAGCAGCAATTTCCTCTTCACGTGCAAGTCGATCCTCGACTTCCTTATACTCAATATCCTTAAGCTACTTTATCCACTCTGCATTGAGCTTGAGGTCATTTGTCTCCCTGATTAGTTCAGCATCTCACTCCTCACTATCCTCACTGGAAGACTCATAGGCCACTTCATCTATCTCTCGATGTTCAAACGAAGGGTGCTCGTGATATTCAAATTCTTCATCTTCTGGCCTCTAGCTTTCATCGCTCAAGTTCATCAGATATTTGCATTGTTTCCTCCATTCTTGGTGGTTCAGAAGGTGGGGGGAGAGCTGGAGTGTGGACCATAGCCCGAGCTATCATAGCTTATACCATTGGATTAGTAAACATCCACGAAAGCTTAGATGGAATGTTTTGCATGTATTTCACAAAGTCTTCTGGGAGGCTGAGGGCAGGAATCGTAACAGGAAAAAAAGAGAGAAGGGAAGGAGACATAGAGGAAGAGGAGATTGGTGAGGTTGTGGAAGAGGATAAATCCACTGGTAGGACTTGCAAGATAGGAGAGGTGGAAGTAAGGTGGATAGAGATGTCCATCATAGGTGGGGAGGAAGTGGAAACTGCAAGTGAAGCATGTGGGATGGTGGCCACAATAGTGACAATTGCAGTAGATGGAGATCTTGATAGGTCAGCTTCTTCTCCCCTACTCTCGAGGAGTGGATTTTCAGCTATGACAGGTATCTCGACGACTTCGGTCATTTTCCTTTTCTTTTTTGATGGCTAGCCCTCTGAAGCCTTAAGAGCATAAACCTTCGGGTTAGGTCCTTCCTTGCTAGCTTCCTTTCTTTTCTTGGTTCTAATAGATGGTGGGGATTTGGAGGTTTTCCCAGTTGTTGCAGCAGGCACACCACCACCAGATCCACTAGGCTCACTCTCAAGTCCCTTAAATGTTAAGGCAACTCCCTATTGTTTCAGTCGTGCCACCTACTGGTCGATCCATGCCCCCGTTCAAGCTTCCATAGGCTTGGTAAGTATTTCTAGGTCATCAACCTCCTTCTCGTCCCAAAAAATTAATGGCGATGGCATATTGGCAATGGCATCATATCCAAGATCAACAACTGTGCTCTCATCCTCCTCAAGCTAATCCGGGAACGGACACAAGTTCATTCTTCACACGTAGAGGGCAGTCATACGCATGTAGTGCCACAGCTGCACCTCAAGATCGTCCTTGCAGTTGGCCCATAAATCCTCAATATTGTGGAGGTGGGCGTACTCACGTCCTAGTGCTTTTCAATTATGACTGTAGGGGTCTATTCGCAGTCGGGCTATATACTACTTGAAGTGGTATTCGGCTAGCTCCTTGTCTGAATAACTTGCACATTGGGATGTGTGAATCTTGTACATTCATTGACCAAGGCCAATAGGATAAGGTGTCCCTGCTAAGTGTTTTTCGCTCAGGATATTATGAATATATCGCAACTGTCGAGTTAGCTCCAATAGTAGGATCCTGTCATTGGGGTACCACGGTATCTTTTTCGGCCTCTCCATGAATCCTTGAGCGTGCATGTAAGTGAACTTGGGGAGCTATATGTATAAAAAGGCATAGTGCTTGAGGAGGGCCTTGACACTGTGGGATACTCTTTCATGAAAATCCCCTCCAAGCAGTTAGATGATGTAGGTGATGAAGGCATCATTTACCCTGCAGTAGTCCTTCTTAAAGTTCCAGTATTGTAGCTGAGGGTATTTGTCATAGGGCTTAAGCTCCCTTCCTGGTGCCGCATTGGGTATCATGTTCAATCCATGGTAATGTCACCAATTGTCAAGCGAGTATACCAGGTAGAATGTCATATAGAACTGTGATGTCTTTTTTTACATTGATAAATTGCTCATGGAAGAAATTGCTGATTATTTCTCCCCAATCGAAGGCAACATCACCATGAAGAATTTTCTCTATAAAGTAAAACATCCATTCCTGGAAGAAGGCCGCAGCAGGAAGACCCATTACTCTACTTAGCAAGGTCACGAGGTCATGGTAATCCTTGAAGAAATCACCGTGGAAGAGCTCCTGTGGGACCTTGCCAACACTAGCTCGCTTATCCTTCAACCAATATTGATTGATTAGTTTTTTGCACCTTATCGAATCTTTTTCCCATAACGCCTTGCACTCCTCCACAGTGGGTGTCTCCATGGTCTCAAAGGTGGGGATGTGGAAGGTTGTAACGATCCCAAGAGGGGACATGTCCGCAAGAATATTTCCATCTCTATCCACTATGGTTCTAGTTTTAGCCTGATATGCCTCATGACATGCCAATACCAATTCAGGGGCCACCAAAGTTGGCGGGAAGCCTACAGCCTTAGCGAGCCCATTGCCTCTAATTAATTTTGCATTCCCTATCTTTTGGTCCACTCTGACCCGCCGAGTAAACTCATCAATGTCAACCTGCCCGATATTTGTATCCATGATGTCCCTCCAAAGGATGGTGATCCTAGATTGCAATGGTACCCCCTGGAATTGGAACTTCATCGGATCCTTATCTTCTTACCTCGGGGTGTCTTCACGGTTCCCTTTTCCTTCTCTTTGGAAGCACCAGAAGTTTTTGCATCGGATTCCATAAATCCTGCATAGAGAAACGTGATTCAGTAACATTAAACATGGAAAATGGCCTTGGACAACTCCCTACACATTGAGGTTAGACCCACAATCATAATTCATATTTCATAAGCATCCAATAGTTGATAAAACATCACAAGAAAGCAAAACAAGCAATCCAGGTTCCTAGGACCGGAATTCCCTTGACAGAATGTCGTTTGGAAGCGCAAATGATGCAAGACACTCTCGATGATGCTTCTTGTCTTAGATCTAATCAACGAAGGGCTGGCGTGAAAGAAGACCAAATTTTAGGAAGTGGGTCGAAGTCCTATTTCAATTTGGAGGTCAGTTGAGCCTTCATTTAGGTGCTTTGGCTTTAGCTACAGGAAGGTCGTTTGAAATGGCATAGGGAGGATGGTATTCTGGGCACCGGGTTCCAAAGTTCAGGTTGGTGTCATCGGGAAGTTAGTCAGGTCCAGCTGTATAAAATGGTGAAATGCAGATGGCAATTTGGGAAGGGAATTCTAGAAGGTCATCCTCAGAGATGAATTCAGGAGATAGGAAAGTCCAGTGGTGAACAAAGGGTCAGGACCCGGCGATCAGAGAGTCATACAAGTTTGGCTGTTTGGAATGGCGATAGTGGAACAAAATCTCAAAGGTTGAGTTCTGATAGGAGTTTGGACTTTGGTTTTCTTCTTGGACCATATGTCTGGCGAAAAGCGGACTGGGGTCTGGGAGTCGAAAAGACGTCTAGCCATTGTCGTTTAGAACGGCGAAGTCGAAATAGAATCCCGAAGATGAATTTTCGGATACCGAAGTCTAGATTGAGTTTGGACGTTGGTTTCTTTCCTATAAAGTCGAACGGACTTTATGCACCTAGGGTCAGAGAGTCAGAAAGATGCCCGAGGAAAGCCATTTGAAATGGCAAGGGCACAATAGAAACCCGCGAGGGGAAGTGCGGAGGCCGGAACCCAGAGCGAGCTTAGCCATTGTTAGTTCTTAAAGTTTGATTTCACATTTAACGGCCGTGGACAAGTCCGGGCCCAAGGAAGGCGATCGCCTATTCCGAAGAACAATAGGGAGGTCCAACTCCGATTTAAATTTCAAGGCTTCAAACGATCAATTTAGTGGATTTTAAAACATGGGTTTCATCATGGGAGTACCAATTTACCAATTTTTTAACCCAATTTTTATGTTTTTACATTGCTTTAACTTGGAATTTCATGAAAAGGTAGATGAGGAGTGCGGATGGTGAACATACCTTGAAATCCCGAAAAAGGATACTACTGAATGCACGAGATATGGTAGGATGAGAGCTCAGGCGTAGGGGCAGAAAACACGGGATGCTTGGAAGCTCCGCAACTTTTCTATCACTTCGGTCACACGAAAATGATAGTTGGAAAATCCATTTAAATAGCCAAAACAACCATTAATGCAGCAATTTAATGTTTTGTACTGTGGTAGGTAGCTTAGTGAGTTCAAATTCCCAGACGATGGTGGGACGACCGGGGTCCAGTGGCCGAGAATAGGCCTTGTCATTTTTGTTTAGAATAGTGAAGGTGACACAGAAATCTAGAATTGGATTCCCGGCATGATGGGCCCGAAGGGCTGAAAAGTCGTTGCACTGCTGTTGTTTGAAATGACAGAACTAGGATGGAAATCCGAAAGGGGAAACCCAAGTGTCTAGGCCCGAAGGGCGCAACGGATGTCAGAAAGGCATTCTGACAAGGGGAACCCGAAATGGCCGAGGTTTGGCATTTTTGAGAGGACCAAGTTTGGTCAAGCTTAAAATATGACTTTTTGGGAACATGTTGACCCTCTTAGGGCACAAAATGGGCATGCAAAATGAGGCAAAACAAAAAGGACCCAACAAGCAAAAGAGGGAAGGGAGGGTCCCCGTTCCGAACGGGGTGTGTGTGCAACAAGCACAACAAGAAGTACCAAAAGTCTCAAAAAAAAATATGAACTCTTAGTCTCAGTAAGGTGGTGGTTCTAAGTCTAGGAAAAACCAAAATTGGTAGCAAAACAAATGTAACCATTTTGATCATCCAACATAGAGCACATAGACTATAGCTAGTAGAGGTATTTTTCAATAGTCTAGTGCACTCCTAGGTGGCAGAGGATATGGTAAAGGTACAAGATGTTTCTCTTGTAGCCAATAGGGCCATATAGCTAGATATTGTCCTTAGAAGAACATGGCATGATTTAGTCAGAGACTGACAGCTTCAAAGCCTATAATGGGTGATGCAAGTAGGTCCCACATAGTATTTGTAGTAGCTGATAACCACCAGGTATAACATTAGGGTATTGTGCTAGAGGCTAAAGCTTTGTTACATGGTATTCATATCTCTATTCTTTTTGAGTCAGGTGCTTTCGACTTGTTTATTTCCCCTTCCTTAGTAGAGAATTGTGGACTGGTGGCAGTAAGGCAAGGTGTTAGGTGGTTGGTCAAATTGTCTTCTGAAGCTAAGGTAGTGGTAGAATCCCTTGTGCATGGTTGTGGTTTGAGGATTGGTTCACTTGTTACCACGATGGATCTCCGTGTCATACCCCTTGGATCTTATGATGTTGTTCAAGGTATGGATTGGTTGGATGCTCATCAAATGATAATTGATTACTAATGTAAGTGTAGTGTGTGGATGACTCAGGTAGAGAGGTGGAAGTAGTTGGAATTTAGAGGCCCATCTCCTTATCGATGATTTCTTCTATGCAGTTGAGGATGTTTATGTGCCAAGGTTGCCAATTGTTTGTTGTGACAATGAATGATTTAGAGTTAGGGGAGGTTCAAGAGATGTCCCTTGATGATTACCCTATCCTTAGAGAATATGTTGATGTTTTTCCTAGTGAGATTTCAGGGATGCCACCTAAGCGTGACATCAATTTTAGGATAGACCTTGTTCCTAAAGGAAAACCTATTTCTTGAGCTCCATATAGAATAACTACTTAGGAGCTTACAGACCTTTGATTGTAGTTGGAGGAGTTGTTGGTGAAATGGTTCATTCATCCTAGTGTTTCCCCTTTGGCAGCACAAGTTATATTTGTGAAAAAGGATAAATCCCTTTAGTTGTGTATCGACTACCAATAGTTAAAGAAGGTGATAGTGAAGAAAAATTATCCCTTACTGAGAATTGATGATCTCTTTGATCAAAATAAGGTAGCTAACATGTTTTAAAAAATTGATCTTAAGTCTAGGTACCATCAATTTCTTATCTTTGAGGCAGACATTCATAAGATCGTATTTTACACTTGTTATAGACACTATGAGTTCAGTCTTGTGTCATTTGGGTTGGTGAATGCACCATCTATGTTCATGAGTTTGACGAATGGAGTGTTTTTCACTTATCTTGATATATTTCTCCTTGTGTTCCTTCATAAAATTTTGATTTACTCGAGGACTATGGAGGAGCACGAGGAGCATTTGCGACAGGTTTTGCAGTGTCTGGGAGATAATCATATGTGAATTTGGCTAAATGTGAATTCTGCCAGCTAGAGGTGACATATTTGGGACATGTTATCTCAAGAGAAGGTATTTCCATAGATCCTTCAAAGATCCAAGCCATCATGGATTAGCCTATGCCCACTAATGTTTCAAAGGTTCTCAATTTCATGGGCTTATCAGGTTACTATCGATGGTTTGTTCAACATTTTTCAAGGATAGCTCATCCTATCATCTCTCTTCAAATAAAAGGGAAGAAGTTCATTTGGACAAAACAATTTCTATCAAAGTTTTATACTCTCAAGGAGAGGTTTACTAGTGCACCTATTTTAGCAGTTCCTGATCCTACTAGAGACTTTGTGGTGTATACTGATGCATCTTTTGAGGGTTTAGGAGAAATTTTGATGCAAGATGGTCATGTGATTACCTATGAGTCTCGAAAACTCAAGGATCACAAGTTGAAATATCCCTCGCATGACTTGGATTTAGCCACCAATGTTCATTCCTTAGTGAGATGGACACACTTTTTGTTGGGGCATCGTTTTGAGTTGCATAGCAATCACTGCAATTTATAGTACATATTTACGTAGCCAAACTTGAATGTTAGGAAGAGATAGTGGATTGAGTTCCTTTGTGAGTATGATTTTGAGGTCAAATATATTCTAGGTAAGGAAAATTTCATGATAGATGCCCTTAAAAGAGGAGACATGAGCTCTCAATAGTGACTCTTGGTGTCAATTTGAGGAGTTTGAGTTGGAGGTGGAGTTAGGTAGAGATTTGGAGGGAAGATTTGTAGGATATTCTCTTGAGTCAGATGGTCTCTTGTGTCATTTAGGTTGCATTTGTGTTCCTCCTTTTGAGGGTCTTCACACCCTAATCATGTCAGAGGCACATCAAGCACCCTATTCCGCTTATCCAGGTGTCAAGAAGATGTATGTAGACCTTTGTTAGCTATATTTTTGGGATGGAATGAAGAGAGAAATTGTAGACTTTGTTTCAAGGTGTTTGGAATGTCAAAGAGTTAAGGCAGAGCACCAACACCCCACAGGTCTTTTGTAGCCACATCTTATCCTAGAATGGAAATGGGACATCATTTCAGTGGATTTCATATTTGGTTTTCCTATGTCTTCTCATCGTAATGATGCCATCATGGGCACCATTGTCAAGTTGACTAAGGTTGTGCTCTTCTCTCCTGTTTGATCATCACATAAAGCTTCTTCTATGGCCAGAATATTCATGGAGGATATAGTCAGATTACATGAAATTCCTTGTAGGATTATCTCGGATAGAGATCTAGTGTTTACTTCTACACTTTGGACGTCCTTGTAGCATGCTTTGGGACCCCAATTGAACTTTTGTTTTACTTACCATCTGAAGATTAATGGGAAAACTAGGAGGATCAACCAAGTTCTTAAGGATATGCTTTGGATGTATGTTATGGATCAATAGTCTTGATGGGAGGATTACTTGTATTTATTAGAGTTTGCATATAATAATGGATAACACAGTTCTTTTGGTATACCTCATTTAAGCATTGTATGGTCATCCTTTTTGGACTCCACTGAGTTGGGATCATCTTAAGGACAAAGTTCTTCTAGGACCAAAGCTGCTTGAGGAGATGGAGAAGCAAGTTGCTCATATTAGAGAGCACTTGGTGGTAGTGGATGATAGATAAAAGAAATATGCAGATGCTCATAAGGTTGATCATTAGTTTTTAGTTGGTGACCAAATATTCTTATGGGTGCATCTGTGAAAGAGTCTCATCCGCTATGGGAAAGGCTCAAGATCGCACCATGTTTTGTTAGGCAATTCAAGGTTTTGGTGAGATTTGGTCCTATTGCTTATCATCTTCATTTGTTGCCTAGTCTATCATGTATCCAAGATGTATTCCATGTGTTTTTTCTTATACCGTACAATCGAGATATTTCTCATTTTTTTGATTGACATGCTTTAGAGGTGGAGGATGGGCAGCTGGCTCTAGAGCCCGTGCGTGTTTTGCAACATAGGAGACTTTCCCTTAGTGATCGATATGTTGAGTAGGTGAGGATCCAATGGGATCCTAATGACGAGTCTTTAGCTACTTGGGAGAACGTATCTTGGATGTGAGAGTTATACCCATACATGTTTGCAGGCTTCCAGGAGTAAGCTTGATTCTAAGGGGGATGATGTAGTGCCCCTCATGATGTTATGAATTAGAATGAGGATTGTTATATTAGGATAGACATTATGACACTTTTTTGATGTTAAACTTTCTATTTTGATGATAGTGGATGACACTTGATGATACTTTGATGTTTTGTGCTTATTTGAGTTTATGCATATGCTATGATAGTTTTATGAACATGTGGGATTATGTGGATTAATTTAATTATGAGCCTTATGTGTTTATTTGGTGATTGTTCAATGTTGTTTTCTATGTAACTAGTTGTTGTACATTGATGTGATTACTTGTTTGATGTGTCTTGGTGAGAGGAATAGTGTTGCATTACTCATTCATGAGTACCGTACTACATTCCAATTTCCTTTGATGGTGTGTCTGATTATATGTTTATATATATGTTGTTCGACCATGTTGTGTGATGTAGATTGTAGGTACTAGGAATCGACTCCACCTAAATTGATAGGTCTGAGCATGCCTTAAACCAAATGGAAAATTGTTTAGAACGAAGATAATGAAAAGTTCCCTACCCTTGATATCATCCTTAATAAGGATGAGTATCTGGTTGGTCACCCCATTAGTCTTGTATGTGTTTGTGGTCATTTGTTCTTTCTTTTGACCTTGTTTATGCTAGGGTGATTATTATTGATATTTTTTGTTAAATTAAATTGTTAATTATGTTGTTTGATTAATTGTTGGATTAAATAAATTATTAAATAGAACATATTGATAAATGGTGTTTAAGATGCCTTTGTTAATTAATTTAATTAAATTAAATTGCTAAGATAAAAAGTATTTTCATAATTAAATATAAAGATATTAATTATTAATGTTGAGTTTTAATAAATTAAAATATGGTAAATATTATAAATATGCAACTAAAATATTAAATGAAACAAGATAAAGGTTAAACTATAAAAACAAGTAAAAGGAGAGAAAAAGAATTTCTCAAAGTACATGTGTGACTTTGAACTGCTTGTTGTTTGGAAACTTCTTATTTTGCAAGATTTTTATTTAATTTTTGTGTTTGAAAATATTATAGTTTCTTTTTGGAATAATAATAATAATTATCATTTTCGGAAGATTATGGATTATCATTGATTTTTGTTTCCGAATAGAGAACTTTGTTTTGAAGAATAATTTGTTGAATAACTGAGTTGATTGTTTTCAAAATTTGATTTTGGGGAAAAAATTATTGAATTTGATTGAAAATTTCGAAAAAGTGGTGTTGTCTTCATACTTTATTTTGATGCTTTGCACTATGCATCCAATATCTGCTTGATTGTTTTTTCCTTTCTATATTTGTTTATGTACTTTTATCATGCCTTTTTTCATATAGGCATCCATTAAAATCCTTCATTGAAATCTTCCATCGTATCTCTCCATATGGAGTTCGATTTTTTTCTTTATCCCTCTATAATTTTTGATGTGTTGGATTTTATATGTTGACAATCTATATTTCATGGAGTCAAAAATTACCTTTCTTTGATGCATTATATATGTGTGTGTGTGTATGTGTGTAAACCCATTGTAATCTTTCTTGTGTAAAATTTGATTTGCATATAGGTAGTTGTCGAAATTCTGCCAAGCAGCAATTGCTAAGCAAAGATTACCATTTTTATTTTTCTCCAAATCGATGGTTGCTTCTTGAGAAATCCATATTTAATGTCTTCCATTTCAAATTTTAGGGAGAGTTGTATCCGTTTAGAGTTTCTAGGATAGCCGACTTTATACAAGTCTGTATATAGCCTCTCTTGATTTACATGCATTCCTTCTTGATTTTGTTTTCACTATTCGATAGCATAGAGAAGGCATTCGATCTTTCTCATTGTGAAGCGATATTGTTAGTAATCTGATAGCCATGTTTCTGATATGTATTTTCTATCCTTGTATGCAATATTGTTAGTAATAGCCTTGCCTTGGCATAGACTCCTATTCTTTTTTCTATTGAAAAATGAACATGTTTTATCCTTAACTGAAATGTATATAATTCAATTCATTGGGGGTTTCGATCTCTACACAACATAATATGTATGGTGGCAAAGAAATGGTGATGGTTTTATGATAGTTTTTGATTAAACTCAGATTTTAATGTTAGCTGAATTTATATATATATATATATTTTTTTCTTACCTTGAGATATTCATATCGATTGCTTCTATATTCTATATTACAACAACATTTAGTTAAAATCGAATATATAAATATATTTATATATATGAATATATATTCAAATATATATACAGATATATTTGACATATAAAGTTTGATATTAGAAAGAGATTATCTTTGTATGCAATTATTTGATAATAAAATGAGTGGATTGGTAAATCAATTTAAATGAAAGAGTTTTATTTGCATGCATGTAATTAGGATTATTGTATGAGGATAATAGCAGAACTTAAGTTGTGCTACCCGATTCCTGCAGTCTAATAAAAAAAAAAAAATAGAAGAACTTAAGTTGAAATTATTTAAAATATCAATTTTATCATATTCTCCAATAATTGAGTTTTGAATTGGTTGATTAATATCATCGACACTTGAGTATTATTACGTGAATGGTTGATTAAATAAATTTAGTGGTTATGTAATAATTTTAGAAAATGTGCAAACCATGTCTTCCTTTGGTGCACAGTTGGATGATTTTATTATTGTTTATCACGATTGTTTTGATGTTGAGTAGATTTTTTGTTTTTATTTTATGGAGGGAGATTTTGTGCTAAATAGTTATTGAGAGGATTCTGGAGGCTTTGGGAAAATAGCTTGAGAATTTTCGTCATGATTATGTCATTTTTGAAAGTTGTCGATTCTATACTTGAATTTTGTATAGGAGGGTCTTTAGCCTTGCACTACTTTCACTTCTTCATGATTGGAATTTTTGTGCAAGATGGTTCATGCCTCACTCTATGTATGTGATTATGTGGTTTGTTATTTTGTCCAAATGGATTTACCTTTTTTTGATATGTTGGATCTTCTAGTTGATAGTAGGGGGAGTGGCTCTCAATGGGGGCTAGAGCCAAAAGCAGCATCCAAGGTAACCCATCTGAGATTTTCTTAATTGAGTGATAACCTATTTAATGTATTAGGGGGTTGGATAGATTTCACACTAATAAAGATAATTGGATGCCTCACCCATGCTTGTAGTGCTTTTTTAGGCTAAGGGTGGGTTTAGAAGGCCTAGTTGGCAAGATCAACTTCCTCAACTTCATGAGAGGAATGTTGGTTCCACATGTGTCACCCTATGGGGTTGGGACCTAGTGAGAGGTTTATCAGGGTAACCATAGATGGGGGCCCACATCTAGTGAGAGATTACCTGGGTAACCCATGATAGGACCATGCAATGACACCCTTCCCTACTATAACCTAGCATTCCCTAGTCTTGTGTTCCCCTTTTTTATTTCCATGCTTCTAGTAGTGGTGACTCTGTTATGTGATGACTTGACATACTTTGTTCTATTGGATCCATGTTTTGTACCTTTGGGTTAGCCTTTTTTTCTTCTTGATTGCTTGATGTGGTGGGACCTTATTGTTATCTCCTAGCATAGGGGGTGGACCTTAGGGTTTCACATGGTCGGGTGGATTGTTATTTTTCCTCCATTGGGCTTCCCAGTTGTTGTTCATGAGCATGGAGGATGTACCTTATGTAGCAAATTCTGGATCTTGTACTAGTTTGAGTGACAATTTCTTATGTTATGTAATGATCTTGTATTTCATCTACATCATGCAATTTTATCTTGATGTATTCTTCTTGTTGTATTCAAGGAAGCATTGATGTAATCTTGTAAACAATGTAATGATGTACCCTTATGAGAAGGAAAATGTATATGTACTCATTGGTTCTTATTATATGATCATCAATAGTTAATTATTTGATGCTATGTATGGAAATTTATGTGCTTATTCATTTAATTATTTGGATTTAAAATTAACTCTTGTTGTTAGTTAATCCATGATGTATGTTTAGATGGGATAATAGATATGTTCATAATGCAATCTTAGAACCTTAGAGACATGGCTTAACTAATATGTTATGTTTAGATATGATTTTCAATTCATATTATTTTACTTTTTTTTTTTTTAAATGTGCCAAAATTTTGTAGCTAGATGTGTTTTCCTCTAGGGTTCTTTAGCAGGGCATTATAAATATTATATTATTATTTTTTATTTGGAATCATTATATTATATTAATTGGATTCAAAATCTACAATGTATATTGATTATTTTAATTTTTTTTGTATAGAAATAAAACTAATTTATTTATTCAAAATAGAAAAGGATTAGGGTGATGAGAAATAGGGTTAGATTAGGGTTACAATTATGGTATTTGGTTAGGGTCAGGGTTAATTTAGGATTGCAATTAGGGTTTACGGTTTAGGTTTAGGTTTAGAATTACAATTATGATTGGGATTAGATATGGGATTAGGGTTAGGGTTTAGGGTTACACTTAGGGATTTGGTTAGAGTTAGGGTTAGGATTATGGTTTATGGTTAGGGTTATGGAAAGGTTAGATTTATGATTATGGTTAATTGTTTAGGGTTTAAGGTCAGTGTTAAGATTATGGTCAATGGTCAGCTTAGGTTTAGCATTAAGGTTAATTTTTTAAGATATTTTAGGGTTCTAGAATAGATCTTGGGATTACAATTGAATTCATGTTAGGGTTAAGGTTATGGTTATTGTAGGGTTACAATTACGGTTACAGTTAACGATTTTTTCAAAGCTAGGGTTAGGTTAGGGTTGGGGTCAAGGTTAGATTTATGGTTAGGGTTAGGGTTAATATTATGGTTAGGGCTATGAGAAATAGGTTTATGTTTAGGTTTAGGGTTATGATAAATAATTTTAATATAGGTTAGTGTCTGTAACATAGATTTTGGTACCACCTAGGGTTCTCTAACACTTCTAGGGTTTTTACCTGAAAGGAGAGAGGGATACCAAAATAATAATGTTACATTAAAATATTGATGTAAGGTGTGAAATGTGATGTAAATGTGTGTGGAATGTGATGATCTAAATGTTGGAAATGAATAAATGAAATCAAATGGTAATACAAAGCCTAGAAAATGAACTATGTTTGAAAACACATTATTGTATGCAAGCATATACAAAATGATCGAGAAATGAACTATGGAATGCAAGTAAACTATGATACAAATGAAAGAGGAGAATGAGGTGTACTTGGAATGTGAAGAGGGATCATATGAAGGTCTGGAATCTTGAAAACCTGATATAGAAGTTGACTAGGACAGTTGTGCCAATCTAGGTGACTTAGTCCAGTTTCTAAGAAAATCCACCATAACAAGTTTATAACAAAAGGGTACAAAAAACCTTGAAATACATGTAGAGTGGGACTAAGTCACCACTAATGGAAGCTTAGTCCACTTTCAGATTTCAGGAGATATGAAGGTGCACTATGTAGCCCTTGGTCTGCACTTTTACTCCTGACAAATTTTTGGATCTGCAACTATAAAATCTGATCTATAGGTGTCTTCCAAGCTTCAATTAGGGATTTCAATTCTTTGAAGACCTTTGACAAGTTTTTGACAACTTTTCCACCTTGGTTATTTTCCAAATCTGCACACAAGACCTACAAATCACACTAAGAGGGAAAACTTGTTGAATGTTAGGGCATGGGGGTTTGCCTTGGTCAAACCCCTTTTAGATAATTAAATCAAGTGATGAAATAAGATAATAGAGCATGAAATATGAAAAAATGGAACTAGTACATTTCCATGATGATTGATCCTGAGTTTCTACAACAATGAAGGAAGATTCAACCCTTGAAATCCTTCGAGATATGTCTTGATGACTTAGAATACTCAAACCCTAGCTAGCTTGAGAAGAGTGAGAGATGAGTGATTGAGAAGATTTATTACATGAATGTAATAAAAGAGTTAAGGTGAAAATGAGAGTAAAACCCTTTATTTATATACATTGTGCCCTAATTCCCCAGAAATAACACATCATAGGTTGACCTTAGGGTTTAGGAGACAAAATATTGCAAGAATTTTGAATTAATTTTGATTTTTAAGCCACATGGGACTAATTCACCCAAGGTGGTGACTTAGTCCACTTGTGCAATTTTAAGTGCTTGTTTGGAATTAAAGTGTGATTAATGATGCTTGTCGGGATTGTCTTCCGAAACACACTAAAGTAGGACCTATAAGTGAATTAAGGGGTTATTATAACATAAGAAAGGGTTGATTTATTGATGAGAATATTTGGAAAGTGTGAGAGCTGGTTACAAATCTTTACAACACTTTGAAATAAGGCTTAGAAAGGGGTTATTTAGGGGCTAAGTGTTAGAGTAATAATTTATTACGCTTAATTAATTACATCATACTGGTTAATTAATTAAGTCACTTATTCCTCTAGTTGCTTAAGCTAAACTTAGGCACATTAATAATTGATTAATTATTAAGTGTGCACACTAGGGTTTCATTTAGGGTATCCCTTTTAGGGTTTCTTGATCTCCTTCATAAGGATTGATCTCTTTGTAATAACTGAGATTCTGATAATGCATTTTACACTTTGAGGTTTGCAGATCTTTTTTGTTTTGAATGTCTTTTGCATGTAACAAGTTATTGCATGCAGGCGATCTTGGATTCTAACATGGTATCAGAGCTCCAGACCTGCAGCTGCCTGTTCGTGATCTGAAGATATGGCTTCTCAGTGAGTTTCAAGTGCAAGGGTTTCCACAAGCATCTTTTTTGCAAGATCTGGGGGTAGCCAATTTTTCGGCACACTATGGGCTCAAACGGACGTTGCCATCGCATTCGCAGTGCCTCAAAACCCTAGGAACGCCTATCGTTTGGTTGATTTTGGTGAAGTTGATCTGGGAGGCAAAAAAAATTTTGCCAGGGAAGCCGTACGGCCTCCCCAGCACGCGTTCCGAGACACGAAAATCGAAAAAAAATTCAAAAAAGAGCCGATCTCAGGTTCTGTGCCGGCGCGTCCAGTGCAAATGGCTCCCACCGCCCGGCAGCCACCGCTTCACCGTCGCCCCCGTCCTCCGCCGCTGGTCCGCCGCCGCCGGGCGGTGCTCAGCCCATACGCCACCTCCAGCTCTACCAGTCCTTGAGGGCTTCTGATCCTCGGTCGCCGGTCCCATGGAGAACCACCTGCTCCGCCCCAGCCCCCTGCTCTGCACCCACGGTCACATGGGTGACCAAGGGCCAAAATTTTTCTGCAGGGAGGCCGATTTTTTGCGACGACGGTCTGCAGGCCGTCAAATTTATGCACGTGAACCATTGACATCAGCATGACATCAGCGTCCGTACGGTGGTGTTTGTCCCCTCCTAACCCTAGTTTTCTCTAAAGAAGCAGTTTTTTTCTTTTTTGTATAACTTGGGCATACGGTATCGAAATTGGGAAAACGAGATATCGCCGGAAAGCTGGTTCCGAGCACTTTCATTTGGTGTAGTTTATTTTTCAGTATTTTCCTATTTTACTGCATTTATTTCTGGTTGAAGTCAGATGTACTTTTTATGCTTCCGAGCTCATAACTTTTTGCCACGATCTCCGATTTTCGCTATCTTTACGGCATTGGAAAGGTATTGAGGAGCTCTATGTTGCTTTCCATGCACTTTTTTTTGTATTTGTCACAAGTTTTTCGTTATTTCAGATTTGACCCGATGGGTGTTTTGGAGATTACTTGGATATTTTGACAGTTGGGAGAGTGCTTCTTGCATCTTTGCACTTCATTTTCAGTGATACATCATTTAATAATCGACTGCTGCTTCATAGATTCCAGAGTTGTTCCCGTTTGGAGTTTTCGAGTGTTCCGTGGCATCGGGTCTGCTGTTGCATCATTATGATTCCGATATGGTTTCGTGTAGACAGAAGTATCTTTCCTTGCTTGCCAGATTTGGTTCCAGTGTTACTCTACAGTGTTCTTCCAGTGCTTCTTTGCAGCATGTCATATCATTGTAGGGGGGTTTTGTCCCACTGGGTTTTCCTCCTCTACCTCTTTCTTGCATTTGTAAATGGGTACCTGATCAGGCCTAGTTGTCGGGACCCATCTTTGCTTGCATGCATCTTATTCTAGTGTTTTAGCTTCTTCCTAAGTTCATCTTAAGGGGGGGTGTTAGAGTAATAATTTACTACGGTTAATTAATTACATCATACTGGTTAATTAATTAAGTCACTTATTCCTCTAGTTGCTTAAGCTAAACTTAGGCACATTAATAATTGATTAATTATTAAGTGTGCACACTAGGGTTTCATTTAGGGTTTCCATTTTAGAGTTTCTTGATCTCCTTCATAAGGATTGATCTCTTTGTAATAACTGAGATTCTGATAATGCATTTTACACTTTGAGGTTTGCAGATCTTTTTTGTTCTGAATGTCTTTTGCATGTAACAGGTTATTGCATGCAGGCGATCTTGGATTCTAACACTAAGATGCCAAAACTAGGATCAAATTAGGCACAAAATTTTCCTTTTCTTCAAAGCTATACAATTTTTGAGGACACATTTAGCCCCCGCTTAAGTGAGAGGATGAACTTGCTTCAAACTCACACTAAAGTATCCAAATGGTGCCAATGCGGATGGTGAATAATGACAAAGATGAAGGAGACCTTCAAGCCCCTAGGATTCAAGATCCTAAGTCAAATCGACATAAGTGAAAAAGGACACATTCAAGGGTGAATGATTTATAGAAAAACAAAATGCAAGATAATGTAATGACAAGAACTAGAAGGAAGAGAAGGATAAGAAAAAGTAAAAAGGTGGATCAAGCTTTGATTACTTGTTCAACTAGTTGTGGATCAAATC
This sequence comes from Sequoiadendron giganteum, assembly GCA_007115665.2. Lineage (NCBI taxonomy): Eukaryota > Viridiplantae > Streptophyta > Pinopsida > Cupressales > Cupressaceae > Sequoiadendron > Sequoiadendron giganteum. The sequence continues at coordinate 203,799,278 of CM021107.1, forward strand.
TAGGTTGTTTGTTTAGAAAAAGCATACTCACTCTGAGGTGACGAAACTTATGGTTGTCTGTCGAGTGAGAAGTTCAAAGAAGTGTTTTAGTGAGAAATCCATGCCAGTTTGTTGGCTTCCCATTATACTAACCATACCAAATTTATCTTATTGATAACTTTGATAAGGCACCACAATGCTTGTGTTAATGCTTTTGAATATTATGTGAAAATTTTGTTGAGGGGGATTTTTCTTAGTTCATACAAGGTCTTCTTCTTAGGGAGCATTTTGCCTAATGTCTCCAAGAGAGGACAAGTCATGGTGTTAGATAGTTATCCATGGGATGCGACATTTGCATTAGGCCACTTTAGTTGATAGTACACTCTTTGAAGGCATCAAACCCAATGAAACCACCAAGAATAGAACACATCACAGGAAAAAGAAAAATCATGCCATAAAATTTTGTAAAAATATGCCATCTATGAATGCCCCCATTTTAAAGTGGTTTCTACACCATCACTAAGAGAAATTTCTTTAAAGTAGCCAAGGATAAATGCTAACAATACATGAGAGCTAACTTGGAAAGCCATATGCCAATTTATATGTTTACGAACTGAGCTACATCATGAATGAGGGAGTATGTCAAATGTGATTCATCTTAAGACACGTCATCCACATCCCAAGATTGCTCTTATATGTTCATGAAAGGTTAATTATTATTCAAAAGATACAATAACAAGTGACATATGAGGAAAAGGCTACTTAACCCATTTCCCCCACTTAGTGAAGGACAAGGGGGAGCTTGGAATGGATGATGGTCTACTACTCCTCGTGAGGGATGTAAAACATGCAATAGTGACTGTGTTATGATCCTACAACTATTACATGACAAGGAGTAGCAACTAATGTTATTTATTTGGATAAGTAAATTTTTTTTTGACAAAGTTAGCTTTGATGGTGTACACTTTATCATATATGTGAGTAATTTTATTGTAACTTGGGTGGTGTGAGACATTGTTCATAGGTGGGTGAAGGATTAGAGGATTCCTAGGATGTCCAATTGTAAATGGGGATCTAATGGAAACTTGTGTATGCATAACCTTAGTGGGCTTGGGTTGATGTATCTCTAAGAAAGGGCAATTGAGTATCATATTTTTATCATTGAACAAGGAAGACATATTACTATTGTTTGAAAGGAGTACAACCATGTTGTTTTCTTGCACCATGATACCATACCGAGTAGGAGAGTGTTTACGATAAATACAAATGAGATTTTCAAGACATTCATTTTGTGGTTCTTCACAATTGACTCCATCGCTAGTAAGGGAATGATCAATAGTTGAAGTATCTTGTTCCATATAAGATTCTCATGATTGTCAATGATTGGATCTTGTAACATCATAATATCTTCCTCTCTAATAGGAGATATATTAGGATAGAGGGAAATTTGATTATTGTGATTGTCGATGATTGAAATATTTTTCTCTAAGGTGTCATTCTCTTGTGTCATATTATCTATCCTAGGAGGAGAGCTTTTTGGAAAGTAACAAACAATAGGTTCATCACATGTCATGAGTAGATTTGGTAAAGTAGCTTCATTTCTCATAGGAGAGGCATTAAGAGAAGGATAACTAGGAGTTTTATGGATACCAATGATTGGAAATTTTTTGTTCAAATAGACCCTTCCAACTATAAGGAGCATTATGAAGGATAGAAATAATGCTATAACTCTCAATCATTGGAGTTCTTGATACCAATATATCCTCCTCACAATTTTTTTTTTCACGAGCGTTCATAGTTATATCCTTATTTAGTAAAGTATTATCACAAATAGGGGAGGTGTTGGGAGATGAATGAAGACTAATTAAGGTAGTAAGTATGATTTTCGCTTCATGTGTCATAAGGTATTTGAAAGGGGGAGGAGAAGGAAGACAAGCAAGAATTTCATGATCATTAATGATTGTGTATCCTTTCTGCAAGATACCTTCATCACCAATGGGAGAGATATCAAGAGTAGAAAAAATATGATTATCATGATTATCGATGCTTGCATCCTATTGTGTCAAATATTTAGTGGATGATCTAAGTGAGATGAAGTCATCATAGGCTTCATCCAACATGTCAAAGTAATCTCTACTAGAGGTTTGGCATGATGTGCTAAGGTTAACCATTTATTTATTTATTTTGATTCCTAATGAATTGCAAATGTAATTTGGTTTAATTAAAATATGAACTAATGCTGAAAAAGAAAAGTGCAAGAATATTATTCTATCCACAATGTCAATGAATGCAAATTATACTAATCCTAATTATTTAAATGTAATAGAATCTATGAAAACTTAAAATGTAATGCAAATTTTTCATATTTCACACAAGGTAATGTACTAATTATATTATGCAATGATCTAAAAATGAAATGTTGTGAATGCAAAATTGAAATTAAGCAATGCATAAAATGTGCTAATTTAGGCTAGATATAATGAAATGCATGTTACAAAAAATTAACCAACTTATGCAGATAGGTAATGGTAGAAAATAGAAGCCTACAAATAGGGTTTTTAGCTCTGTAAAAGGTTGTTTCAGGGGTGGAAAGTGACTAAGTCACCCAAGGTGGTGAATTAGTCCCAATAGGGATTTTTTTCATTTTTTAAAGATTTTTTGAATTGAGTTGGATGGTTTCTATGTTGTATAATATAGACCTACGATGAAAATGCAAAATTTTGATGGTTTTGAATGAAATTCAATGCAAAAATGAAAGTTTAGATGAGCTTTTCACTAATGCAAAGTAAACAATGTGAAATGCAATGCAATGCAAACCTAGGATGATAAAGAAATCCAAATTAGAAAATAAGGGAATTGAAAGGCAGGTTCACAAAAATGTAACATAGATTTTAGTACAACCTAGGGTTCTCTAACACTTCTAGAGTTTTAACCTAAACGGAGAGGGGGATACCAAAATAACAATGTTACAATCAAAGATTGATGTAAGGTGTGAAGTGTGATGTAAATGTGTGTGGAATGTGATGATATAAGTGTTGGAAATGAATAAATGAAATCAAATGCTAATGCAAAGCCTAGAAAATGAACTATGTTTCAAAACACATTGTTGCATGCAAGCATATATAAAATGACCTAGAAATGAACTCTGGAATGCAAGTAAACTATGATACAGATGAAAGAAGAGAATGAGGTGCACCTAGAATGTGAAGATGGATGAGATGAAGGTTTGGAATGTTGAAAAATTGATGCAGAAGCAAGTTAGGACATTTGTGCCAATCTGGGCGACTTAGTCTAGTTTCTAAGAAAATATGCCAAAATAGGTTTCTAACAAAGGGTACTCAAATCTATAGAAAACCATGAAATGCATGTACCATAGGAATAAGTCACCACTAATGGTGACTTAGTCCAGTTTCAGATTTCAGGAGATCTAAAGGTGCACTCTATTGGATGTTTTGGTTGTTTTGTTGATATACAATTGCCATTGATGTCAACACTATTAGTATTAATGTATTAGAAGTTGTATATGTCGAGGATATTGAGAAAACTATAATGAAATGAGTTGCATGTTGTCAATGGTGAAGTCAAGTTTAGCTTATCGATGAGTTCAGTACAATGATGATCAGAGGTTGTAGAATAAAGGGTTTGTTGTTGAGTATATCTAGTTTATCCATGTTGAGTTTCAAAGATCTGCATGAATATTTGATCAAGTTATGAAGATTTGTATTTTGATGGTTTTTTTGCTGCTTCAGTTTGTATTTTTGAATGAAGATGATGTGATTCTAGTAATTTTAATTGTTACAGATACTTCTCTGGTGATTCATGATGTTTATGGATGTTTTTAGATCATTCTCTACCTATGTTGCAAATCTGCATTGATCATTGTTCTTGCGATCGGTGATTTTCTCTTACATGTTCATTTTTTTCATGTTCATGGCCAACAAGGTGATTGAAGCGTGTTGTGGATCTTCGAGGAATAATTTTTTGAAGTTTTTTCATGTTTGAGTATTTCATTTTGGGTCCTCACTATGTTGTGGCCGACCTTGGTGGATTCATATTAATAATCTTTATTATTTTGGGCTGACATTTTGTATTCATTTTATTATTTTGTTGAAACCGACATGTAGCAATGTAATTCCTTGTTGTCAATATATATAGGTGATTGTTTATTCCATTTGAAAAAAATGGTGTGCACAAATAATGTTCTAACTCTTTCGAAGGCAGAATAGAGTGTGAAGAAGAGTGAAGAAGAGTGAAGTATTTTTCATTTACTTAATCAGAACTGTTGGTGTAATTAAAAGTGTTGTACCTGATACACCTTAGTTAAGTTTACTTAGGGACCACATAGGAGGTAGTTGGAGAATTTCCACTTTTGGTGGACTTATCATGTTATTACTTTATCACTTCCACCTTTTATGGACATATCATGTGATTACCACTCCACCTTTTGTGGGTGATCCACCATTTGTGGTGATTATCACATTATCACTTTTTTACTTTAGGTGGAGTGATAGCCTTTCAGACTTGTCTCATGTCATAATATTACGACACTTATCATAATATTATTCCCTTCTATGTTCTCACCTTGGTTGTACAACCAAGGGGTCTCTTATGTACAAAAATACATTATATTTTCATTATTGGTAGAATACAGTTCATTCTTGTCATATTGTTTCTATCTCTCTTATGCTTGTTCTTTTTATTAGGCCTCTTGATCTTGGGTGGCTACCTTCATAGCCAATTATTACATCGTATCAGAGCTATTGGAGTACCTTTGGATTGTCATTTTGGGGAGATCTTGAGTGTAATCTTGTGTTTTCTTCATAGAAATACTAGATTCTAGGGGGGTTCTTTTTTTGGCCTTGTATTGTAGGTGCATTTTGGAGCTTGTTGCATCAGATTTGAGCTCACCATTATGTCTGGAGTGGTCGAGATAGTTAGATTTTCCTTTTATTTTTCTTAGTTGGACATTGGAAGCCAAATCTACAAGGGTTTGAAGATTGAGGTGGTTGCCAGATCTAGGAGGTAGCCATATTTTTGGAGCATTTTTAGCCAAAAAGGACATCACCATCACGTTCAGAAGGGCCAAAAACCCTAAGATTGATTGCCAAATCATCCAAATTAGAGCAGTTGTTTAGTGAGGGAAACAAAAATTGCCTAGGGAGTCGTACGCCCCCCAAAGTCGACATAAATATGACAGTATGATTTTAATAATATATATATATATTATTTCCGTTGAACTTTTTTTGATTTTATTTTTTGAAAAATTGAAAAATATTTGATTTTTTTTTTTGGAAAAGATTTAATTTAAAATAAATCTAAAAAAAAAAAAAAAAAAAAACAAAGTTTTGTATATTCTGCAGACTATACAAGTCTGTAGATGTACATTCTATACAGCGGGCCCCGCTACCACCTGCCACTCATGGTTCCACATGACCAACGGTGTCCAACCGATTGACTAGTGTTTCAACATTGGTTAGAATTCTGAAAACCTGACATCCTTTAAATAAATCGGCAGTCTTCTAACAAAATTTGGTGGCAGTACGAAGATTCTACAAGAATATTCCACAATCAGAGATTCTCGAAAGATTCTAGCTCAAAAAAAGAATATTCTAATAGGAAGGAGTGACAATGACGGTGATGGCCAGACAACCATCAAATTTAAAATAGTTTTTTGTTGACATCATCACTACATCAACAAATTTTGATAATTGGAAAACCCCTCTCCTTTGGCATTTTTGAATTTCCACTTCAACTTCAAATGCAAATATCTTGCTCATTTTAGCTCCTTTTTTTGAGAATTTTTTTTTATTAGAGCTAGTTTTTCATGCTCTATGTTCTGGTGCAATTGCTTTCTAGTTTTGAATCATGTATTTTTTAGAAAATCAAATTTGTCACAAGTGTAGCTAAGTTGTCACCATTTTTGCAACTTCTGGGGCTCTGTTCAGGCTCATACGAACTCCTTTTCAGGTGCCTTTTTTTTTAAAGTGCATTATTTTTTCTAACCTTTATAGTGGTGCTATCAGTTTGTGGTAATTGTGATCAGAAATTGTACTTTTATCACTTGGTCATTTTTGGGCTATTTTGGCATTTTTAAAGATTATATCTTAGTGTGGTCTTTTGCATCAGTCATTTGAGTCTGTCGTTGCCTACTTAAGGCTGTTGTAAAACATTGAAAATAAGAAGCCCACTTTTCTTGGCTTGCAAGTTTCCATTGTACACGCACTAAGTATAAAGTGCCAAATCATCTTTTTGTGGGGTGTTCTTTGATTGAGTGAATTTGGCGGGTGTCTTGTGTGGTTTCACTTCTCTCTCTATCTTGTTCTCTTTCATTTTTCTACTGTGGGTTCTCCTAAGTTTCCTTTGTTAACTCCACATAACTATGCTTCTTGGAAAATTGATGCTTGGAGTAAGTTAATGGAAAAAGGATTAACTCATTATATTGATGGAACTATTGTTGTACAATCTGATCCTAAAACTGATCCTAATGCTCATATGGATTGGCTCACTAAAATTACTATGGATCTTGGAATTTTAAGGAAATTTGTATATACATCAAAAGATCTAATCTTTCAAATTGAAAAGTGTAAAACAATCAAAGCAGCTTGGGAAAAGTTTGGTCAATTGTGTGGCGAAGTTGATGAGATTAGAGGTTATCAACTTGGCAATGATCTCACAATGTTAGATCCCAAGAATTTTGATACAATCCAAGACTATGTCACTAAGGAAAATGAGCTAAGAGCACAAATTAAGGATTGTGGCACTAACAAAAGGATGCACAATTGGTCTACAATTTGTTGGGAAAGCTTCCATCTGAATATGCAACATTTTTTTCTAGCTTCTAAACCCATCTCTTGATAGTGGGTAGTTCTTTTACTCTTTCATCATTTGATTCATTCATATAAATGTTGATGTTAGAGAAAGAAAATTTGATAAGCATGGGGATTCTCAAGTCTTTAAAGTCAAAAGCTTTGGTGGCTAATCAATGGAATCAAGGGACTCAAGGAAAGTGTTCTAATAAGAAGTAGAAGAAATTTTAAGCAAAAGACACAACAAGATAAAGCACAATCATCCTCTCCAAAACAAGAGAATTCTTCACCTTCTCCCAAGAAGGGAAATTCAAGCAAGAAGGAGAGACCAACTTGTTCATATTGCAAGAGATTTTATCATGATGGGAATAATTCCAACACTAAAAAAATTGATGATTTGACAACCATCACCAAGAAGAACAATATCAATTTTCCATCCACCTACAAGAAGAAGGATTCATATCCTTCCACTTCCTCAAAATCAAGAGGAAAGGGGCAATAATTTATGACTACTATAGGTTCTTCACAACAATGGGTACTTGACTCAGGTGCTACTCATCACATGGGTTCTACAAGGGATTGGTTTTATTCTTTGGAACCATCTAAGGTACCTCACATCTTCATAGGAGATGATACTCAAGTGGAAATTGAAGGAAAAGGTTCAGTTCTCATGGATGATGGAAAATTTGAGAATTTTCTCTATGTTCCTTACTTGAGCACCAATCTTCTTTCAATCTACCAAATCACTCACTTTGGAGATGGCAAGAAAGTTGAGTTTCTACTAGATTCAGTTGTGGTCAAAGAACTTGAGGATGATGCCTCAAGGTTGTAGTGGGAAAAGCCAATCACAACACATGACTTTACTCATTTTCCCACTTTATTCCTAAGTCTCCTTCTATATCCTTTCTCACTCATTCAAGTTCATAAAGTAAGCTATGGCATGAGTGGTTTGGACATCTCAATTACCGCTATCTTAAGCAACTTATCTCCAAGGATATGGTTACATGACTCCCTCAAATCATCTTTTTCTGAAGGTGTATGTTCAGGTTGTTCCTTGGGTAAACATCCAAAAGATAATTTTGACAAAGGGAAGCCTTGGAGAGCTTTGGAAGTTCTTCAATTGGTTCACAGTGATGTAGCAGGTCCATTTCCAGTTGCATCATTTAGCAAGGCCTGCTATGTCCTCACCTTCATTGATGACTCCTCCCACTTCACATGGGTCTATTTTCTTGTTCACAAGAGTGAAGTGTTTGACAAATTTATATCCTGCAAGGCTCATGTTGAGAAGCAATTAGGTAAGCACGTCAAGATTCTTTGCACAAACAATGGAATGGAATATGTGAATAATAGACTTGAGGAATTTTGTACTCTTGAGGGGATTGATCTTCAACATTCATTTTCCTACACTCCACAACAAAATGGTGGTGTTGAAGGAAGAATAGGACCCTTAAGGAGATTGCTAGTTGCATGATTCATGCTCATTCTCTTAGTCCTCAATTTTGGGTAGAAGCTATCAATTATGCCACTCACATATAGAATATAGTTCCCCATAAGGATTTGAAGGGTACGAATCCTTTTGAGGCTTGGTGTGGTAGAAAACCAGTTGTGAGACACTTCAAAGATTTTGGTTGTCCATATTGGGCATGCATACCTCCAAAGAAGCACAAGGCATTAGAACCTCATAGTAGGCCTTTCATCTTTGTTGGATATCCTGAAGGTGTTAAGGCATATAAAATTTTGGATCTAGAGACTCATGAGCTATTCATTGAGAGGAGTGTTCACTTTGAGGAAATCTCTCATAGCTTGGCCTCTAATCCTCCTCTTCCTTCCTCCATAGTGGAAAGTGATGATAGTGACTCAGATGATGATTCTCCCTCAACTCTGATTCATAGGATAAAACCTTCGTAGAGTCCACTTATAGTTGAGAATCCTCATCCTTCATCTCCTACTAGACCTCATTGGGCTCGGTAGACTCTTGAGTCAACAAGTTCTCTTATTTGGGATCCTTCAGATACTCAAAGGACTTGGTCACAACATCACTATTTTCCAAATGCTTTTACTGCTAGTGCTTATGATCCATAGTCCTTCAAGGAAGCATCAGTAGTTCCAAAGTGGGATTCAACAATGGAGGAAGAGTATAGTTCCTTGATGAGGAACAACACATGGGATTTAGTTCCACTTTATAAGGGGAGAAAGATGGTTTGATGTAAGTGGATCTATCAGACCAAGTATGTAGTGGATGGTAGTGCTGAAAGATACAAGGCTTGGCTAGTGGTAAAAGGTTTTTTACAGGTTCCAAGTGTTGATTATAGAGAGACCTTTCCACCCATTACTAAGATGAACCTCCATTCGCTTGACACTTTCTATTTTCTCAACTCATGGTTGGGATGTACATCAGATGGAAGTGAAGAGTGAATTTCTTCACGTGGATCTTCATTAGGAGATTTACATGGAGCAGCCGTAGGGATTCATACAAGATTCTTCTTTCATTTGTAGATTGAGAGAATCTATCTATGGCCTCAAATAGGCCCCCCAGGCTTGGTATGCCAAGATGGATTCCTTCCTTATCTTAGTAGAATTCACTAGGTGTCATTCAGATCCGAATGTCTACATTTTGTGATCTATGTTGATGATTTGATCATTACAAGGAGTACCTCATCCATCATTGGTAGTGTCAAATCTGCTTTGCAAGACAAATTTTCCATGACTGACTTAGACCTTTCACACTATTTTCTTTGATTGAGATCACACAGTCAGCTTCAGGGATCTTTCTTTCTCAGCCCAAGTATGCTCTTGATCTTCTAGCTCAGTTTCACATGGCTGATTATAAGCCTACTCTGACTCCCTTTATTTTAGTAGTCAAGCTTGAAGATAAGTGTTCTACTCCACTTATTGATGCCACTTTGTATCATCATCTTGTTGGGAGTCTCATCTACTTGACTCACATAGGCCCTGATATCTCCTTTGTAGTTGGCATAGTTTCATGCTTTATGTAGGAACCACATGAGCTTCATTAGAAAGAAGCCAAACACATCTTTCATTACATATAGGGTACACATCCTCATGGGATTCACTATGCAATAGGTACAAGACTTACCTTGGTGGGATATAAAAATTCTGATTGGGTTTGTGATCTTGATGATCATAAGTCCACTTCTGGCTATAACTATCATCTTAGTTCTAGCCCCATTTGTTGGCAGAGTAAGAAGTGGCATGTTATTGCTCTTTCTTCAATGAAGGCTGAGTATTGAGGGGTTGTTAATGCCGCTACTGAGGCCATTTGGCTTCAGAATATTCTCACTGAGTTTGGCTTCACTATTCCACATTTGACCTGGTCATTCATTGTGACAATTAGAGTGCCATCTAGATCTCAAAGAATCTAATTCACCATCAGAGGAGCAAACACATCGATATTCATATGAACTACATTAGGGAGATGATATAGGAGTAGGTAATCAATTTACAATATTGTCCTACAACACAATAGGTTGTAGATATCTTCACCAAACCCTTCACTGAGAGTACATATCATCATTTTTGAGCTCTCTTGGGGGTGTGGGATGTTTCATTTGAGGGGGTCACTTGACTTCTTCTTTCTCTCTTATGGGGGGAATTTTTCCTCTTCTAGGGGTTTTGTCCTTCTCATACATCAGAGAGCATTTTCTCTTTTTTTTCATCTCTCTTTTGGGAGGAGTTTTTTCCCATGTGATTTTATCCTTTTCTCCACTTTATGAGAGATTGCATTGCATTTGTACATGGGTGCCTAACATGGCCTAGTTTCTGAGACCCATCTTGCATTTTTTTCTCTTGTGTATATTCTCCCTAAGTTGCACTTAAGGGGGGTGTTGGTGTAATTAAAATTGTCCCACCTTGTCCTAGGTCATGAATACACCTTAGTTAAGTTTATTTAGGGACCACATAGGAGGTAGTTGGAGCATTTCCACTTTTGGTGGACTTATCATGTTATTACTTTATCACTTAAACCCTTTTGTGGACTTATCATGTGATTACCTATCCACCTTTTGTGGGTGATCCACCATTTGTGGTGATTATCACATTATTAAATTTCCACTTTAGGTGAAGTGATAGCTTTTCACAATTGTCTCATGTCATAAGATTATGAAAATTGTCATAATCATATGCCCTTCTATGTTCTCACCTTGGATATATAACCAAGGGATCTCCGATGTACAAAAATAAATTCTACTTGCATTATTGGCAGAATAGAGTTCATTCTTGTCATATTGTTTCTATCTCTCTTATGCTTGTTCTTTCTTTCAGGCCTCTTGATCTTGGGTGGCTACCTTCATAGCCAATTATTATAGGAATTGTAATCAGGCATTAGCAGATCCTATTCTCTCAATTCAAAATCTAGATGGTTGTAGTCTAAATGTTTATGTAAGATAGTGAGTCTTCCTTTGTATTTGAGCAATGAGCTCTAAGCAGTGTGCTTGAATGCATGTGAATTTCCCATTTATTATTCTTATACTTTTAACAAGGTATAAACTTGTGAACTGACCTCCAGTGTGGTTTTTCCCTTAATAGGGTTTCCACATAAAAATCTTGGTGGTATGTGTGTTTTACATGTGTTATTGATTTATGCTTTCATGGTTATTAATCAGATCTGAGAATAAGGGTTAATAAGTTTAATAAGTTTGAAATTCTGTGACAACTGATTCAGCCCCCCTCTTAGTTTTTTGCCCTTGTATTTCCAATAATTGGTATTAGAGCAGGTTCCTTGGAAGAAGTTTAATAGCTTGAGGTGATTTGGGATAGTGGCATATAAGAAGGATAGTATGATATTTTATGGAACAAATTATTCTCTATGGAAGACTCGAATGGAGTGTCATCTGAGATGCATTAAAGAATCCTACTGGGGTATTACAAGTAATAGGTATGTTATTCCTCAAAATGGTCCTACTACTACTGCTGAGATTAGGGATGTTAAATACAATATCAGGGCTAAGGAAGCATTTTTGAGTGATTTGACCAATTCTAAGATGATGAATGTTATGGATTTGAAGATTGATTATGAGATCTGGAAAAACTTGGAAACTTTGTATGAAGGTGATGCTAATGTGAAAATTGCCAAGCTACAAATACTGAAAGGGAAATATGAAATGTTGAGAATGGATGATGATGAGAATATTAGTACTTTCATACAAAGATTGAATGAACTTGTGTGTGGTATCAAATGTGCTGGTGGAAAAATAGAAGAATCGGATATTAATGCTAAAGTGCTTAGATCCTTGCTTGTTGCATACAAAGTCAAAGCTATAGCTATTGAAGAGCTCTGGACTATGACAAATGTAACCAGAGATATCTTGATTGGTAAACTTACTAATTTTGAGTTGACTGGATTTGATGATGCCTTTCCAAAGATAGAATCTACATTTAAGGCCACTTCTTCCGAAAGAGATAAGCAGAGATATGATTTGGGTGAAATTTCTTCTAGAAAGGTATTCAAGTATGATGAAGAAATGAGACAAATTAAAGAAGAAGAGAGAGAACTAGATGATATTGAAGCACTTATTGTCAAAAGAGAAGCCAAAGGACAAGGTAAGTATAAAGGAAGTTTTCCTATTAAATGTTTTTCTTACAATAAGATAGGTCATTTTGCATCAAGGTGTCCGAAAATAATTCCTAAGTCAATACCTAACAAGCCTAAATTTCAAAGCAAGTGTTCTTATGCTATTGATGAAGGTGTGAAAAATGATGAATCTGATAAAGGGAATGCAAATGAGGACAAATGGGTATTTATTTCTATTGATCAAGGAAAATAATCTTGTGTCTACTAAATCTACTAGTTGTACAAATATGGAGAAATCCCTAGCTGCTCGAGTTGAAGATAAGGATGAATGGGTAATTGACAGTGGATTCTCTCATCGCATGATAAGTGATAAAATAAAATTTGTGAGCCTAGAAAAGTATGATGGTGATGTTATAGTATTTGGTGATAACAATGGTGGTATAATCCATGGCAAAGGATGTGTTTCTTTTGATGAAAATCATAATACTGATGATATTCTTTATGTTGAAGGTTTGAAGCATAATATCTTAAGTGTCAGATAGATAATTGATAAGGGATAAAATCTTCAATTCAAGTATGCAATGTGTAGAATATTGGGAAGTTTTGGAAATGTGATTGCTTCAAGAACAAAAACAAAAGGTAACATATTTCAGCTAAATGTTGCTAATAATTTTTTTTTTCATTGCTCAAGTTGATGAAAGTTGGTTGTGACATAGGAGAATGTGTCATGTAAAATTTGATAATATTATGAACATAAGTTCTACTCAAGTAGTGAGAGATCTTACTAAGTTGGTAAAGCCTACTAATGCCATATGCAAGGAATGTTAGTTAGGAAAGAAAACTATAATTTCATTTTGAAGCAAACAACATTATTCAAATGAATTGTTGGAGCTTGTGCATACTGACTTGTGTGGTCCTTCTAGATTTAAAAGTTTAAAAGGTTACTAGTATTTCATGTTGCTTATTGATGATTATTCTAGGATGATGTGGGTTACTTTCTCAAGGAAGAAATTTGAAGCTCTAGAGAAGTTGAAGATCTTTAAGGCTATGGTTTAGACAGAGACAGGTCTGAAGATTAAGTGTATGAGATTAGATAGAGGTGATGAATTCACTTCCCATGAGTTTAATTATTTTTGTGAAGTGCATGGGATAAAGAGAAAATTATTTTCACCACTGACCCCTCAAAAAAATGGACTTGTGGAAAGGAAGAACAAGATAGTTCAAGATGCTGCTAGGACTATGATGCTAGAAAGAAATGTTCCTCATATCTATTGGAGAGAAGTTGTGAGTACTACTGTTTATATCCTCAGTCGGGTACAAATCAAAGGTGATACTGGTAAGAACCCTTTTGAGCTATGGTTTAGTCATAAGCCTAGTGTTAAATATTTAAAAATATTTGGGAGTAAATGCTAAATCAAAAAAGACAAAAAATATAGGAAAGTTTGATGCTAGGAGTGATGAAGGAATCTTTCTTGGTTATTCTACTAAGAGTAAGGCCTATCGATGCTATAACAAGAGATTGAGGAAAATGGTTGAAAGTGAAAATATTAAGGTTGATGAAGAAATTGCTAGACCATACAAATTCTCTAGATATGATTCTAATGATTAGAATGACAATACAAAAAAAGGTCAAACTTCAAATCAAATTCAAATCATTTTGGTGAATCAAGAAGATCAAGAGGAAGGAGAAACTAGTGAAAGTGTAGAAGAGAGATCACAAGAGCCTAAAGTTTAAGAGCATTGTAAGACTCCAAGGTATGTGCAATTAAATCATTCAAAAGATCAAATTATAGGTGATAAGAAAAAAGGTGTCTAGACTAGGAGAAGAATTGTTGAAGAATATTGTTTGATTTCAAAGACCAAGCCTAACAATGTCAATGAAGCATGCAAAGATGAACATTGGATTGAAGCAATGAAAGAAGAACTACAACAAATTGAGAATAATAACACATGGATTCTTGTTCCTAGACCTAAGTACAAAAATGTAATTGGAACTAATTGGGTCTTTCAAAATAAATTGAATGAACAAGGTGAAGTTATCAGAAACAAAGCAAGGCTGGTGTGTAAAGGATACTCTCAAATGGAGGAAATACACGAAACAAGCTTTGTATTAAAATGCATTAAGCAAGATGGTCTTTTTCATTCATGATAGTTGAAATCAAGTTGTAGGCGAGCTCAGAGTGTAGAGGAGAAGAAAAAATTTCAAGGAAAATTATATCATCGAGTGAGTTCTTCTTATTCATATCCATGAATTTTATTATGGCACCAAATAAAATAGAGGTAGGTGCTAAGAAAGATGAGGCAAAGCCTAGTAAACCCTCTTTACAATCCCCATTGCTTACATTGTTGTCTGGTTCAGTAAACAAAGGGTCAAAAAATGTCTTTAAAGACTTAGCTCAAAGTTGTAGGGACCCCATCACACCCTGGTTAGGTTGGAACTTATACTAGTATTTCTACTAGAAGAGGAATGACAAGGTTCCAACATCAAACCCGTGGACCCTAAATGTGGCCAAACCGATTGTTCCCAATGTCTTCATTGATACTGAGTTAATTGAAGCTCTTGCTCATAGCTACCACACCCTGACCAAAACTGTCAGAATTTCAAATGGTGGGTGTGTAGTAGATATCAATAGAGATTATATTGTGAAATGTTTTAATCTAAAAAAACAAGTTGTGATAGAGGTGAATCTAGTGAAATTAGAGCAGGAATATAAGAGGTTAAGAAGAACCTATAGAAGTGATGAGCTCCCCTTACACATGAAGAGAGCTGATGATAATAGAAAAATCCCAATCCTTGGTTCTAAATTGGAACCCTTCCAGGTCTCATAATTTCAAGTGTATTTCAAAAACACCAATTTTGCATTATGTCAAATATTGGGAGTAGATGCAAAGGAACACATGCTGTTAGGGTTGATGAGAATGGCTATGATAGTTGAGCACCCTAAATCCAATGTAGAGTTTGATTTTTCATCTGTGATTGAAGAAAAAATTCATGAAGGCTTGCTACAAGTCAGGAAAGCTAAGGCCCCCATTACTTTCAGAAAATATTCTTTGTTATGTGATTTGATTTTGTATCAAAATGAAACAAAATGGACTAATAGGATGAAATTATGTACACACGAAAATGGAGTTAGGTAACTTGTATAGAATTGGTGTTACATTTGGGATAACTGATGCAAAGAAAGTGATTTTGTAGTATTTAGAGATGATTTTTCTGTGAAATTAATAGATGCCCTTCACTACCCTACACCAAGACTGCTTGAATCATTAATGGAAGCAATGAGACCAGTACAAGGTAAGCAAGACCAGGGTTTTACCCACAACTATGTCGACTGGTTCTTTGTACCACAACACACAACGATCAGAGTGTATGGACATGACCAAGCACCACACATATTGCCTAAGTTTGTACCAACAAGATTATGCTTTTTAGAATTTATGTGGCAGATGCTTTGGATGGAGCATGACCTAATGAAGAATCAAAGAAAGGGCACATTCTTGCCTAATTTGATGATGTTTGATGAGTTTATTTCTTGGATCAGATATGATGGAGGAGCTACAAAGATTCGTGAGGGCTAATTATTCCCTCAAATATAGGAAGGAGAGGGTATGTGACCTGGACGGCCACATCAATATGATTAGAAGAACTCTGCTGACCAAAAGGGCCATCACACATCAGTTTCACCCTAAGGAGGACATTATAAGAAATTTGGTTTATTTTGCAGATTCTATGCAAACAAGAAAAAGGTGGATCACAATGATGAAATCAAAAAACCACACTACTATATTTGAATAGGTTTTCTGACGAATATTCATCAAGATTTCAACAAACTATTGTCATTTTTTTGACGAAACACTGTTTTCAATTTCGTCGATTTATCGACCAACTTTTGTTCATCGAAACAATGACCCAACATCGCCGGTCAACACGATAGAAAATGTTGGTGGGTTTCATCACAAAATCGACAAAAAAATTTCTATCTATCAATGACAAAACAACGAACTTTCATTGGTTTTCAATCACAAAGCATTCAAAAAAATGACAATTTTTCATCAGTTTTCTCATGAACATGACTTGACTTTGTGATGAAACTTTCATCAAAGGTATAGCAACCTCAACGAAAGTTGGTTTTTCTTTGTCAGTGCATTTCATTGAAATTTCAATGAAACGTTGAAGTTTTTTTTTTAAATTATCATAGCCATAATCCATTAATGCATAGTCCATTATCATACATCATCATCATCACATCACAATTAGCATAAAATATGTATATCAAAAAATATTCTTCCACATCACAATACTATAAATCCATCCATCATCAAAATCATATACATAAATCATCATAATAACCTGACATGTCATAATAATTATACACACCCTCATAGCCACAAGCAACATATAAATATCATAGTAAACATCATCCATCATAAAGATGTGCATCATATAATAGATCATTTTAAATATCACATGTGTATCTACTAAATCATATCCATATCATAAATACATCATGAAAATAACAATAGTATAATGTATCTCATCATTTTGCATATTAAAGTCACTATATACTTCATAAAATCAGATTACAATCAATATTTGTGGATACAAAAGAAATAAATACATTAAAAGTACCATATATACAAATTAAATACATAAATAATTATACAAATACAAAGAAGACGCCTCAAGAACTATTAGCTATGGCTATTTCTACAATCTTATGAATTAGGGTCTAGCTCCTTAGGTAGTCATGGTGGTGGCTATTCCATTAAAACTTAGACTAATCTACCTAGTCTATTTGATTTATCGTCCCCTATCCCTAATCTATTTGTATATGTAGGTTCCCCTCTATCTGGAAAGCACTACCTACACATATAAAGACCTATAATAATAGAACTCTCACACTACCCACTTTGTCCTCTCTCTTGCTCACTCTACCTCTATGAAATCTTTATTCAATCCCTATGGACCAAGCAATCCACATGCCAAATCTCTCTGCAAATAGTCTTTGGAAATATTACTAGGAATTTTGTAACTACACCTAAAGATAATTCCTCTCTAGTATCCAATCATCTTGATCCTCCAAAAAACTATCCATCTCTACCTATAGCCTATATTACTCTACCCTCAATATCTCCCACTCTCCATGGGGTTGGTCCCAATCTTCCATTTCCTTATCCCACTCTACCTTCCTAGCATCCCACATTGACATCAAGTTTTCTAGCTAAAATTATGTATCCTCATTCTCTCTACCTCCTTACTCCTCTTGTGTATTTGTATCCATGGGAACTGGCCCACCCTAGTCTTGTGTCTATGACTATGGTTGTTCATATGCCTAAGGTTGAGCTCCATCATGTCCCCTAGCATCTTTTTCTTCCTACTCTTCCTCAACCCTCATCCTCTCCACCTCACCAATAGCTACTTTAATATACTCTTGTGACTCCTTATGATGTGGAGATGATAGGAACACTAGTCTTAATGGCCACCACCAAGTCATATAATATATAGTAACTCCTACATCCTCCATATCTAGTTGCAACACCCATAACACTAAATGTATTTTGATCCATTAAATCTATATGCTATCCTCACATTTATCAATTCTCCCCATACTCCCTCCTCCTATGTGAACTATGAAAAAATATACCCCCTTCACTATCACACCTTATCCCAAGAAAAAATACCATTACAAAATTTGTCTAGTTTATACCTCACAATAAAGTACTTATATTATTGATGATGTAGCACAATATAAAGACATACTATAGATACATGCTATCATCCACCCACTCCTTGCAAGCCCTCCAAGGCCTCTAGTCTACCTTAGCAATATCACCCATGACTTGGTGCTAATACACAAATTCCCCCAACTCCATATACTATGGACATCTATCTCAGGAAAAATAAATAGATCCTATGGCATCTTCATCATTTGACCCACATGCTTCAAAATGGAAATTTCCTTCCATGCTTGTATTTTTAGCATGTAATACCACCTTATAGACTCCACTCCTCTTTGAAAACTAACATGTGCATATTGCTACATACCAGCTAGGTAAATAAAAAAATCCCCCACACTAAATTTATGCAACTCTCTTTCATTTGTGTGCATACACTTGCCATCCCATCTAGAAAATTGCATACCCTCTTGTTAGAAAGCAATATGAAATTAAAAAGGGCTACAATCACTTAGGGTAACTCTTCCACCATGCCCACATGTACACCCATGTTCAAAACCATCTATCTCAAAGGAAGGTTACTACTCCCAAATAGTCTATCTAGTCACCTCAAATCATCCTCTACACTATAACATACCATGTTCCTATGAATCAAGATTTGTAGTATCCACCACTGATGCAAGAGAAAATCACCCAAATCCACAAACATAAAAGTCACAAGGTTAAATAAAGAGAGATTCCATTTTAATTTTAATCTATAACTTCTTTCATTCATATTAAAACAATTACAAATTTGTTCAAATACATTTTTGGAATCAAATCTATACAAAGTTATCTTCTTGTAGCTTCTTCTTACTACTCAAAACTCTTCCTATAGCTTCTTCTTCCTATTGCTCAAACCTTCATACATATCCTCCAAAATATTTTGCACCTTTCCCTTAAACTCCATGTTGCTCTCTCCACTTTTACCCAACTCTCTCTCCCCTCTACACAACTGATTTTCTTCTTGTTCTTTTTTATAATGAATGTCCGAAAATGGGCTGCATAATGAAGGTTTCAAGAGAGAGTCATAGAATTTAATGGAGTGACTATGAAGCATTTTATAAGGGACATTATTATGAATGATTGACCTTGGATAGAGTTTTGATAGGAAATCAAGAGAAGGACATTCATGATTGTCCAAGACAGCCCTTTAGAAAGCAATAGGAAAGTTAAGAAGAGTTCTAAATCAAAATCCTTATAATCATATGCGTGATCAAAAACTTAGATATTGGTTGAGTTCATAATACATAAGAAGACAACCATCTTGAAAAATTGAAAATACAAAGGACTCCATAAAATATTGACAGAGAGACCTAATGGAAAACAAAGGAATGGTGTCCAATCCGCATGAAAACTTCTAAGGATCCTTATGAGTGGAGAAATAAAGGATAGACACTTAGAAAAAAAAAATCCTTACCAAACAAAGGATGGTCACAATAATCAAAAGGTAGTCAATAGCTCATAATTACAAGAGGACATCTAACTATTTATCCACATGAGCAACACACTACAAACCTGCCAAGGATTTGGTGCTTCGAAATAAGTAATAATCCTCACATTGAAGCTGAAAATGGACAAGGTTATTCTTGATAGTCCCACTAAGTTGCAATGCTTCATGCTCGTTAGAAAGTGATAGTCCATTTAGGATAGTTTAGAGACTAATAACTAGCAGGTAACAAAACAATGAACAAATATAGAGATGTCTTAAGTTTAAAGGAGATGGTCATAAGAAATGAATGATCACAAGGGTAGATTTATCTTGAAAATGGAGTGAGTGATCTTATCACATAGCACACTACACCATGGCACATACAAGATTATACATGAAATTCATGAATTTTGTACAAGTGAGGACTACACATGAATAAAAGGGAAATCTAAATAAGTTAAAAGAGCATGATAATACTAAACAATGCATAGAGATATAGAGAATAGAGCATCATTAGAAGATATTGTGATATGGATACTCTTATATTGGATATTCTAATGACCTTGGTGATGGACAGTCTTGGCCAAGAAAATGATAGTCAAGTGGAGACATCACATCACATACCTAAGAAGTGTAGTAATGTCAAGCAAAAAGGTATAGTGACAACCTTTATGACAAAAGGACCATGCCACCAGGTATAGTCGTCATCTCAAAAGGATAGTTTTGATGAATATGGCCCTATAGAGTAAATTTATTGTTTGGTAGTCTCTTCTGATGGAGGAAAGCTTTTCAACGGGCTCATGTTCATATTCTTTTTCCATGCCTAATGCTCACATAGTTGGATTTGTATCTGTAAATGAAAAAATGTACCAAGACAAGGAGAAGTCATAGTTTTGAGAAGAAATGCATGAAAGAAGTGCTTTATACAATATGGTTATCTTTCCACCATGAACTTGGTAGGTCATTAATTAAGTTAAAAGGGGACGGTCATGTTAATATTTTTTAAGTAAGAGTATATCTATCCTTATGCATGGAAGAACTTAAGGAAATTAATACAAAATGATATGATAGTAGTAGATGATACCCCCCAAGGAACTAGAGATTGTCAAGGATGGATTAAAAGATCATCAAGGTGGCATTCAAGATTTTCTAATGCACAGACCATGAAAAAGACAAGTTTAGAGATGAATGGAATTGAAAAAAGGATATGACAATCCTTATACTTCTAAGATGGCAGACCTTAAATAAGCGTTAAGACAAAGGATAGACCAAACAAGACCATTTTTTCATGGACTATGATGAAGCTTAAAAGGGAAACCAAAGGTCAAATAAGAAAAGGTGATACAATAAATAAAGGACACAGGTCAAATAAAGTGAGCAAGAAGGAGATAATTGCATGCTTGAGATGAACCCTATAAATAAGAGATGATGCAAAGGGTAGTTTATAAAGTTGCAGACCTTGGTAAAAATGGCAATCGGGACAAAAACTTCATGAAAGATAAATATTCATATGAACAAATGAAAGAGTTCAAGGACATGAACATTTGATGAGCCATCATGATAGTAAGGTAGCAATGAATAGAGTACAGTATGACAGTGATAGGCATTGTGATCATGAACAATATATTAGTTCAAAACCCTAGTTAAAACCCTTATTTCATCATGAGAGGACAACCATGGGCATATGGATCTCTTAGAAACCCTATAAAAATTTAAAGATGGTGATTAGATACAAAAGGATAATAAGTTATTTTCTATTGACAAGTCTTTCAAGAACAAGGTTTTGGTGAGAATAGGGTAACAATATATAAAGGACAGTCATAGCCTTATGACTATCATAAGGCAATTATCAAACTTCTCATACCTTTGTATCACTATGAAAACTATTAGTATTCATTACATACCAATATTCATTGCAGATAATAACAACAAAATTCTAAAAATTTAGGCTTCAACCTTGAGGAAGTTCTGGATCAAATAGTCATTATAGCCATAATATACAGACAAATCCACAACAAGCCACTCAGTATAGTCATTTCGAATAGACCCTTTTAGCCTTAAATCTTTGAAATTGGACAGAATTCTAACAACTAATAGAGAAAGGATCGATATGTATCAATAGTGAACACTATCAAACATAGTCCAAATAGATGAAACAAGTGATGACTTGTAATCTTGAAAACAATGCAGCAACAATCAAAATTAAAACATTACCCTCTTTTATTCTCCTCTTAAGGTTTGGGAGGTCGGGTGGGTGCTTCCCCTCTTCTTCAAGCTCCTGAAAAATCAGTACAAAACATATGAACAAAGGAAAATAATAAGAAAGAGACCGTCATAACCTAGTTCCCTAAACCTTCTAAACCTTCAGTTTTACCTCGACATGTATACAAAATAACAAATGATCAAGTAGACTTGTCCCCACAGAGTGAATATGGCATGAAGCATATATGTGGGGGTGATCCCACAATAGTGGTTTACAATATTTGGCCAAAGTGGACATTGAAATTATTATTTTTAACTAAATATTCACAATCGGGCATCTATAGCGGCTAAACTGTGAGGAATTTGAAGATGATGCAAACTAGAGTCTCATCACATTTTGTTTGTAGATTCCAAAAATATTTTTTTCAAAATTTTTGGAAACAGATTGCACTTCTTTTTCCATCTCCCAAAAAATTGGTTTTTTCAGAAAACATCATTTTTAAAAAGTGACACACACCGTATAACGCATAATTTTTTTTCCATGAAAAATAAAATTCTAATTATTTTTAATTTAGATTTCTAACTCTAATATCTAGTGCTTCCACTTGGTTAGATAGTTTTTTATTGAATACTTTTTCTTTAATCAAGTTTCGAAGTCAAACCAATTACAATTCAGACATAGCGCGACCGTATAATGCGTAATTTTTTTGGTATATATCGAAATTCATTTTTTTTTGTTGGATCAAGGACTTCAATATCTGGTGCACTCATATTTTTCAAAAAAAAAATTATAATCTGCTATTTTTCCACATGTGCAAAATAAAGACCTTCACTTTTAATGAAAACCTATGTTTAATAAAACTAAAAAAACAAATACATAATAAAACTAAAACATATTAAAATTATATTCATTGGATAGATAATTCTAAGGACTACCATAATCATTTGAAATAAATTTTAAATGAATTCACTTGATCCCCCAAAAGCTAAATCAATATGATTTTTTATCAGCATTTTGATAGGTGTAAAGGAGACTCATTTATAGGTATGGTTTAAAACTAGCGAGGTTCTATCCAAGGGGGTTTCATCTAAGGTGGTTTGATCAAACCCTCTTCAATTGGAATCCTTAAAATGGAACTTTTTAAGGCTTAAATCATTATATTTTCTAAAAATATGTGATTTTAGCAAAAAATAGTTCCTTCGATAAATTGTAAAGCAACTTTATAGGATCACCTGTGGGTGTCTGTGATAGAAAATGTTCAATTCAAGCATTCTACATCTCACTTAGGCCAACAAGAGAAAACATAGATAAGAAAGATACAAGTATTTATTGAACCAAAAGACATAGAGAGATGGATAAATTATATTAAATTCGATGAATAACCAAAGTATACAAGAAGATAGAATGGCTAACAAAGAATTTGGGATAAAAATCAACATGGAAAAATTACATTTATTATCATACTAAGCACTAAACCATAAACCCAGGGAAAAACACAAAAAAAAAAGATTGAAAAAATCCTAAGGTTCTATGGTAAATGTTAGCTATCGAGCCACTTATATTTATTAATGAGTTTAAAAAAAATATTTACAAAAAAATGGTGAAGCCATGGGTTTGATTGGATAACATGATTTAGGTAACCTTTTTTTATATTGTGGAGTGCACAACACCTTAAAAAGTAAATGATGATTTTCATGATCTATTTGGTAGCATTAATGAGTTTTATGCATTAAAATTAGAAGAAAATTTGATATATATTTCTCATGATGTTCATTGCTTGATTGGGATTTATTTAAAAATTTCAAGTTACTGTTATTGGATTGAAGGGTAGTTTAAAAGAAAAAATCAATAAGGAATGTATCTTCTTGAATTTTTCTAAGGTAAAGGGCCCTTTTTAGGTGTTCTCCTCTACCTTTGACTCACCACGAATGGAATATGAACTAACTTTAAGATACCCGACCTAGATATTTTCTATGAGAACCTTAATAGGAAGCATTCCAAACTTACATAATTGGGTGCTCTTCCTAGTTGTAAGTCAAACATTAATGGATCAATATTCCAATAGAAAAGGTAAAAATAGGTAACATATTTTTAAAAAGCTACTTTATGTTGTAACTCTCCATCCAAAAATATATGTAATTCAAATAAATAATCCACACCTCCCACTTTTAAGACTAGTGAGTCTTGCTCTAAGACAAGGAAGAAGTCAAGTGACATGTGAAATTATTGTTGAAAACTTGGGCATGTTAAATCTAGGTGTTGGAAGAGGGTAGAGACATTAGAGTAAGTCATGTAGTAGAAAAATATTTCTACCTCTAAACCTTCTTCCATTTATAAAGGGTATTCCCTTTCTGCTTGGGCTTTACATAAACCATTCTCTAGCTAGATACTTGATTTAGGTGCTTCACATAATATGAATCATCTTATTGCTTCACTTTCTAATAGTAACACTTCTTAGTAAATAGTTGAAAAATCTCCACAAGTTTTAGTTTTAGGATCAAGAAATATATAGTTCGTAGATGGTTGCATTAATGATGTTCTCTTTGTTCCTAAGATTTCTACTAACCTTATTTATATTTATTATATTTTTCATTTTAGTAATGGGAATATTATAGAGTTTTCTCCAAATTGATGGAATATTTAAGTGATTGCTAGTTAAGTTTGATTTATATATTTTATTTTAGAACTAGAATGGTAGAGATAGGATAGAATAATATAACCATTGATTGAAAAGTCATTGTAATAACCTTAAATTCATACCTTGAACCTACAAGATAAACCTTATAACAAAAATCAATGCAAGATGATATTATTGGATGATTATTAGTTGGCTAGTATATTATTACTAGATCAATCAAGAGAAAATTGATAGCTAAGTACCTGAATTTTATTTCATTGACACTTGATAACTGCAAGATTATAGAGGTATTATGTTTCTCAATTGAAGTAAAGAAAGTGGTTGACATGGAAGTAAAATATTTTATAAACTCATAAATGATACATATATAGATATATCTTCTTTATATTATCCTTGTAATTAGCTATGTATCTTCAAATATAAAAAATTAAAAGGAATCCAATGTCTATCATCTAATAATAACTTATAGAAAATATCAAAAAGATCAATAATAAAAATAAATATATTAACTAAGAATCCATGCAAGCATACAATAGTATATGTTAGTAAAATTATAATATATACAATAAAGCAATATATGCATACAATGTCACATGTACATCATGAATTAATTATGTAATGGCATAAAAATTAAAACCATCATGCATTAATTATGTAACCATATAAGTCAAATATAATTCTATAAGAAAATCATAATATCAAATAGATAATATAATCGCATAACTCATACATCTCAATTTCATTGATCTTATTGTTCATCCAACTCTTTTCCTGTATCATCCAATCTAGATTCGACATTGTAAGGATTGGTCATATCATTATCATCATCATCATTGATATCAGTTTTGATAATGTCATCATCCATACAGATATCATCTTCATGAGCATTAACTCCTACATCATCATGGTCTAGTTCTTCTTCTTCGACATATTCATGAGGCACATCATCAACTAGTTGTTGATCCTTATATCATCGACATCATCTTCTAGTTCTTTGGTATCTTCTTCTTCGACCACATTATACTTTATCAGCCTTCCTCTTGGATCATGTCTAACAAAAAATGACCAACCTCGTTTACTTGGAATCCATGAGTAATATACTTGCTCACATTGGCTTGGAAGAACATAGGGCTCATTTATAGCTCTCTCGATCGACCTTGTATTAACCATGGTAAATCCATTATCATGTTCAATAACAACTCTCTTGGGATTGTTTTCATTCAATCGTTCCCTGTACCATTGGATGACGAAAAAAACTTATTTGAAGGACTTAAATTCACACTCAAGTATATCATCCAAAATCCCATAGTATCAATTTTTTGAGACTTCTGGATGTATGTCTCTTCTAGATGAAACATTAGTCACCTAAAAGACTGCAGTTATCCCAGAATCACAAGTTTTCTTCGTGTCATCAAAATTTTTGATTCAAAATTTATGACCATTGCACCACATAGCTTTGTGGTGTTTCACCTGCACTATGTCAAATGTGTAAAAATTATTGCATCGTCAATTCATAAACATATTTATTCTTGGCCGAATGTATGTAAAGAAAAAAAACTCAACATATATACATCAATATAATTGAAAATAATTAAATAATGTGGGTGATTAATATATTTATGCGTACCTTTTTATCTCTTAAACCATATGCTAAATCAATTTCCCTTGGCGTAACGTTGGAATGTCCATTACGATGAGCTTCTTTAACCAATGAAGCCATACCTTCCCATGTTAATGTGTGACCAAATTTTTGACATCGTTCAATCCATACCTTCATCCAATCAATATTGTTTGCGACATACAAATGTAGTGCATCCCACTCTCGACCAACTATATCAAAAAAAAATTAAATTCACAAATGACGTATAATTAGTTAATTACCATGGTATACGACCTTAATTTATAATTGTTGTATATTGAAGATTAATAATTAAATAAGTACAATATACATAAAAACCAAATGTAAAATGTATTCTAATTAATCTCCATGACCATCTTATAATTACCTCTCACTTTCTTCAATCTACCTTTCCCCATCACGTACTCCCCTTCGAATTTTTTAATGGAGTTGAGATCCCAAATGCAATCTACATGGATCTTTGCTGCAAACTTAGGAAGATATTCAGTAATGTACACCATGGTCTGGTATACCATATATCCCTCCACCATAGAACCCTCGGGATGTGTTCTTTGTCTAGCCAAAGCCTTCAAAAATTTCAAGTGTTTCTCAACCATCCACATTGACCTTGTGTGTACAGGTCCACACAACTCAATCTCCTCAACTTCGTGTATGAGGTAGTGTTCATGTGCATTGAAAAATGTCAAAGGTAGACACTTTTGCATTTCACACATTAGATGAGGAATTTTTCTCTTCCAATAATTTATATCTTCTTTATGGATTTCTTTAGATGAAAACCATCTACAAGTGATTCAAGGCACAAATATATTAATGAGATTTAACAAAAATATAAAATATATTATATAACAAGTAAAAAAAATGGCAAATATAAGATCTATACAACAAATTGAAAAAATATCGCTACTTACCTCATGTATTTTCCAAGATCATATATAAATTGCTTGAAATTGTTGTCAAAGTTGTCTAGGAGAGATAGAGGTAGAGTGTACTGCAACAATTATAAAATGATCTTTTCATTATTTTTCCAAAAGTAGTAAACATAATACACTGAAAAATATATGTAGTATACAAATATATATAATATACCAGAATATTTACTTTAATGAAGGTATGCCAATCATGCATTTTCATCCCTGACCCAAATTCACCTTTCTTTGTCATGATATTGTTTATGTTCACAACAAATCCTGTGGAAAATCAAATTTTTCGTATGAATTCTTTTATAGCATTTCTTTTTTGCTCCATTAATAACCAAGCAAGGGCACTTATATTAATTTTTTCTCCATCGCTATTTAATTGAATGAAATTTTTCATTGCATGATTGGCTTCTTGAATTTCACTTTAAATTTTGACAATTTTTTCTTTGTCATGCCTTCCATCCAATATTTTCCATAATGTTTCTGTTGTATTCTTTCCGATATGCATTGTATCAAACACATGTACAATTTGTAGCTGCTCATAGTAGGGCAACCTACTAAATTGTCTAGAATAACTTTTTAGTCCTTGTGGAATCCAACCATTAATGTCTTGACGATCTTCATGAAGCATATAAGTTAAACAAATTAACAATGACAATCATTGTCAATTATAGCATGAGTAAAAAAAACACAATATAAAAATATAAATTCCAAACATATCATATATGATAGATAAACAATTTGATCCGATGAATAACCTTAACGATTAATTCTACTATATTCCAACTTCCATAGGCAAGGTTTCATTCTTCGTGGTTTTGATGTAGTCTCTTCTTTCCCATTGAAAATATGTTTTTCAGTAGTTCAATACTTATGATTTATGTGGAGGAAGTGCCTATACTCATCAAAAACCTACTTTCCTAAACTTGTTGCATGACAAGATTTCATCTTTGGACCACAAACTGGACATGCAAATTTTCCCTTTATTTGAAGACCTACAAGATCATATATAATTAGATTAAATATGTCAATTTTTATAATTATATATAATGAAAAGATTATTTAAAAAACATGCATGATATCTACTTCATAAAATTAAATATCATTAAAGTGTAGTCGAACGTTATAACATACCACAAAAATGTGTTAGCCCTGGGGCATCATGAATTGTCCATACAAGTATTTCATGGAATTGAAATTGTCTTTGTCCTATAGGTCTAGAGACACCATACATAGTGACGCCATTCTATAACTTTAGTAACTCATCGATAAGAGGCTCAATATATACATTCATATCCTAAACTTGGTACTTACCTATTTGAATGAACATAAACATTACATAATTATTATAACTATTTTACTACAATATATATATATATATATAAATTAATGTACATGACTATTAAATGAAAAAATATGTCATTATGCAACAAATAAGACAAATGAGATGCTACTACATTAAAGAAAATTGATGTAAGAAAATACCTGGAACAATCATTGCCAACATTATGTGCTCCCTTTATATTGAAATCCATGGAGGAATGTTATTGTTGATAACAAAAATAGGCCACACTGAGTAAATAGATCTCATCTCTCCAAATGGATTGACACCATTTGCTGCCTATGAAAGCCTGAGATTAGGAGGTTCTTCTTTAAAGTGTGGCCATTGTTCCTCCATGTCCCTAAATGAAAAATCACCACAGGTATTCAAAGAATGTCATCTCCACTTCTATTCCATGCATGCTAATCCATAAATTGTGCTAAGATTTCACACCTAAATAATCGTTGCATACGTGGAATAATGGGAATATAACAAAGAACCTTGTGAGGCACCTTTTCTGTTAGTTGATTTGTTCGATATCTAGTGATATGAAATTCTAGGCATTCTGTTGCGAATTCATGTTGTTTATGATATATAATATGATCATTGGGACATGCATCTATTTCTTCATACTCCATTCCAATATATTTCATAATGGCAGATAAATCTCAGTATGAGCGAGGTACAATATTTGATGGTGGTAACAAAAATTCACCTATCAATCTA
Source organism: Sequoiadendron giganteum (assembly GCA_007115665.2). NCBI lineage: Eukaryota > Viridiplantae > Streptophyta > Pinopsida > Cupressales > Cupressaceae > Sequoiadendron > Sequoiadendron giganteum. The sequence goes on from CM021107.1 coordinate 203,828,184, forward strand.
TAACAAAAAAATAATTTGTTAATATAAATAATATTAATGGTACATATTTCATCCTTTATTTACTAGTGATGAAGTAACAAAAATTAAAATAGATGAAAAAAGATGACATATATGACATACCTTAACATCCGTGAGATTGCTATGTTGGATAAACCATTCATAACCTTCAAGTTCACCAACAACAATACAACAGAGAGAAGATTTGTTTGGGAGCCTTCATAAAGGGGCTCGTATGCCTTCTCAAGTATAGGTAAATCATGAACATCATCAAATTCATCTCGATCATCATGATTAGTTGTGCCACTAAATGTGTCATGGATCAATTTATTTGTACCATCATATTCACCTATGTTTTCTAGCGCATGATCATCTTTGATATTCACAGCTCCATGTTCCTCCGCTTGCAAAACCACATTCTCCAGGTCGTGATAATCCATATCATGTGCCCTAGGGTACCCCACCTTTATAAAAATGATTGACATAAATAAACCATTATCATGATCAAGTGATTTTTTGTATATAGAAAAATTATTAAAATGATATAAACATTTACAAATTCAATCAATATAAAGACATATAATGAACTTACCAATGGATGAGAATAATGCCCCCCTTCAGAGTGACCATGTTGCCTACAATGTTTCTTAGTTTTTTTGATTAAAATTCTTCTTGTCTTTAAGCCCTTGCAATTATTGCAAGGACAATAACATTTCCCATCACCCTTTCTTTTAAATCTAGCCCACATTTCATTTTGTTCTACACTAATATTATCTGACATTTTCTTTACCAAGCTTGAATATTAGGTCTTCAACAAATATCAAACTCACACTCCAATAATTTTTAATCATAGACATGTAAAAAAATATAATAATATTTTGCACCAAATTAAAAAAAATCAGCCTATAACCTCTACAAACTGTCACTCACAAGTATCACAAATTCACAAGTAGGGAAAATTCGCAAACAATGTCGCAAGTATAAATAAAATGTTGAACTAACTATTTGTCAAAATTTTGACGAACCCTTTGTTAAACTCATTGTTCGTCAAAATTTTGATGTAACTCACTGTTCATCAAAATTTCGACGAATGTCGGGAAAAAATTTTAAAATAAAAAGAAAAAGTACATATGTACCTAATGATTCATCTAATTGAACAACTTTAAAAAAATCATCGTATTTTGCAGTCAATTGAGTTACTGCCAGAAAAGGAAAAAGGACAAGGCCTTCAAGGGGTCTTTTGCAGATGAACCTAACCTTTTGAAAAGGATGCAGCTAACCCTTGGAAAATATGATGAGATGTATAAAATGGATCAAGATGAGGGGTTAGTTCCTGCTCCTACACCCCAACAACCATCACATGAAGCTTCCAAATGAGACTTACCTTCCTCATCACCCTCACACCCATCCCCTTCATCTCCCACACAAGAGCCCCAGGCCAAGTAGCATAAGATTGAATCTTTGGTCGAATATAGTGATGATGAAGATGGAGTAGTCATTTCTCTAACTGAGATAAAAGAAGAAACATAGCTGAAAAAAATTCAAGATCCTCATGACCCCAAAATTAGGATATTAGAGGATGTTATAGATGAGATTCAAGATGATGAGAGAGTAGTTGACTCTTTAAGGTTTATAGAGGATGAAAATCTTATTCATACTAATGAGTTTAAAGATTTTTGGATCAAGATGAAGATGAGACAATTTGATGAAATATTGAGAATGAATCTCATAGGAGTTTATGATTCAAAATAGGCCAAAGTTTAGGCCCAAACATTGGAAGAACTAAATATTGATAATACCAATGTTACCCCTCAAGAAGTAAGAGAATTGGTGTTGAAAAGTGACATGCTAATCATACCAGGAATGGATTTTTCCAAGGTGTTCCTTTTGGACCGGATTAGATCACAAGATGACCCAATATTAATTGTAGAATTTGATTAAGAGGAAGGTGTATCACAAACAAGGTATAACCATACCACTCAGACTGTTTCCCTATGGATAAAGCAAAAGAATACAAGGAAGCCCAGACTCTTAGATGTGGTACAAGAAATGAGGAGGTCAGCCATGGTTAGGATAATGAAAGATACAACTCCCACAGAGGCTGCAACTATCACTATGCACTCTGCAATGTTTACTAAGGATAGTACAAAAAATATGGAAAAGAAGGTAAGTGAATATGAGAAAATGTTGAAATTGTAAAATGATGAGGTAAATAAGTTATTCGTTGAAAATGTGAAGTTGAAGCAGCAATTGCAGCAGGCTACAACAATAAGGTGGAATGTGGTAGTTTTTTATCACCCACCTATCCAAGTTGAAGACCCACAAATTCAATAGATGAAAGATGAAATTGGCAGGCTAAAGAAACATAATATGGAAGATGTCAAGCATCACATCTTGGATACCCTAAGAAAAATACTGGAGCATAGAGTTGGGGTACTAAAAGAAAAAATAGGTGGAGTACACAAGAGCTTTAGCAATCTGGTTAAACCCTTGGAACAAATAAGTGCTAATTCCCTTATTAATGATGAGCACTAGAAGAGGTGGAAGCCTACTTATCACATTCTAACCACTCTCTACAAGGAAACACAAAGGGATCTTGATGCCCCTCTGAGACTCAAGCCCACTCAGGAAATGGTGAAAGGATTAATTGAGGAGAATAAATACTTAATAGATATAAAGAAGAAAGTGGAGAATAGGAGGAGTGCATTTGACTCTATAAAGTACCTCCTTAGCCCTGCAATCATCAAAGATGTTAATCAAATAAAAGGTGTTGAGGAGTGGAAGAATGAATTTGATCAAATAATTTCTCAATGCTTGACACACATACAAAATGATGGGGATGTCAGTCGTGACAGGTCTCATAATGTGTTGGATGGAATTATCACACTAGATAATGGATACACAAAGTTTGTGGTAGATACCAGGAGCCTGCTTGACAACAGATGAAAGAGCCACCTCACAAACTTCACTGCTGCATGAGAATTTAAATAACCAAAAAAATTGACAATCAACAAATGGAAAGAGAAATATTTGGGCTTGGATGAAGAATGGTTATATGCATAAAAAATAGAAACAATCATATAGTAAAATATTTCAACAGGTCTTGGCTAACCATAGGATTTTACTTGAAAATTAATGGATTAATACACCTATTATTGTTAATTTGTTTTAGTTATGTTTAAGTCTTAATCTTACGTTTTGTTATCAAGAGACATGTATTTTGGTCTAAAGCTTGTTGCCTCTTGTATAAATAAGAGAGACCAAGACCAAAATATGGAGATATTAGATTAGATAGAGGAGGAAATAAGAGGGAATAGGATCATATATAATGTCTACATTTCAAAAGACCATTATGCAAGTATAATTTTGAGGAATTTAATGAAAGATCTCTAATTTGGTGGCTCCATATTGGTACCAACTATTTGTTCAAGTTATTTAATTATCTGATTGTATCCAACTTAATGTTTCCTAGTTATTTAAGTTGATATATCAAGTATATACTCAATTTGTCAATGCACATTTGTTGTACTTGTGTGATGTGATTATTTGGTTTTTTTAAAGAAGAATTAAATTCCTTTTGATCAATTGTAGTAATCTGGAAATTTTATGTGGATCAGTAAGAAGAATCATATAATTAGGATTGATATTCTATCTCTAGTAGAGTTTTTCAATCACTTTTTTGTATGTTTGTACAAGTTATAGACCAATATCAGTATGCCAAGCAATTAGATTTTCTGCCAAATATCAACCACTCATCTCTAACTTTCATTTTACTCTATTTCACCCAACAAGGTACCGGTCTCACCCATTTCATTTTAGTTTTATCATACCAAATTCGAATTTCACATTTATTAACTGAACATATCAAATTATACCTTGATATTGCTTATACAATTTATACAAAATTAGGATCATATCTCTCCAATGTCAAATTTCCATTGTGGATAGATTGATCAATTAGGAAACACAATCTAAGTCTACTTCACTTGCATAGGTACACCCACCTAGGTCTGGCAGAGCCTGAAGAGAAGAAGGTTCAAATTCATCATTGGGCCTTGTACGTTAGCCAAAAATGTGCCAAGAGCTTGGCAACCTCTTGTGGTTCACACCTACATTTTTGAGATCTAACAAATTCAAAGCCAGTCAATACACCCATGGTGACCGAATCTAAGTTGATAATAGATGATGATTCTATGAAGGAAAATAAAACTAGATACAGATCAATGATTGGTAAATTTCTTTATTTGACTCAAACTAGACCTGATATCATGAATGTTATATCCATTTTTGCAGATTTCAAGCCAATCCTAAGGAATCTCATGTGACTATTGTGAAGAGAATTTTTAGATACTTGAAGGGAATAGTTGATTTTGGCTTGTGGTATCCTGAAGATGATGATCTTACTTTGAGTGCCTTTACTGATACTGATTAGACATGAGATGTGAATGACAGGAAAATTACTAGGGCTGGCACATTTTTCTTGGGAAAGAAGTTGATTTCATGGTTAAGTATAAAAAAAAATGTCATTTGTTTGTCTACTGCAAAGGAAAAATACATTGTTGTTGCTAAAAATTGTACTTAAGTATTATGGATGAAGCAGATGTTGAAAGATATTAGAGTTATGTATGATGAGCCTATTTCTATATTCTATGATAATTCAAGTGAAATTAACATTTCTAAGAATCTAGTGTTGCATTCAAAGACCAAGCATATATCTATCAAGTTTCACTTTTTGAGAGAGAAGGTGAGTGAAAAGGAAGTCAGATTGGAGTATGTGCCTACTAAGGAACAAATTGCAAACATCTTTACCAAGCCATTGCCTAAGGATACTTTTTAGTATCTTAGAGGGAAGTTAGGTGTGATTGCCACTCCTAAGTAGAAATAAGATGCATTGTCTTACATCAATTCATGCATTTTACATTCATATCTTGATCTAGATTGATGTTGTGGTGGTTGCTACTCAAGGGGAGTAGTCAGATGTTCAGATATGTGGTTTAGAGCTTGTGTGTGAAAGAATATATTCTTCATTGATGTCAAAGGGGGAGAAGAGCAATGTGAAAAATTGGGAATTATCTTAAGAGAAGAAGTCATGAGAAAAGAGTTAGAACCTAGTGGGGAGTAAGTGTTGAAGTTAGTTGTGTTGATGGTGTTTTTCAAATCATGTGTTTCCATCAATGCTAAAGGTGGAGATTATTGGATGTTATGGTTGTGTTGCTGATATATGGTTGTCATTGATTTCAACACTATTTGCATTAATGTAGTAGAAGTTGTATATGTCGAGGATATTGATAAATTGTAATGAAAGGAGTTGTAGGTTGTCAGTGGTGAAGTCAAGTTTAGTCTACGAGTGAGTTCAGTACATTCATGATCAGAGGTTGTGGACTAAAGGGTTTTTTTTTTTAGTATATCTATTCTATCCATGTTGAGTTTTAGAGATCCGTGTGAAGATTTGATCGAGTTATGAAGATTTGTATTCTGATATTTTTTTGTTGCTTCAATTTTTTTTTTTAATGAAGATGATGTGATTCTAGTAATTTTAGTTGTTGTGGATGCTTCTATAGTGATTCATGATGTTCGTGGATGTTTCTAGATCCTGTTATATCTATGTTGCACATCTGCATTGATTGTTGTGCTCGTGATCTATGATTTTCTCTTGCGTGTTCAAGTTTTTCATGTTCATGGCCGACAAGATGATTGAAGCATGTTGTTGATCTTTGAGGAATAATTGTTTGAATTTTTTTCATGTTTGATTATTTCATTTTGGGTCCTCACTATGTTGTGTCCGAACTTGGTGTATTCACATTAATAATCTTTATTATTTTGGGCTGACAGTTTTTATTGATTTTATTATTTTGTTGAAGACGACTTGTAGCGATGTAATTCCTTGTTGCGTTTATATATATATGTTATTTTTTATTCCATTTGAAAAAAAAGGTGTGCATGAATAATGTTCTAAATATTTCAAAGGTAGATTAGAGTGTCAAGAAGAGTGAAGAAGTGTTCATGTGCTTAACCAGAACTATAATCAGGCATTAGTAGATGCTACTTTCTCAGTTCAAAATATGGATGGTTGTAATCCGAATGTTTCTATAAGATAGTGAGTCTTCCTTTCTATTTGAGTAGTGAGCTCTAGAGAATGTGCCTAAATGCATGTGCATTCCCCATTTATTCTTCTTATACTTTTAATAGGGTATAAACTTGTGGACTGACCTCCAGCATGGTTTTTCCCCTAACACGGTTTCCATGTTAAACTCTTGGTGTTATGTGTGTTTCTGATGTGTTGTTGATTTATGATTTCATGGTTATTAATCAGATCTGAGAATAAGGGTTAACAAGTTTAATAATTTTGAAATTATGTGACAACTGATTCACCCCCCCCCCCCTCTCATTTTTCTACCCTTGTGTTGCCAACAAACTCTGTAGTCCATTGTTTTCACTTTTTCTCCTGACAAGTTTCTAGATCCACAATTGTAGAATCTGTTTTGTAGGTGTTCCAAGCTTCAATTAGGGCTTTGACAAGTTTTTGATGACTTTTCCACCATGGTTCTTTGCCAAATCTGCACACAAGACCTAAAAATCACACTAAAAGGGAATTATTGTTGAATGTTAGGGCATGGGGGTTTGCCTTGGTCAAACCCCTTTTAAATAATTAAATAAAGTGACGAAATAAGGTAATAGAGCATGAAATATGAGACAATGGAAATATTACCTTGCCATGATGATTGATCTTGAGTTGCTTCAACAATGGTTGAAGAATCAACACTTGAATGCCTTGGAGAAATGTCTTGAAGAATTAGAATACTCAAACCATAGCTTACTTGAGAAGAGTGAGAGATGAGTGATTGAGAAGATTAATTGCATGAATAGAATAGAAGAGTTAGGGTGAAAATGAGAGGAAAGCAATTTATTTATACACATTGTTCCCTAATTCCCCAAAAATAACACATCACAAGCTAACCTTATGGTTTAGGAGATAAAATCCCACAAGAATATTGAATTAATTTTAATTTTAAAGCCACATGGGACGAAGTCGCCCAAGGTGGCAACTTAGTCCACCTGTAAAATTTTAAGTGGCTGTCAAGAATTAAATTTTGATTAATGATGCTTGTCGAGATTGTCTTCTAAAACACACTAAAGTAGGACCTATAAGTGCATTAAGGGATCATTATAACATAAGAAAGGGTTGATTTATTGATGAGAAGCCTAGGAAAGTGTGATATTTTGTTACAAATCTTTATAAAACTTTGAAATAAGGCTTGTAAAGGGATTATTTAGGGGCTAAGATGCCAAAAATAGGATCAAATTAGGAACAAAATTATCCTTTTCTTCAAAGGTATACAATTTTTGGTGCCACAGTGTTCAATTAGGGTTATGATAAAGCTCAGGTTTATGATTATAGATGCAATTAGGTTTGAGAAAATTGTTAAGGTTCATAATAACCTCTTTATTAATGGTTGTTCAATTAGGGTAAGGGTTAAATTAGGGTCAAGGTTACTATTATGGTAAATTTGATTTTGTGGTTTAGGTTAAGTTATTCGAATTAGGAAGATCTGGGAGATAAAATGATAAGCACAAGTGAAAAATGAAATATTGTATTTAGATGACTCAAATTGCAATAAGTAGGAATATATAGGCGAGGATGAAACAATCCACCTATGAGGTGAATTGAAAAGTGCCCCATGAAGTGGAACAAATGAGGAGATAAGTGTCCAATAGGTGTCAACCTTAGGAACACTTGGAGTGTTCAAACTAACAACCTCTATGAACAAGTCATCAACCTTGCGCACCAAGTGTTGAGTAACTTTTGAGGTGAAATGGAAATGATTTCAACCTCAGAAAGGTAGGTCATGATGTTTACCGAATAACTTGGTAACCTCTAGAGGCTTAAAATTTACATACTTGGTTAGAAAAGATGTATAACCTCAACTACCTAAGTACACTTAAGTATAGTTAATAGATTAATTATTCACACTATAACCCCACCTTAAGTGATACTTGGGGAAATCACTAAAGTGCAATATATAGAAATGAAATGGGTCTCAACTAGAGGCCATGTTAGGTACTTATGTACAATGCATTCTCTCACAAAAGGAGAAAACCTAGTGGGAACAAAAATACTCTCTAAAAAAGAGAATTAGAAGGATTTAAGAACTTTTGAAAATATGTCCCTTGATGATAAGAACATGATTGTGAAGAGCTCTCAAAGCATGTCATAGTTGTAAAATCTACCAATGATGAACTGGTGTAGATATTAGAATCAATGAATATCCAATAAATGTGGATCAAGCGAAAACACTACATGAATGAACATATGAACACTACTCAACCAATGTACATGAAGTTTAACAAACTTTGTGAAGTCAATAATACATATAGTACTGTGATAAGGAGAACTAGAATCTCAAAATTTGATTCATTGAATTAAATCCCCCATTCAAGAGATCAAGATAGAAGGTTCATGAGCCCTCTCGAAAAGAAGATTCAACTTCATTGAAAGAAGCATTAGCATAAGACATCATAGTCCCCCTTTATGCTAAGAGAAATAAGTAGAAAAAAAGAGATTGAGAGTGTGGAAGGAGTGTCAAGATGTACAAGGTGTGGGGTTAGTGCATGATCATGGAGGTCCAAATTAGGCCCCTAAGTGGTCGTGAAAATTCAAAAAAAATAGAGTTAGGAAAATTGACATAAAAACATTAATAGGTTATTAACATAATTTAAAAAATATGTAAGAACAAAATTTGTAGAAAATTGAATGTAGTTTCTAGGCTACTAGTCCTTTTTCACAAAAATATAAATCTATTCTATGAAAAATTGATATTTCAATGTAGTAGTACTAAATTTTCAAGAAAAACATAAAAAGAAGGTGTATGTCTGACCAACCTAAGTACATGAAAAAGATAAAAAAAATTCTAAAACTTTCAATATATGTAGAGAACACATGTCTAGATGTGCCACCTTTTTCGTAAACTTTTTGCATGTAAATAATTATTTATGATATTTTAATTAGAAATTTTCAAAATTATTAAAATATATTTGTTTGACCATCATAACTTGGTCAAAAAACAATGAAATTCATTTTTTTTTAATCCTATAGTATGTGAAGCACAAAATGTGACACATATTTTAGATTAAAAACATATGAAAGAGTTTGAAAATTATAGAAGTTTTTCAATCAGCCTTTCAATCAGGACTTGAGTCATAATGTATGTAGAAAATCAATAATAATTATCTATCAAATTCAAAATAAGGAATATCTTATATTGCTCAAAAGTTGACAATTTTTTCAATAAACCCTTTTTATTTCATCAAATTTAGATTAAAAGAAAGTCATCAACCACAAGGGAAAGCTTCATAAAACTAAGGAAATTTTGTAAACAAGATTTTTTCGTTGACTTTCCAAGTTTGGCAATCTTGAACAAAATCTTGATCCTACTGATTTTGTCAGAAAAATAGATATATGTCACCTATATTATTTATAATATATAATATTCAATATATTAATATATACTAATATGCTAATATATTATATATTATGTGTTATATATTATTATATTATATTATATATTATATACTATATATATTATATATTATATGTTAATATTATGTAATAAATATTATATATTAATATATTTAATAAATTATATATTATATACCACACTATAATATACATAGTGAGATAGAGAGAGGGGGTGTGAGAGATAGAGGGAGAGAGGGGTTCGGGGGGGATAGAGGGAGGGAGAGACCTAAGAGAGGGAGGTGTTTGGGATGTATAGAGGGGGGAAAAGACCAAATAGAGAGTTATCTAGTTAGGATGGGATGGAAAGACTAGAGAGAGGGAGAGAGACCTAAGAATTAGAAAGAATTGCGAGGGATATGGAGAGTGAGAGAGACTAGAGAGAGACCTAAGAGAGAGTTATCTAGGTAGGGTACCCAAGGGAGAGACCTAAGAGAGAGAGGGTGGGAGGGGTAGAGGGAGGGATGGACCTGGGAGGGAGATAGAGGGAGTGAGAAAGAGTTGCCTATGTAAGTATGGTGAGAGGGATAGAGGGAGTGAGAGGCCTGAGAGAGAGAGAGGGATGGATTGAGACAGGGAGAGTTGAGAGAGAGTATAAGATATATAATATATAGTATATAGTATGTATTATTTATATATTATATAATATAAAATATGTATTATATAATATGTACTATGTATTAAATATATTATACAATATATAATATGTAATATATAATATATCATGATATATTAATATATAATAAATTTATTATATATTAGTAATACATAATATTGGTTTTATGTATTATTTGATTTATACAAATATAAAGCAAACATTTATCCATTTTAAACAGATATCCATTAAATTTACTATATAAAATTTGAAGCTTCTCCTATGCATACATATTAATATATCATATAATATATATAATAGATACAATATCTAGTATATCTTACACAATATATAAAATATATATTATATAATATTTAGTATAAAATATATACTATATATATTAATTATATTATTATAAATTAATATAATACATTTATTATATATTAAGAATACATACTATTGGTTTTATGTATTATTTGGTTTGTAAAATATATAGAAAATAGATATCCATTATTTATTTTATAAGATTTGAAGCTTCCCCTATGCATACATATTAATATAATATATATATTATATAAATATATATAATATATTAATTAATGCATATAATAAATATAGATAGCATAATATAATATATTTAACATATAATATTCAATATATCATTACATAATATATATCATGCTATGAATAATATTGTTTTATAAATAATTCATAAAATGTAATATGACCTTTATTATTTTTAAATAAAAGAAATGGGTATCCATTTATAATGGATATTCATTATAAATAAATATCCATTTATAATAGATATTCATTATAAATAGATATTTGTTTATAATAGATATTCATTATGAATGTATATCTATTTATAATGGATATTCATTATAAACAAATATTTGTTATTATAAATATATATCTGTTTCATTTTTATAGGTTTTGAATTATGCAAAACATAACAAATATTTGTTTGAAATGGATATCCATTACAAATGGATATCTATTTTGTGCATTATATAAAAAACAAAAAGGGGAGTGTTTTGAGCATTTCAATGGTTCCCACATTCTTTTTGCTGCTGAAATCCCATGTTTTATATCTATATCAGACAAATTTTAGCTTTTGGAAGGAATTTTACAAATTTTTAACCTTTACAATCTTTTGTGCACTCTTTTTTGTTTGTGCAATGAGGTCAATAGCCATTGTAAGAGAAAAGGAAAGATAAAACTAACATCAAATCAAATTGAAGCATATAGAGAAAAATATAAATAAATTCATAAGAAAAGAAGACAAGGTATGGGAAATACTAAAGTTGAGGCTTCTTCTCCACCTTTAAATGTTAATTCAAGTGAAGATGAAATAGAATTTGAAAATATTGAAATTGAAACTGAAAATAAAAATGAAAATGTTGAATTAAAAATGAAAATGTTGGAATTAATATAGAAGATGTCGAAATTGGTATTAAAAATGAAAATTCCAATAATAGGGTCTTGCCACAATAGTGGTTTACACTTTCTGGGAGATCCTGATTTTTGCTAAAATCACATATTTTTAGAAAATATAATGATTTAAGCCTTGATAAGTTCCATTTAAAGGATTCCAATTGAATAGGGTTTGATCAAACCACCTTAGACCAAGCCCCCTTGGATAGAACCCCACTAGTTTTAAACCATACCTATAACGGAGTCTCCTTTACACCTATCAAAATATTGATAAAAAACAACTTTTGATTTACCTTTTAGGGGATCAAATGAGTTCATTTAAAAAAATAAATTATAAGTATGTATTCCTTATTATAAGCTTCCAAAAAATTATAATTTTAATTAAATTAAATTTGATTATTATATTTATTTTTTATTTCTTGTGAATGTAGGTTTTTCATCGAAAATCAAGCTCTTTATTCTACACATGTGGAAAAATAGTAGATTATCAAAATAAATTTTTTAAAATATGTTCAGGCTAGGTACTGATGTACTTGATCCATTTAAAAAAAAAAGAATTTTGATACATACAAAGAAAGCTATGGTGTATACAGTCTGCCTATGTTTGAATTGTAATTGGTTTGACTTCGAAACTTTATTAGGGAAAAAATATTTAATAAAACACTATGAAACCAAATAAACTGGTTATATATCATATTTACAAATCTAAATTCAAAAAAAATAGAATTTTATCCTTCATACAAAAAAATTATGTTGTATATTGTGAGCATCACTCCTTGAAAATGTTGTTTACTGATAAAAACTAGTTTTCAAAGGAGATGAAAAAAAAGTGTAATCTAATTCAAAAAAAATTGAAAAAAGTATATTTAGAATCTATAGACAAAACTTCACAAATCACTAGTTTGCATCATCTCCAAATTCCTCACGATTTAGTCGGTATAGGAGCCCAAAAGTGAATATTTAGTTAAAAAATCAGTTCAGTGTCCGCTTTGCCCAAAAATTGTAAACAAATATTGTGGGATCACCCAACATTGAAAATGAAAATGAAAATGTTGGAGGTGTTATTCAAAATGTTAATGGCATGAAAATATTGAAAATGAAAATATTAATAACATTGGAAATGTTGAAAATGAACCTTATGTATCATCTAATTACATGATGACCCCTAAACTGTTCCTCAAAATAGATGAGAACGTAAATAGGTTTGATAGAAAAAGGTCATCATGGATGGTTTGATTGTGGGCTTCCAATATGTTCAATCAATAATTTTCTAGTAATACATTAACCATGTTGAATATCAAGATACCGAGAGGGGGGATAAATTGGTATCTTCTTAAACTTATTGAAAAAATGTCATCTAATTTCTCAATTGCATATATAACAATAAAGATGAGAAAAATATTAACAGGGCATGAAACCACACAACACATAAACACCATAAATTTTATGTGGAAAACCTAATGAGGGAAAAACCACTATGAGGATTAACTCACTATATATAGTAGTTCCAAAACCGAATACAAAAGAGGCTCACTGCTTACAAGTAGGAATCACTATCTAAACATGGAGGCTCACTACCTATAAAAGATTACAGTAACAAAATGGCTTACAAGGGTATGTGTAGGATCATGTTGGGCCAAAAAGTGGCGATATGTAAGTGATATGATGGCCCATGTGGCTGACGACCTTTTTTTGACCCAAAATTGATGAAACGAAAAAAGGTTTTTACAGGAGATTCTCAGCTTTCCACCAATATAAATTATTTTTTCATTTGAATTCAATAAATAATTATTATTCATTTTCTAGTTGAATTATGACTAAAGTCTTGATTGATAGGCTGATTGAAAAACATCTATAGCCTTCAAACAGTATAACACTTTTTGAATCCAAAACATGTGTCACATTCTATGTTTTGCATACTATAGGATTAAAAAAAGAAAATTGAATTTCATGAATTTTTGAGCAAGTGAAGGTGGTTAGACATACGAGTTTTTATATTTTTTAAAAGTTGTAATAAAAAATTCATAATTAATTATTTACTTGAAAAAAAATTACAAAAAAATATACATCACATCAGGACATGAGTCCTCTACTTGTATCTAAAATATAATAAGAAAATATTATCATTTTATTGTGGTTAGGGTGGTCAAACAAACACCCACTTCTTATTTTTTCCCTAAAATTTAAGTACTGCTGCATTGAAATTTCAAATTTTCACCAAATAGATTTTCTCTTGAAAAAAAAAAACCTAGTAGTTTAGAAACTACATTCAATTTTCTACACATTCTATTGTTACATATTCTTGAAATAATATAAATAAATTATTCAAATTTTTATGTCAAGTTCCCTTACTTTGATTTTCTAAATTTTCATCACCACTTAAGGGCATGTTTTTTCCATGATGATCCTACACATACCCACAACCAAAATACGCACTAGTAAGAGTGCACCTAACAAGGGTAGATTCAGTTCCTTTGATGCTTAGAGAATTCACATACCAATAGACTAATATTCGCTCCTATTTGTATTCACATTCAATCCACACACTCCACACATATCCTTCAATCTCCAAACTACCCAATATATACACAACTTATCCACAAGCTTCAATTAGCTCAACCTAATTAGAGGCAATCTTTATTTACAAAAAGGCTAACATTTGGTCGGCTTCAAGCATTTATAAAACTTCTCCAAAATTAATTCAACCATGTGGTACACTATATCATGTTGGGTTGGACAAGTGATAGGTCACTCAAATATCTACAACACAAATTAAACTATTATACCACCAAATTTTTATTAGGTCAGCCATGAATAGACCTAATAACAAAAATGCAACACCATACCAATGCCAGCATGCCATACAATCATATGAGAACACAATATCAATGTATACTTATAAGCTCCCAATATTAAAAAACCATTTCTCAAAGTCACAAACAACGATGAACACTAAAGGGGAAATGTAGACCAAAATAGCAAACCAGAAACATTGAAGGATGTAAACATGTTCTTCATACCAATTCAGAGTACTAGATCAGCCTGACACCTTAATAAACATGGTGACATCAATGACAACACAAGGCTTGATCTTCTTCACTCTTCCAAAAATCTCCCCTTTGTCATTGATGGCAACATGTGCCAAAAGAATGTATAAGTCTTCACACAATTCTTCATTCTTTTCATTTCATTTATATGGCAATCTCTCTAAAAATCTCCAAATCTCTCCCCCTTTGACATTAATGGAAAAGGGTGACCAAAAAAAAATGTAAACATATGTGTATGGTGAAATTGCATATACAAACAAATTCTATCTTCAAAAAACTTCAAAAACTCAAAAAATTCCAAAACATTTCAATTATTTCATTTTTCTCCTCCTTTGTCATAAAAGGAAAGAGCTATAAATTTAAACATTCAAAAAATCAAGTAAAAATAATACTTTTCACTTGAAATAATTTCTTATACTTCTCTCTCTAACAGTTGGAAGAATTTGCCTCCAAGCTAACACAATAGAATTGATTTTGGTACACAAGTTTTCCAACAAAGCCAAACAAATGAATGTGGATGACCAATCCACAAAGAGAACTATTTTTCACAATCTTTTGCATCATAGAGTATTCCAGAAAGATGATCTAACAGGACCTTAACAATTTCTTTAACAAGCCAAAAAAATTTCACCACATCTTCCCTCTATCTTTGAACAATCAACAATTCTTCTTGCAGTTCTCCAACTCTTATTCTTTTTTTTCCTTCCTTATCTTTAAGGAAGTCAAATTTTTTTCCAATGATATTCATTTCAGATTCAATTGATTAGATCTTACTTCTAAAATTTGTCAACAACAGTAGGCCACCGAAGATAATACTTGTAGATTTCTGACATTTATTTAATGCATTTACTTGTGTAATTAATGTGTTCAAATAACTTCTACTTAGATTTAGCACATCTTTTCTCAACCATGGATTCAAACTTATTTCCTTCAAGACCTTCCAAAAAAAATATTTCTTCAACCAATTCTACTAAATTAACTAGTAATGAATCAAAATCACTTGAAATATCAATACCTTTCATGAGCATATACTCAACCAAAGCATCAACGATTTTTAGTCTATCCACTAGAGAGGAAGGACTCCATAGTTAACCAATCTTCTTCATATTACCTTTATCTAACATTATCTAAATATCATCTAGATCAGAAGATTCAGATCTAGATAGGAATTCTTCTTAATTTTCCTTTTCTTTCGAAATAGTGATTATCACTTCTATGATAACTTTTCTCTTTTTGGATTCCGAAGGGGAATCACCAATAGCAGCTTCCAATTCCTTTGTACTGAATGATGAAGGCTCCTCAAATTGACAAGACACAAGCATATCAGAGCATAGATACTTCTGCAAGGATAATAAAAAGACTTTGTAGGCACTTGCATTATCCTCGATACCTTCCAAATACTTGTAGAATTTTTTTCCATTAGGGACCCTAGATTCCCACTTAAAATTTTCTTTTCTCGATAGCGAGCTCATAAATTAAAATGCTAGACTTGTCAGGAAAGACCCAAACTAGAAGGGATAACCCTCAACCAAAGACATTTGTGCATTTTCAGTTAGGTTTTTCGAAATTAAGCTGTAGAGATCAAATTTCTTATTTTCCTTTACCATTTTGTGCATGAGATATATAGCAATAGCTGAAGTGGAACTTTTGCGATTTCTAAAGTAGATTTTGTAAGAAACTACTTATGCAACATACCTTACAATCAGGTCAACATTAGTGTTTCTCGGTAGGGTACGAGGGTCTTCATCGATTCTAGTTAGCTCCTCCACCTCTTTTTCTGTAACGCCCTGCCACTCAACCCTAGAGGAAGTTGAAATTAACTACTTAAACATACTATTTTTTGTTTTGTTTAAGTACAATGAACATGCAAGTTCACTACCCATTGCAAACAACTTCTAATATTATGAGATTGAGATTATTTATAACCCATTAACAACATAAATGAATCCATAACATTCATTCACTTGACAAATTAGAAACACATACATTCCAACAAGATAAATTACATCCACCATAATAGTTACAAAATTATCTTAAATAAAAATAACTTAATAAAGAGATTACATCACTCATTCCTAGAATGAGCAAGTCCAATAAATAAGGTTACAATTACAACTTCCACCTCGATAAAAAATGAAGGGTAATAAATCACAAGATCAGTTGAAGTGAATAAAATCATAAAGAGTAACAAGATCCCACGAGATCTCCAACCAAAAATCTCATCAACACGAACAAGAAGAAAGCCCAACGGATTAAGGTGCACGCCACCCAACCAAGTGGAACCCAAAGGCCCACCCCCTGCTAGGAGATAGTAACAAGGAATCCTAGCCAAGACCAACACCTCTAGACACAAGCTAAATCATAACTGAACCAAACTGACACAACCAATCACATGTACAAGACAAGTACAACTCTAACATGGTCACATTGCTTCCAGATATAACACAGATCAAGTATGTTAAGAGAACCATACACATAGAATCAACTACTAACTGTTGTCCTAGACAAAGTGCCATCACACAGCTTGTCATGAGTTACCCATGCGGATCTTCCTAGGCTTCAGCTAACTTGGTGGCCTCAACCGATCCCCAACCCTCATACTTACTAATGTGGGGTCATAAACCTTTCGTACAAACAAGATAGATGATCTTGCCATTCTAGGCCTTCCCACTCATCCCAAGTCTAAACGAGCCCTTGCGTCTATGAGTGAGGTAATATTATCTTGATTAGTGAGAAGTACCACCTAATATTCTAAGTATTGATTTAGTTTCACTTGATTAAAGGGTAAGTGCACCAATCTGTGACACAATTTAGGTGCCAAATTGAAAAACGATAAAAAAAACCCCAAAATAAGGCCTTTGGTGCACACCAAATGTCCAAAAATACATTTGGCGCATGCCAAATTTGGCATTCACCAAATGCATTTCTAGACATAAAATGCAAAAGTCGGGTTTGGAACCCTCATTTTGTCTTCAACTCGTGGCTTGAGAAGGAAGATTTCAGGTCTGCAACTCGTGCTCGCCAAATCTCCTCCATTATTTGCATCCTTAGCTTGCCATTTTCCATGAGAATGCTGCCAACACGTCGGAGAGGTCGAAGATTGCAAAGAGGTGTGTATTTTTATTCTATTTATTTCGAATTTGATTTGGAATGCAACTTTAAATAGATTTTTATAATAAAACTTTGTTCTAATTCTCAGGGAATGAATCTCCACCTCAAAACATTGAGAATTCACAATCACCCCCTCATCAAGAGCCTCCTATATAAGAACAACCCGAAACCCCTCCATCAATTAATAGGCATCCTCAAGGAACACAAGAAAATATTCAAAATCAAATTGAAAACAATAAAAGAGACATTCAACAATTAATTGCAAGAGTAACCGAGCATGCCGAAACCCACCCTTATAGGAGAGGGATTGTTGAATCATTGAAGTCAATTTTAACTCATGTAGGAGAAATGAGTGAGCAAATGAATTTTTGGTCAACTAAGAGAGATGAGATGAGGCAATTTTATGCTAATGGTTTGTCATATGCAGATGTCAAAAAACTAAAAATTAGCAAAGCCAAGTTGTGTGCCCTATTTAAAGACCCAAAAACCAATGAACGTTTGTCCCATGCATGCAGGAGGTTCCCCATCCATTGGTGCCACCATGATTTGATTAGAAACAAATTTTGGGAGTGGTGGTGGATGGTATTTGACCAAGCTCCATGCAATAACCATGAGGTGCCATAATAGTTTTTGAGGAAACTCAATTATGACTTTGTCCTTAATAAAATGCCAAACTATTTTGACATCTTAGACTTCTAGGGTAGAGGTGGGGTCTCCACACACAATAGACCTGCTGCACGACATAATCCACAATTGGCACCGAGAGCCTTGGGTAGACCCATAGTGGAGCATTCCATTGTTCCTTCCATTGTTAAGGATAGTGTAGAGGTGGACATGATGAAGTTGATTGGCTCACTCACCTAGACCATTTTACAGTGTGCGAGTCCTCTAGTAGAGCCTGGTGTGGAGGAGACGTGTAGGCCCCGAGCTCCACCCCACCATTGTGACGCTTATGGTGTTGTTTGCATGTATGATTATCAGGGTGCTCGTGATGTAGCTACATATCCTACATCAGTTGCAGAGGTGATGGATTTCACAGATGATATTCTGAATGATACATTCGGCATTGACACTCAGGTAAAATTTAGCAAGTTATTTTAATGTTGTTTATTAAAATATATTTTGAAATTTAAGAATAACTAAATTAGTGGAATTTTGATATGATGAAATTTTAGGGTCACACTATTCATGAGGGATGATCTATTCCTACAGACCCTTATACATTCTCGACGATGAGTCCACAGGTATGCAACTAGTATTAAAGATATTATTATTGCATTTGAACGGTTGAATGTTATATTTGAATGATTGTCTCATAACATGCTTCGGATTTCAAATAGTTTCCTGGTGCACCTTCTTCCTCCACACCTCATGATTCATATCCTCAAACAATGTACACTCAGGTAGCCTTTATTCATTAATACGGTTGTAAATCTATGTTAGCTAGTTTTCATAATTTTGCATATATACAAATCTAAAAAATTGATGAGAAACACAAACATTGCATTCAAGTATTCCTTGATCGTGTCACATTATGTTCTCCTATATCAACATGATACCTAAGATATTGTTTCATTTGCAGTTGTTGACAAGAGATAGCCCTAGTGATGTTGGTGGCACGATGGACCATGGAGTTGCTACAGCAATAGCCAGTTTTGATCCATTGAGAGGTATGGAATAGATTAGTCAATTTGACATTATATTTCCTCTTTTATGGTCTATTATACAAAATTTTCATGATAATTTTATGTAGTTTAATTTCTATCTTCATGGTTGCTACAAGTGGTTGTCACTCCAGATCATGGACATGGTGATGCTTTAAATGTGCATGATGACTATATGTATGCGGTAAGTGATTATATTTTGTTATATGCCATTCCATAATTCAATTTCTATATTTTAACATCTTTACTTTTAATTGTATCAGTTGAAGGTCCAGAGTGAAGAGAGGAGGAGTAGCAGGCGTGTTCAAAAGACAAGACAAGCAACAGTCACTCCATCCAGCCGAATTTCGAAGGCAGCACGGGATCTATTTCCTTCCCCTAGAGGGAAATGACTATGTATTAGTGTTGTTTGTTGTATGCCTATGTTGCATTTTGGAACATATATTTTGTACTATTGATATATATACATGCTATTTTGTCCAAATGGCTCCTTTGTACTAGGCCTATATGGTTTTTTTGGATATATTTATATACTTCTATCAATATATATCATTGTATAGCCTTTTGGATTTTTTATTAAAGAAACTCTTATTTTGCTACTGCCATTCTTGAATGATGTTATCATGTGTATCGTGTAAGTTCTATGCTTGAATTTTGTAGGCATGGATTTTGTTTACATCTAATGCTTAATTAATTACTGTGGAATGCTCAATAAGCCCCATCTAAAGCGTATTGTATAAGTAAGGTCCATTCGTGGTAGTTTGTATCCTTTGGAATGCTTCAATTACTTGTGCCTCACTGATGCAGAGGCAAGGAGGCTTAAACCCAATTAGTCTGACAACCTGCCTTCAAGGGGCTCCTAACAAGATTATTACAACCTATTTTGAGCAATCTACACAACCTCAAAGCCCCATCAAACCAAACTCTTCATTCAACACCTTACCCAACAATCCACCCTTGTAGCACTCTGATGCAAAGCCAAGGTGGAGAAGACTCACAACAATGGAAATGTCAATTCTCAATCAAGAACTCTTCTTCATAATTATTCAGCCTAATAGGCATCAACCCACCCTCAAGGGTCTCAACTCCTCAACCTTGCAAATGAACAACACGACTCCACCAAGGCCCTAAAAATACCATCAACATTCATACAATGACAATTGAATCAATTGACAACAATCCCTAAGTCAGATTCATCAAGGTTTCCAAAACTCACATTTGTGATTGGTTATTCTTGTAGTAATCAAAACTCAGTTTTAGCCAGATTTCTCCCAACCTTTCCAAAACACTAGACAATTACAAGATGGATTGAGATACCCTTTTCAGGGCTACACAACAACCAAAGAATTAGTGGTCTCTCTTTTGGACCGACATAGACTTTCAACACACCTACTTCAATTTTGGCTTCACAATTAGCCCTTTTTTTCCAAAGGGACCACCCTTCCAACTTTAGGTATCTATCCAAATACCTTGGACAGTCTTAGTTCATGGTTCCAAACCTCAAATTTTTTCATTAGTTTGTGTCTACAAAGCCTCTAACTCATAAAACCCAAGAAACCCTCCTAAATCTTCACAAAATCAAGGGTTTTAAAGAAACATACAACTACAGACCTCTCTCAACACTTCTAAAGCCCCAAAAACCTCAAAATACTTCTGCACAGACTGACCAAACCCTCACATAACCCTTACAGGTATTAATTCTTAAAAACCTCTCTTTGGTTCCTCACTTCCATGTTGGAAAACCCTTGTTCAGTCTTAGAACAGTCAGAAAAACACCACATAATTATGACTCTTTATTCCAAAAAGAGTTGACACACTTATTATAACATTTTTTCAATCAATCCACTGAGATACAGTAGCAAATAGTAGGTGGATTCATTGTTACATCACAAATTTCCCCTCGAACCCTTGATTCAACAACACTAGGATAGTCACTGTTTGTGTTGGTTCTCTCTACAAACAAAGAGTTAAGACACCAAATAAAAAATAAATGAATTAAAAAACATATAGACACATCCTCTAAAATTATTAGACCATGAAGAACCTGTATGTGCCCATACAACACTAAAAAAGATAAAGAAAATAGTATTTTTCTAGAAAATTGCTCAAAACTGTGGTGTTTATTGTGTAAAATTATTACAAAAATTCTTCCACTCTCTCATTCGAGCCTTGGTAAGGATTTTTAAATAATTTTCCAACAACCATATTCTCCCCAATTCCCATAACCAACCTTGGGATTAGATGGTCCCTTAATTACATTTGTTTGTGTTAAAGTTGCTTTGTCAGCATTTTACAACTTATATGATTTCTAATTGACTTCTAAGACACAAAACACCCTTTATTTGCATTATGTTTGATATCTCAAAGCTTATTAGACAAAATAAACCTAAAGACACTAACATTTCCCTATTGATGTATTCAAATAAAAAAAAAAATGATGATGTGGTGTAGGTGCTCCTGCACCAAACTCAAAACTCAGTCCAAGCCTAATTTCTCCCAACCTTTCCAAAACACCTGACCATTTAAAGGTGGATTAAGATACCCTTTTCAAGGTTACACAACATATGCCAACACCAATAGTAACTCTTTTGGACCAAAATGAACTTTCAATACACCTCCCTCACACAAGGCTTCACAATTAGGCCTAATTTCCAAAGGAACCCCCTCACAAAATCACCTCCAAACTAAGGAAACTTGAAACAGTCTTAGGGATGCTCACCAAACTCAAGATTCTCCCATTTTAAGAGCCCAAAGAATTTTTTCTATTCCTCTACTCACAAACCATCCTAAACCTTCACGAAAAGAAGGGTTTTAAAGAAACTCATAACTCCAGACCTCCCCCAATCCTTCCAAAGGTGCAAACACCCCACAATACCTCTACCCTAACTTAAAGGACACTCACAATCCCATTCCTTTCAGTATTTCTCAGATTCAGTACTTGAGTTCCTTACTTTCATGGTGGAAACACCCCTGAACAGCATTAGAACTTCACACCCCAGTAAGTTTATTCATTCTCTGGGCCTCCAAAGTATTCATACGCCAAAATAATCATGGTACAAGCCAATCCACCAAGAAACAGGGTCAGAATAGTAGGTGGACTGGCTAATGTGTCATCGTGTTGCCCTCAAAACCCCTAACACAGAAAACAGAGCAGTAACCAAGTTTGTTGATCCCACACACACCAACGGTGGATTTAAACCTTTAGAACATATACAAAGAGAGTAAAAACATATGCAATCAAGTATCCAAAGCCTCAAGTCATGATAGACTTGTATGGGCCTGTGCAAGGCAAAGAAAATTCAGGAAAACAAAGAAAACCAGTGTTCAACGTTTTCAAGTATATTTTGTTATTAGAAAATGAACAAAATCAACCCTCAACTTAGGGTATTACAACAAAATATCTTGATACCACCTTCCAACTACCCCTTGAGCTGATCAACCACCATAACCACCCCTTGTTAGACTTCTAAGATGGCAATTTGCCAATTTTTCTCTTAATTACCATTCATTCACAACTTGATTTTGCAAATACCACCTAACTGACCTATTAAGCCTTTTAAATACAATTGCAAGGTATTTACATAGCATATAGAAATATAGAGAACAAATACAATAAATATTTTAACTAATGAATTGTAAAAAATGGACTTTTGTAGTTTATATTCATGTCATTGATTACATTGCATTGCACATCTTTTAAAGTCAAAGCATTACTTCACTTTGCATAACTAATAAGTAGATGCTGATAGATGCCAAAAATTTAATTACAATATAGTTTGAACAAAGTCAACCTAAGCAGTTATGCAATTTCTTCACATTGCATAACTAATAACTAGGAGCAGCTACCAATTGCATTTTCTTATCATGGCATTCTATGAGACCAAATTTCTTTGAGATATTTTTTCAAATAGTTCCCTACCTTGTCTATGTTACCACATTTTTCATACATGCCTACCAAAGCATCTTCTCAAATAGTTCACTGCCCTATTGCTATGGCTAAAAACCTAAAACAAGTGATTTTGAACAAGCTATGGATGCTTCAAAAAATATATCAAAAGCATAATAGTAAGCAATAGCATAGAGAAGGTAGTGAACTGTTTGAAAAAATGAATCAAAAAAATTATTTTCAAATGATAAATTTAGTTGTACTTTCACTCTTCTTTAACATTGTATATCTGCTCCTTTTTATAACAAGAGATAAAAAACTATCTTTTTTGAAATCGAAAGGCATTTCCATAGCATAGAGATATAGAGAGAAAATAAAATAAAGAGTTTAACTAATGAAATGTAGAAAATAGATTTTTGTAGTTTTTATTAATGCATTGCACATGTTTCAAATTCAAAGCATCACTTCACATTGCATAACGAATAACTAGATGCTGATAGATGACAAAATTTCAATTAAATTATAGCTTTTGACAAAGTCAACCTAAGCAGTTATGCAATTACTTCACATTGCATAAATAACAACTAGGAGCAGCTGCCAATTGCTTTAGCTTGTCATGGCATTCCATGAGACCACATTTCTTTGAGGAATTTTTTCAAATAGTTCATTCCCTTGTCTATGCTACGACATTTTTCATATATGTTTCCCAAAGCATTTTATCAAATAGTTCATTGCCTTCTTGCTATGGCTAAAAGCCTAAAACATATGCTTTCCAACAAGCTATGGATGCTTGGAAAAAATCTAGGAAAGCATAATAGTAAGCAATAGCATAGACAAGAAATTGAACTTTTTCAAAAAATGCCTCAAAGAAAAGTGGTCTCATGGTGATGGAATGCCATGACAAGCCATAGACAAGGCAGTGAATTGTTTGATAATATGCCTCAACTACTTGTATTTGACAACTTTTTCTTCGAGTGAAAAATTCGCCACCATAGGAAAAAACCTTTGAGATAGCAAAAACCGAGCAAGGTTATTGTAGAGGGGCCCAACGTGCTCCCATAGGATCAAACAAGAAGTTTCTAAGCATCACAATGTCTAAGTAATAGCATGTTGAAGTTTGTAGCCATTTTGCACTTTGGACCCTTAAGGGATCGATTCGGTTGAACGTAGCTCAGAGAGATTCCACATGTTTAGGTCCAAAAGAGGACCATGCCTAACCTAAAAATACCTATTCGGATGTGTTGGAATAGTCCATTTGGACACACGAGCTATAGAATGAAAGCTGCACCACTTTGCAACTTTCAACTATTTGCATTTGACAACTTTTTCCCCGAGTGAAAATTTGCCAGCACAAGAAAATTCCTTCGAGATAGAAAAAACCGAGAGAGGTTATTGTAGATGAGCCCAACATGATCTTGTAGGATAGATGAGAAGTTTCTAAGCATCACAGTGTCCAAGTAATAGCATTCTCAATTTCGCAGCCATTTTGAACTTTGGACCCTTAAGGGATCGATCCGGTTGAATATAGTTCAAAGTGATTCCGCGTGTTTAGCTGCAAAAGAGGACCATGACTAGTGTAAAAATACCTATTTGGATGTGTTGGAATAGTCCGTTTGGTCACACGAGCTGCAGAATGAAAGTTGCACCACTTTGCAACTTTCAACTACTTGCATTTGACAACTTTTTCCCTGAATGAAAATTCACCAGCATAGGAAAATACCTTTGAGATAGTGAAAAATGAGAGAGGTTATTGTAGATGGGCCCAACTTGATCTTGTAGGATCAGACGAGAAGTTTCTAAGCATCACGGTGTCTGAGTAATAGCATGCTGAATTTCGCAGCCATTTTGCATTTTGGACCCTTAAGGGATCGATCCGGTTGAACGTAGCTCAGAGCGACTCCGCATGTTTAGGTGCAAAAGAGGACCATGCCTAGCATAAACATACGTATTCAGATGCGTTGGAACAGTCCGTTTGGTCACACGAGCTGCAAAATGAAAGTTGCACCACTTTGCAACTTTCAACTACTTGCATTTGACAACTTTTTCCCCAAGTGAAAATTTGCCAGCACAGGAAAATGCCTTCGAGATAGCGAAAACCGAGAGAGGTTATTGTATATGGGGCCAACATGATCTTGTAGGATTAGATGAAAAGTTTCTATGCTTCACGGTGTCCGAGTAATAGCATGCTAAATTTCACAGCCATTTTGCACTTTGGACCCTTAAGGGATCAATCCGGTTGAACATAGCTCGAAGCAATTCTGCGTGTTTAGGTGCAAACGAGAACCATGCCTAGCATAAAAATACCTATTCAGATGCATTGGAACAGTCCATTTGGTCACACGAGCTATAGAACAAAAGTTGCACCACTTTGCAAATTTCAACTACTTGCATTTGACAACTTTTTCCCCGAGTGAAAATTCGCCAGCACAGGAAAATTCCTTCGAGATAGTGAAAACCGAGAGAGTTTATTGTAGATGGGCCCAATGTGATCTTATAGGTTCAAATGAGAATTTTCTAAAAGTCACAATATCCGAGTAATAGCATGCTGAATTTCGCAGCCATTTTGCACTTTGGACCCTTAAGGGATCGATCCAGTTGAACGTAGCTCGGAGCGATTCCGCGTGTTTAGGTGCAAAAGAGGACCATCCCTAGTGTAAAAATACCTTTTCGGATGCGTTGGAATAGTCCGTTTGGTCACACGAGCTGCAGAATGAAAGTTCCACCACTTTGCAACTTTCAACTACTTGCATTTGACAACTTTTTCCCCGAGGGAAAATTCGCTAGCACGGGAAAATTCCTTTGAGATAGCAAAAACCGAGAGAGGTTATTATAGATGGGCCCAACATGATATGGAAGGATCAGACGAGAAGTTTCTAAGCATCATGATGTCCGAGTAATAGCATGTTGAATTTCGTAGCCATTTTGCACTTTGGACCCTTAAGGGATCGATCCTGTTGAACGTAGCCCGGAGCGATTCCGCGTGTCTAGGTGCAAAAGAGGACCATGCCTAGCGTGAAAATACCTATTCAGATGCATTGGAACAGTCCGTTTGGTCACACGAGCTACAGAATGAAAGTTGCACCACTTTGCAACTTTCAACTACTTGCATTTGACAACTTTTTCCCTGAATGAAAATTCGCCAGCACAAGAAAATGCCTTCGAGATAGCAAAAACCAAGAGAGGTTATTGTATATGGGCCCAATGTGATCTTGTAGGATCAGATGACAAGTCTCTATGCATCACGGTGTATGAGTAATAGCATGTTGAATTTCACAGCCATTTTGCATTTTGGAACCTTAAGGGATCGATCTGGTTAAATGTAGCTCGGAGTGATTCCGCGTGTTTAGGTGCAAAATACGACCATTCCTAGCATAAACATACCTATTTGGATGCGTTGGAACAATCTATTTGGTCACACGAGTTGCAGAATGAAAGCTGAACCACTTTGCAACTTTCAACTACTTGCATTTGACAACTTTGTCTCGAAGTGAAAATTCACCAGCGGGTGATCCCACAAAGCTGGTTTACAATTTCTGAGATGAACTGATTTTTGTTGAAATCACATATTTTTAGAAAATATAATGATTTAAGCCTTTAAAAGTTCCATTTTAAGGATTCCAATTGAAGAGGGTTTTATCAAACCACCTTAGATCAAACCCCCTTGGATAGAACCTTGCTAGTTTTAAACCATACCTATAAATGAGTCTCCTTTACACCTATCAAAATGCTGATAAAAAATCACTTTTGATTTACCGTTTGGGGGATAAAATGAATTAATTTAAAATTTATTTGAAATTATTATGGTAGTCCTCAAAATGAGGTATCTCATGAATATAATTTTAATATGTTTTGGTTTTATTATGTATGTGTTTTTTTAGTTTTATTAAACATAGGGTTTTCATCAAAAATCAAGCTCTCTATTTTGCACATGTGGAAAAATAGCAAATTATCAAAATAATTTTTTAAAAAATATGTTTGTGCTGCGTATTGATGTCCTTGATCCATTAAAAAAAAAAAAATTGAATTTTGATACATATAGAAAAAGTTATGTTGTATACAGTCCACCTATGTTTGAATTACAATTGGTTTGACTTCAAAACTCTATTAAGGAAAAAATATTCAATAAAAAAATATGAGACCAAATGAAAGTGCTATATATCATAGTTACAAATATAAATTTGAAACAATTATAATTTTATGCTTCGTAAAAAAAATGTTATGTTGTATACGGTGAGCATCACTTTTAAAAAAATGTTGTTTTCTAAAAAAATCCAGTTTTTGTGGGAGATGGAAAAAGAAGTGCAATATTATTCCAAAAAATTTGAAAAAAATATTTTTAGAATCTACAGACAGAATGTGATGAGACTCTACTTTGCATCATCTTCAAATTCCTCATGGTTTAGCCGCTATAGGTGATTGAATGTGAAGATTTAGTTAAAAATAATATTTTCAGTGTCCAGTTTAGCCAAACATTGTAAACCACTATTGTGGGATCACCCCAGCACAAGAAAATGCCTTCAAGATAGAAAAAATAGAGAGAGGTTATTGTAGATGGTCCTTACATGATCTTTTAGAATCAGGCGAGAAGTTTCTAAGCATCATAGTCTTTTAAGTAATAGCATGTTGAATTTCGCAGCCATTTTGCACTTTGGACCCTTAAGGGATCGATCCGGTTGAACGTAGCTTGGAGCGATTCCACATATTTAGGTGCAAAAGAGGACCATGCCTAGTGCAAAAATACCTATTCAGATGCGTTGGAATAGTCCGTTTGGTCACACGAGTTGTAGAACGAAAGTTGCACCACTTTGCAACTTTCAACTACTTGCATTTGACAACGATTTCCACGAGTGAAAATTCGCCAGCACAGAAAAATGCCTTCTAGATAGCAAAAACTGAGAAAGGTTATTGTAGATGGGCCCAACATGATCTTGTAGGATCAGATGAGAAGTTTATAAGCATCACGGTGTTCGAGTACTAGCATGCTGAATTTCTCAGCCATTTTGCACTTTAGACCCTTGAGGGATCGATCTGGTTAAAAGTAGCTTGGAGCGATTCTGCATGTTTAGGTGCAAAAGAGCACCATGCCTAGCATAAACATACCTATTCGGATGCATTGGAACAATCTGTTTGGTCACACGAGCTACAGAATGAAAGTTGCACCACTTTGTAACTTTCAACTACTTGCATTTGACAAGTTTTTCCCCAAGTGAAAATTCACCAGCACAGGAAAATGCCTTCGAGATAGTGAAAACCAAGATAGGTTATTGTAGATGGGGTTAACATGATCTTGTAGGATCTGACAAGAAGTTTCTAAGCATCACGGTGTCTGAGTAACAGCATGCTGAATTTCGTAGCCATTTTGCACTTTGGACCCTCAAGGGATCGATTCGGTTGAACATAGCTCGAAGCGATTCCGTGTGTTTATGTGCAAAAGAGGACCATGCCTAGCATAAATATACCTAGTTGGATGTGTTGGAATAGTCCGTTTGGTCACTTGAGCTACAGAACGAAAGTTGCACCACTTTTCAACTTTCAACTACTTGCATTTGATAATTTTTTCCCCGAGTGAAAATTCGCCAGCACAGGAAAATGACTTCAAGATAGAAAAAATTGAGAGAGGTTATTCTAGATGGGCCCAACACGATCTTGGATGATTAGACAAGAATTTTCTAAGCATCATGGTCTCTGAGTAATAGCATGCTGAATTTCGTAGCCATTTTGCACTTTGGACCCTTAAGGGATCGATCCGGTTGAACGTAGCTCAAAGTGATTCCGCTTGTTTAGGTGTGAAAGAGGACCATGCCTAGCATAAACGTACCCACCCTGATGCGTTGGAATAGTTTGTTTGGTCACACGAGCTTCAGAACGAAAGTTGCACCACTTTGCAACTTTCAACTACCTGCATTTGACAACTTTTTCCCCAAGTGAAAATTCGTCAGCACAGTAAAATGCCTTCGAGATAGCAAAAACTGAGAGAGGTTATTGTAGAGGGGCCCAAAAGGAACTCATTGGTTCAGAAAATAAGTTTCTAAGCATCATGCTGTTCGAGTAATAGCATGCTGAATTTCATAGCCGTTTTGCACTTTGGACCCTTAAGGGATCGATCCGGTTGAACGTAGCTCGGAGCGATTCCGCATGTTTAGGTGTGAAAGAAGACCATTCCTAGTGTAAACATACCCACTTGAATGCGTTGGAACAGTTTGTTTGGTCACACGAGTTGCAGAATGAAAGTTGCACCACTTTGAAACTTTCAACTACTTGCATTTGACAACTTTTTCCTCGAGTGAAAATTGGCCACCATAGGAAAAAGCCTCCGAGATAGCGGAAACCGATAAAGGTTATTGTAGAGGGGCCCAACATGAACTCATAGGTTTAGACAGAGATTTCGTAATCACTACGGTTTAGGAGTAATACCCTGTCAAATATTGTTGCCCTTTTGCACTTTGCACCCTCAAGTGATCGAGTCGATTGAACCATAGTAGTTATTTTGTTGAATTCCATACCCTAAGGTATGTTAGAGATAACCTAGGTTGCATCAATTTCTCTGAGGCATACGTTGCCCCTACCTTGTCACTTTATCAAAGGACAATAGATTTAAAGGAAATTTATTCATTAAGACAAGCATCATGAATGTATGAACACAAGGGAACTATGAAGGGTCACTGTACATGGCAATGTGCAAATGAAAAGGACAAATTAGAAATGAGTAGTGATCAGTTGTTAAGTACAGTGAGTGTATGATTATAAAGTGCTTGAAAATCACATTCACTCACCACAGTCAATGTCCTATGACTATCAAGTCTATGTCAGTCAGTGTCTAAAGACTCCAAGAGCTATGGCTGTGTATGCAGCAATAGGTCCTTATGAATGTGGAGTCTTCAAAAAATATAGTAAGTCAATGAAAAATATTAAAATAGTGATGTAAGAACATTTTGAAAATCTTTCCACTTGTCAATACTTGTAGCAATACATGTTGGGAAATAATCCTCCCATTTCCAACACAAATCATGAAATATATTGTACTTGTGAAAAGGACAAAAGGAGTTGCTGTCCAGTTTCTTTTTTCTATTCCACCTCAGTTGGCCCAACTATTTGCATTCCAAAATGGTTCAAAATATGTACATCACCTGCTCCCTATGAAACAAATGGGTAGTAGCCTCTCTGTGGTTGTGTAGTATCATAGGAATTCAGTCCACAAAAAACCTGCAAAAGCCTCTTAATCTTAGACATAGACTCACATAAAAATCATTAAAAGAGCAAAAACTAAATCATGTCAGTCATACAACTGATGAGACCTACTATCACCTTCATGCATGCTAGATAAGGAGGTTGATTGAAGGTCCTACAATGGTGATGTGCCCCTTTGCTACTTTATCAAATCTCGATGACCCTATGTATAAATTTCAAATATATCACTGAGAGGCTTAACATAAAATGTGTAGCATATAACAATCTGATAAATCTAGGAGATGGAAAAGAAAGAGAAGATTGACAACCAGAAAATGCACCAGCAACCGATGTTTCTCATACCACTGAACACTTACACCAGCAACTGATGTTTTTCTTTTCTTATATACTTTGACAAACTTCAATATTACCTATAGTCACAATCAAAAAAGGATCAATGACAGTCATAAATGCATATGACATCAAACAGTAATCTTGAAAAAGTCTTATTGCAAGGTGTTGGTCCAAAAGAGTGATCAATAACATGGCTTTACAAATTCAATGTGCATACTTACAAATCAATCCAGGGAACCATCTGGGTCTGGTCTAGTCTTTATTGTGTCGAGTATTGCCTCGTAGTCAGACTCACGCACTTTCCACAAGTTCTTGTTCGTGGGTTTACCCTTATATTTGATCAAATGAACGTTGGTGGTGATGACAAGGTTCGAATATTGAAGAATTTTCTGATGTGTGTCGAAGTCCCTAAACAACCAAACTACAACATTCTTAACTGGATACCTTCGAAGCCATGTTCCAGTAACAACCACCGAACCTGTAGGATATTCTATGTTTTCTCCGTCTATAATTGGGGACTCCAATTTATTTTTGTTTTAGATACAACGACACAGGTAATGATTTATACCCTCTTCATTGTCTTCATCTGCAATTACCGCATAAACGTGCCCTGCATTGATATGTTCATCTTGTTAGATTTATTTACTGAGCAACATAATAAAACTTGTAAGTAAGATATATTACCTAGTTCTAGTAGGTCAAATACATGATCAAAGTCAATGGATGATTGCATCTCCATGATTTGTAGAGCCATCGAGAGTTGATAAGTGTCAAGTGGGGTTAGATTTCTTACAGACCATTCATCAACCCACTCTGTTGACTCACAATTATTCCATGATTGAAGTGTACATTCATAACAAAAACATGACATCTTCCTTGTATGGATAGTCCATGTACCTGCATTGGAGCTTCTAAAAGAGTGTAGCTCTCTTCATCCTGTTAGTGTACAACAATCCTCATATTTTGCAATGTTAGTATCATCTACTAAATGAAAAAATCTATGAACTAGAGAATTGCCTTCACTACTTGGACCCATTGAACCATTGCACCACTAGACAATTGATCTTGCATTTTTCAACTTTTTAAATCTTCTCATGCTAGGGCTCTTTTGATACATGCACCTACTCCATCATGCTCCCCCTTTCCATGCCCGGCCTTTGAGAAGTTCCATATATGTTCACCACTAATCCTATGCATCCTGCTTAACTAGTAAAACTTTCTAGCGTTCTTGAATTGTGATGTACAATTATCTAGCCATATGATATGTTGACTAAATGGTATGCCCCTGCTAGCCAGATCGACATAGAACATATGAAAGAAACCTTGAACAAACTCTGCAGAATGTTTGCGATCATCACTGATGTAAAAGTGATACTCCCTCAATACTTTCCTATTTTCCTCTGTACTATCATTTGCATGGATGAATGCTATATGGACAAATATAGAAACCTACACAGAGTTGTAGTACTATGATTGCACCTTGTTCTATGGTTGTAGTGTGTAGTTCTCAATGAGGTTGACAACTGAAATGATATGATGAAGTGGAAATGTGTCCTTGCATAACTTGAACTGTGAGTCCAACCATTGTGCTCTGTGTGTATGCATTGCATAATCATAAACCACCCGATCACAAAAATTGCCCATAAATTGATACACTGGAATCTTATCACTAACCAATTCACACTTCTTTACTTCTTTCCCATCTTTTAGACTGTATGCCACTATCGTATATTTTCCAAATTCCATAATTTTGTCTCCAATTGTGTGTGTACTAGCCATGTGTTGGAAAATTGGAAAATGTTGCATGCCACCACAATGATGACATTGCCATCCAAACATGATTTTTTGTAAAAAATTTGACCATGCTCTCTTTCACATAAAATGGAAGACAAAAATTTCCTCGACGATTTAGGTGGAGGCATTACGTTACATTCCTGCAAAACATTGTCAGTATGCATATCTACACATATACGTCAATAAACATCATAATGGTTAGAAAACTCAATATGAACCCTAAAACAACAAGTAGTGCGTGTATGATTTACTTTGACATAAAAAGGCCTTATTATTTCAAAATACCCTTGACATATTTTACTTTCAGGAAACTTTTGTACAAAATCAGCAAAAAATTGGGTTTGAGTGGTATCCAAATAATGCAGTGGATGTGGCTCATGGTTTATACTACCAATTCTCCTTCTTACAACATCTCTTTGATTAGGAGAGGTCCTTGTGTTATCCTTCCAATAATTCACAATTAAAGATCCTTAAGCCTTGAGCAATTCTTGTGTCTTTCTGTGGCACTCTACCCGAAAATGCCCATAACTCATTGCTATTTGGATCCTCCACTCTTTCACGCCTTCCTTTGGCTCTCATTAGTGATGATCTACTTATTTTCAAAGACTTACTTTCCTTTGTAAGGTTCACCTTGTTCCTTGTTTGACTGCTTAACAGTGTTGTTGTCATCACACGTCATGTGGCACAACTATTTTTTGTGCGTGAGGTGGAACCCATGCTCTCGTATGCACTCATCAAGTTCCTTACAATGGAATTTTCACTTGAGTCATTCAAAACTATTAGCCCAAGATCCTTCATGGTGGGCCTGAATTTGAGTTGCCTCATCATTTCAACAAATAGTTGGCATCTTCCACCCTCACTTAGTTTTGCAAAAAACAAACTCCATATCCTTTCTGCATATCTTTGACATGTGCATTTTGGAATCTTATTAGGCATCCATTTCAAAACATTGGAATCAATATCAATCCAAAATGTAGGTTTTCTATGCAAAACTCTAGGAGGAGTTCTCAAATGTAAATTTGTGTCAATATTGGGAAGATCAACAACATCGGGGATAGATCGTGTACCTTCAATTGGAGGTGCAATTGATGCCATACCTTGAGATTGACATGTAAATGATGTTGTACCTCCAATTTGAGATTTCATTTGTGGAGTTCCTTCAAATAGAGATGTGTTTGCTGATGTACTTTCAAAACACAATGTTTTTGATGGTATGTCTTCAATTGGAGATGTGATTTCCGATGTACCTGGAAAACCACATGTTGTTGTCAATGTGTCTTCAACTGGAGATGTGCATTGAGCTTCACCTATGGTTGATGATGTGCCCCCAACTTCTGTATTCATTCCTGTCCTTCCACGAACTTTCCTCATTCGTGCCCTTTGTTTTGCCAATTTGACATCTCTCTTAGATTGCACATAAGTTTGTGGTTGTATGGGCTGCAATTCCTTTTCTTCACAAGCTACATTTTTTGATTCTCTTCTCCTTGCATTTTTAACCGCATGCTCTTCTAGTGTTAGAGGCTTCGGTCATTTCCTCGGCATGACCTTGAATGATACATGTCCACAAACACACATAGAACAAAAGTAAGTAATGCATTTTACAAAAAAATTGATGCAGAGAGATGGAAACCATTCAATACAGCAAATCAATGAGAATCACAAACCTAGGGTATAAATTGCTTCCACCTAAATGAAAACTAGAGACTCTTGTGTTTATTATTCTCAAAACCAAATTTTTGATTTTCAACAAATTCATGAAGAATATGGATTCAAAGAAGGGTTTGTGATGCTATATCTTATCATTATTCACTATTTCTTTGGCATTGAGGTTTTCCAAATTAGATGAAAATAAAAAATTTCCAAATTAGCCAAAGAATGTAATAGAGTGAACTCCACTAGCCATGCTGGAAATGGACTACTATAAGCAATGCAAATATAATTCATAAGTAAATTTTATGTTAAGTAAATTTCATGTTTTTTAATTTTTTTGTTCTTCAAACTCATAAAAATTGAACTTTTTTATGCAAATCCCATCTAATTCAATGTTGAATTCTCAGTCCAATTGTTATGATTAATAAAATCATTAAGGGAATTTAGTTTATATTGTCAAAAACAAACAAATATACTAAAGACAAACATTTCAATTTACCAAAATGAATATATTACCTCAAATAATGTAAAATGATGTAGAAACTTCAAAATATCTTCTTCTATGTTGTCTACCATGCAGATTGGTGGTAAAAAGGTGATGGATCAAGCATAGATTGGTACAATATGAAGTCAACTGCAGAAAAAAAGACATTTCTGACTTAGATAAAACATTGAACCAGAACAACACAGGAGAATGTGGGCCTGAATCATGGGGTCAACCCTTATTTTTACTGTTTCAAGGTAAAACCCATTTGGTTCTCTCCAAATTTGGCGAGCGCCAAATATGTTCCTCTGAAAAGGAGAGACTTCAGAGAGAGGGAGTCAAAGTGGGAGAGAGGGGGTGGGAAGGAGAGACCTAAGAAAGTAGGGTGGGAGGTAAGTGAGGCCTGACAGAGAGGGATTGTGACATAAGTGAGTCTTAATCCCTCAACCCTTAAACCCTAATCCATAGAGATAGAGAGAGGGAGGGAGAGGGAGTGCAAGGGAGACACCTGAGAGAGAAGGAGAGGGAGACAAAGTGGGAGAGAGGGGGTGGGAAAGAGATACCTAAGAGAGTAGGAGAGAGAGGGAGTGAGAGATAGAGGGATGGGAGAGATGAGAGAGAGAGAGAGACTTGAGAGATAGAGAGGGGGTGAGAGGGAGAGGGAGTACTCGGGGGAGAGGGAGTACTCAAGATAGAGGGATTCGAGAGAGATGGAGGGGGTGGGGGGAGATACATGAGATAGAGGGAGAGAGAGAGTGGGAGGGAGATGGGAGAGAGATAGATGGATTGAGTGAGTGAGAGAGAGACCTGAGAGAGGGAGAGGGGGTGGTATGGAGAGACTTGAAAGAGAGAGAGAGGGAGGGAGTGGGAGAGAGACAGAGGGAGGGAGGGTTAAGGGTAGAGGGTAGAGGGTTTAATGGTTTAGGGTTTAAGGGTTAAGGGTTTAGGATTTAGGGTAGAGGGGAGAGAGATAGAGGGAGTGAGTGAGTGTGTGAGAAAGAGATACCTAGGATTCCCTCTCTAGTTCTCTCTACCTAGTTGTCCCTCTATACCTATTTCTCTCTCCTTACCTCTCTACTCTCTATCTCACCACTCTCTCCATCTCACTCTCACTCCTTCCCTCTCTCCCTCCTATCCATCCCTCTCTCCTTCCCTCTCTACCTATCTCTCACTCCACTACCTACCACTCTCTCCCTTGCCCATATTTCTCTCTTACTCTCTCCTTCCCTCTCTACTCTATATCTCTCTCCCCCCTTCCCTATCTAATCTATTTCTCTATCTCCCCCTTCCTCTGTCCCCTCATTTTCTCTCCTATCACTCTCTCTCCCTCTCACACACACTCACATCAATCTCCTCCTTTCCTCTCCCACCATCCCTCCACTCTCCACTTCTCTCTATCTATCATATCTCTCTACATCTCCTTCCCTCTATATTTATCTTTATCTCCCCTCCCCCTCTCTTTACCCACTTCTCCCTCCATCACTATATCTCAACCGTGTCTCCTCTCTCTCTCTCTCTCTCTCTCTCTATCGCGCACACACACACACACACACACACACACACACACACACACACACACACACACACACACCTCTATCTCCTCCCTACCCTCTCCAATTATCTCTATCTCTCCTCTCTCTACATATCCTACCCTCTCTACCTATATTTATCTCCCCTATCCCTTTTTTTACCTACCTCTCCCTTCATCACTCTGCATCTCACCTATGTTCCCCTACCTACCTAGGGTTGAGGTATTAAGGGTCAAGGGTTGAGGGATAATTGAGGGTTGAGGGTTTAATTTATAGGGTAGAGGGTAGAGGGTTGAGGGTTGAGGGTTGAGGGTTGAGGGTTGAGGGTTGAGGTTTGAGGGTTGAGGGTTGAGGGTTGAGGGTAGAGGGTAGAGGGTAGAGGGTAGAGGGTAGAGGGTATAGGGTAGACGGTTGAGGGTGGAGGTTTTAAGGGTCAAGGGATTAAGGGTTTAGGGTTGAGGGATTAGGATATAGAGTTTACTTGGGTTTAAGGTTTGAGGGTATAGGGTTGATGGTAGAGGGTATTGGGTTTAAAGTAGAGGGTATCGAGGTGAGGTTTGAGAGAGACTTGAGAGAGGGAGAGGGGGTAGCAGGGAGATAATTGAGAGAGAGAGGGAGTGGGAGAGAGACAAAGAGTAGAGGGTAGAGGGGAGAGAGATTGAGGGAGTGAGTGAGTGAGTGAGTGAGAGACCTAAGAGAGAGAGAGGGGGTAGTCCAAGGAGAGTCTTGAGAGAGAAAGGGGGATAAGGGAGAGTCTATATATCTCCCCTCCCTCTCTCTCTCAAGTCTCTCCCTCCTACCCCCTCTCCCTCTCTCAATTCTTTCTCTCTCTTAGTCACTCCCTCTATCTCTATCCCCTCTATCCTTAACCCTAAACCCTTAACCCTTAAACATTGAACCCTCTACCCTCTACCCTCTACCCTTGACCATCCCACCCTCTTTATTTCTCCCAAGTCTCTCTCTCCTACACCTCTCCCTCTCTTAGGTCTCTCTCACTCACTACTCACTCACTCACTCACTCCCTCTATCTTTCTCCCCTCTACCCTTAACCCTTAATCCTTTATCCTTAACCCTTAAAACCTAAACCATTAAACCCTTTTACCCTCTGCCCTT
Source organism: Sequoiadendron giganteum (assembly GCA_007115665.2). NCBI lineage: Eukaryota > Viridiplantae > Streptophyta > Pinopsida > Cupressales > Cupressaceae > Sequoiadendron > Sequoiadendron giganteum. The sequence continues at coordinate 203,865,526 of CM021107.1, forward strand.
AACCCTAAACCCTATACCCTTAACCCTTAAACCCTAAACCCTCTACCCTATACCCTTAACTCTCCCTCCCTCTATCTCTCTCCAACACCCTACATTCCTCTCTCTCTCTCAACCCTCTCCCTCCTACCTCCTATCCCTCTCTTAGGTCTCTTTCTCAGCCACTCCCTCTATCTCTCTCCTCTACCCTTAAGCCTAAACCCTAAAC